>JACEFZ010023676.1:0-56691 GCA_014155875.1 Cepaea nemoralis
TCATTTGTTTCTTGAAGGACTTGTTCATTGGTCTTTCTGGCTGTCCATGGTATTCTTTGCATTTTCCTCAGAAACCACATCTCTACAGCCATCAGATGTTTTTCAGCCTGACTGCTCATTGTCCACGCTTCACATCCATACAAAAGTACAGGTTCAATGTAGCATCTCAACACTCTTTTTCTCGTTTCAATTGACATCTTTTTATTGGTCAATATGTTTTTCATCTTGCTAAAGGCTACTTTTGCCATGGCGATTCTTGTTCTAATCTCTTCAAGGCATCTCCCATCAGAGATGTTGTTCCATACAATTTTGAATTTAATGCAATCCCAGAATGTCGATATTCCCTTCTTAGTTGGCTGTGCTGTTATAGCCCATATGAAAACAGTAGTGCGTCACTCAGGAAAGACTTGTATCTATTATTAAGAAAATGATTATTTTGTACGCCAAAGGTGACTGGAGCATATGGCACTAAACCCATATTTATTATTAACACCGATATAAATAATGAAGTCTCCGACACAGTTAAGGCACATTAACCACTCTTTAACAGCCGTTAATATTCTAAACAGTGGAATGTCGTTGTCTAGGAGCTGAGAAGCTATGACGTATCCCAAACAATAGGCAAATCCATTACATACAATGAATAGCACGCAGATGCTGAGTAAAACTTTCGTTGTTTTGGATGTGAGGTGTGTGGTGGTTAAATTGACTGGACTCGAAATCAGCTGCTTACGTCTTTTGGTAATTAATATTAACTTGATACCAATGAAAATACAGCCGGAAATTACTAGACTAATTGGTATTATTCCTGTGATAAAATTAAACATGTTGTCTATCATCTTGTCTGTCCCGCTTTCGACAGCACTATAATATAAATTTGTGTTTACAAGCAAACCAATAGTGACATTTTTAAAAACAAATTGCTCAAACTGAATACACAGTATAGTTTTATACACAAAATATGTTGTACTGATCATATAAATACAGGACACTGAAATAAACGTACGCTGGGGTGTTAATATTAAATGGACATTAAATGGACAACATATGGCTAACAAACGCTCGCCTGTTATTAGAGCAGGAATGAGCAAAGCAGAATTAATTCCTATAATCTGAGCACAGTAACACAGCATAGACAAAATATATAACAAATTGTTAATTCTTTCAGAAAACATGAACACTGGCGGAACATTACTGTGGTATATATACATAGGGAAGTTGTTTATACCTGTGAGAAAAAGAACATCAGAGATTGCCAAAGCCATTAGCAGAATTCTGGAACATTTCTGGAATCCCTGTCGAGTCAGGATGACAATACTCATCACATTTCCGATGATCCCTAACACGCTGGTACATGGAAAGAGTATATAGTGAAATGCCTGCTGTATTCTGTCAGCAAGTTCCCAGTAGATTCGATCCTGCTTTGCTACTTCGGCCGTCACTGGAATCATCTCAGCTGCATTGATCGACATGATTCTCTTTGCTTACAAAATGATAACTTAAATAGTTGTTCTTGCGTTATTTAGCTTTGAATGTGTATTTCACATGCTCCTTTAGTTTACTGTCTCACTTCTATATATCGTTGGGAAAATATATTGCCAGAATTGTTCTCTGCAGACTTAAAGTTCTGGGAAATCAAGCAAACCCTAAATCACAGTGTAAGTTTCGACGGAACTGGTCTACCATTGATATGATATTCTCACTGCGACAGCTGTAAGACAAATATCGTGAACAGAATCAACCACTGTTTATTGCCTTCATCGATCTCACAAGGCATTTGGTTTGGTCACTCGTTAGGGTCTGTTTAAGGCGATAAAGAAGATCGGCTGCTCGCCAATTCTTCTGTCCATTGTGGAATAGTTCCACAGAGGCATGAAGGGTTTAATCAAGTTTGATGATAGATCTTCAGAAGAGTTTGAAATCAAGAGTGGAGTTAAGCAAGATTGCGTACTTTCCCCTACCCTATACTTTTCACTTCTACTGAAATATGCCTTTCGAAATCAGGATGGTGGTATATACATTCACTTACGCTCAGATGGCGGCCTCTACATGCTCAGAGAGTGTAGGCCAAGACCAAAATTAGAAGAGTACTGATCAGAGAGTTGCATTTTGCAGAAGATGCTGCAATTAAGATTTAGTCTGAAGAAGAATTGCAACGTTCACTGCCTGCATTCTATAATGCTAGCTATAAAGTTGGTTTAACAATTACCAACAAGATGACACAGATTATGACGCAGGGTACAAATAATGGGACCATCAATCTTTATTGACGACGCCGAACTAGAGATAGTAGACCATTTTACATATCTAGGATCAGAGGTAAACAATAAAGTATCCCTAGATCAGGAAATCAATATCAGTATTGGTAACGGCAGCAATAACTATGAACAGGTTAATAAACAAACAAGAAAGTCTGTAAGAACAGAAAGCTTATTGGCAAAACAAACGTTCTGGTCTATCAAGCCTGTGTCCTTAGTACTCTTTTATTTATGGCGGTGAAGCCTGGTCAACTTACTCACACCAAAAGAAATGTTTACATAGCTTTCATATTTTGTGTCTGTGACGAATATTTTGTATTAAGTGGCAAGATATAATATAACAAAAACTTAAGTATTTAAAAGATCGCTTTGTGTGACAGTTTGTTATATACTTAGACATATAGGACACATTTGGAGGACGGACGATTGTAGAACACCAAAAGACATTGTTTTTGGTGAATTATAGATGAATAAAAGGGCTCGGAGTCGGCCTTTACTACGGTATAAAGATGTGTGTAAACTCGACATGATTGATACGGACATTGATATTGCACCTTGAGAGCAAGTTGCCACCGATCGCGTTGCATGGAAGGCAAAGGCAAAAATAGAAAAGTGGTAAAGGAGGAAATGATTGCAGTTAAGTCACACACTGAGACGGCAGATGGCGCGTGATAGTGGAAATGACAATGTGTTCACATGCATCCATTGTGAAAGAAGATTAACCGCGCGAAATGGTCTGATCAGCCACATTCTCTACTGCCATGAGTTGTAGTTATTATGCCGTTTTTGAAGCAGAATATAACAAACTATCGTCTATCAAGACGGCAAGGTGCTAGCAATTGTAGTATAGTATACTGGATGCAGCAGAACGCATGTCCACAGGCCTCAGCTGGGATCATGTATCCCGGGGAATCATTGTCATGAAGGTCAACCCAGCTTAAAATGGGCATCAGGAAATATCTCCGGAAGTAAAGGACGCCGACATGATACTGGCCCCATCACCAACTGAGCGCTGATTGGTCTATAAAACAAGGGTTTAGCACCATGTACCTTGTGCGCCTTAAGGCTTGTAAACCAAGGGAGAGGGGGTCGTGCGCCTGTGAGACAGGTGGGGAATGTGGAGGAACAGAGTGAGAACCCGTATGTGGAAAGGGTGAGATTGCGGGGGATTGGTAGGGTGTCTGGTAGAATCTCAAAAATGAGAAGGAAGACCAGGAGAACTTTCATTCAGATAGCAGTGGGAACGATTATTAGTGTGACTCTTCGCTGGCTGTTGAACGAGGGGGCGGAGCGCGTATGGGAATGTCCTGAGTGCAGTGATGTCGGTTCTTAGCTCAACTCAACTCAACTCAACTCAAGGCTTGTAAAGTAATCCGTAGCTGATTACTGACTTAATGCCAAGATATTGTTAATGTTGTTGTTTTCCATCCTTCCTAGAAACTAAAGCAGCTGCCTGTTTGTCATTTATCATCATCATCATCTGCTATGCCGACAAACGTGGGTGGTCATGTTTCGCCATCGCACTCGATCACCAGAGTCGTGGATCAGCTCTGTGTTCTTCTCTCGACCATACCACATAATCAAATCATCCAGGTATTTACTTCTCTGTCTTTCCCTTGTTCTTGTCCCCTCAATCTTGCCAGTTGTCACCAAATTCTCCAATGTATTTCTTCTCATAAAGTATCCACAAATGTTGACAGTCTACGTCTAATATATCTAATCAGTTTACGGATTTCATTTCTTTCTTGTACGACTTACTTTTTTTTTTTGTTTTTCTCTCTGCCTGTGATATAATTCCAGCTTTAGCAATAAAGTCACCCATTATGATATTCAATTCTGAATACATAAATGTTTTGCATATCCTTTAGGACATCGCTGTCAACATCAGCATCTTTCAGTTGATTGTTGATTTCTTGGCAAGATTACGCTCAGTAGTTTGCCATTGCTTTCTGAGCGACCGGCTCACATACCCCTAAGTTACCGACGCGATTCGAACCACTGCTGATTCTCACCGTCGTCACGTTACTTACGAGAGTAAACGAGATTACGGAGAAAAGTCGCTAACCTCTAGGCCAGGAAGCCGGCCTAATTCTGAATACTTGCATTTATTGAAGGCATTGTCCAAATTATTATAAAATGCATCGACGTTGTCATCATTTCTGTATGTTGTTGATACATAAACGTGTATGGTGTTGAGATTTAAACAAAAACAAAAAAAAAGCCTGCCACTTAACTTTACTCTTTTACTTGTTATTTGTAGCTGGTTATTGCCCTAAGCCCTGGTCGGCAACTGATGTAAGATGGAAGCGGGCAGTTAGAGTATTTCTTTGCTGATCCGGCAGATTCTACAGCTTGTCTTGTTACAGTGCTACAGACATATTGGTGTTACCTTTCTTCTGGAGTAAATTAGACAGGGCAAGAGAGTGATCATGCTGCATTGGCAACACATGGTCTTTAAATTCAGCCCAGGCTTTGTGTTTTGGAGAGGTATAACTCCATTTTACTAACTATCGTCTGTTAAGACGGCAAAGTGCCAATCGATAGCTGCTTAATAGACATTCGACATGGTCGAAAGCACAAGAGAGCTCGCTCTTCAACTGTCATGGGCTGATGGCGATTTAGGCGGTTCAACCTCTTCAACTTTCATGCGCTGATGGCGATTTAGGCGGTTCAGCCTCTACAACTGTCATGGGCTGATGGCGATTTAGGCGGTTCAGCCTCTTCAACTTTCATGGGCTGATGGCGATTTAGGCGGTTCAGCCTCTTCAACTGTCATGGGCTGATGGCGATTTAGGCGGTTCAACCTCTTCAACTTTCATGCGCTGATGGCGATTTAGGCGGTTCAGCCTCTTCAACTGTCATGGGCTGATGGCGATTTAGGCGGTTCAGCCTCTTCAACTTTCATGCGCTGATGGCGATTTAGGCGGTTCAGCCTCTTCAACTTTCATGGGCTGATGGCGATTTAGGCGGTTCAGCCTCTTCAACTTTCATGGGCTGATGGCGATTCAGGCGATTCAATCTCTTCAACTTTCATGGGCTGATGGCGATTCAGGCGGTTCAATCTCTTCAACTTTCATAGGCTGATGGCGATTTAAGCGGTTCAACCTCTTCAACTTTCATGCGCTGATGGCGATTTAGGCGGTTCAACCTCTTCAACTTTCATGGGCTGATGGCGATTTAAGCGGTTCAACCTCTTCAACTTTCATGCGCTGATGGCGATTTAGGCGGTTCAACCTCTTCAACTTTCATGGGCTGATGGCGATTTAGGCGGTTCAACCTCTTCACCTTTCATGGGCTGATGGCGATTTAGGCGGTTCAACCTCTTCAACGTTCATGGGCTGATGGCGATTTAGGCGGTTCAACCTCTTCAACTGTCATGTGCTGATGGCGATTTAGGAGGTTCAACCTCTTCACAGCAATGAATTTTACTCAAACGTTGACTTCTCGTTCAGAAAGCAATGGCAAACTACTGAAAGTACAACTAATAGATAATCAACATGGGGTTGATCGGAATCTCCTGCAAAGGGCATGCACAATTTTTGCAGGCGTCTGTGACGAAGAGGTATTGAAAGTGATTCGCAATCCCTCATACCGTGTTATATATCAGCTGCAGACAGTCTGGAAGGTGACCGCCCTGTGTTGATTTTTTACAATGGCATAAGTGTCGGTCGTTCAAAAAGCAATGACAAACAGCCATAAAATATCGGGGATGATTGCGACATCCTGTAAAGGACATGCAACTAACTTTTTTCAGCTGATTATTGACTATTGGTTAAAGGCTGGTGACTGGTTGTTTCTGGTTGTTGTTTATTTGTTTTCAGCTATAGGTTATCGATCAACAAGAGCGATGTCTCAACAGCTGGGTCAAACCATACACGTCCCTTCCCCTTCAGCAAATATTGAAGTGTATGAATGCCGACTCCTCCAGCACATTCTGGTCTGATACACATCTAATACCTGTATACAGTCAACTTGGGATTATGTGACATAGACTTCCTTACATATACAATAGCCATGAGTAAGTAACGACCGGGATTCCGCGACAAATGTAGAAATTGATTAAGTAACGGCCGGAATTTAGAAGTTATATTTATGAAAAAATTGAGTAAATAATCACCGGAATGAAAAAATTGAGTAAATAATCACCGGAATGAAGAAATTGAGTAAATAATCACCGGAACTTAGATACACATGGAGAAATTGATTAAGTATGTGATTGCAGACAGGTGAAGAAATTGAGTTACGGCCGGGACTTAGAGCTTAGATACAAATTAAGAAATTGAGTAAGTAACGGATGGAACATAGAACTAAGACACCCCCCCCCCCCCCCCCCCAAACAAAAAAAGTGCAACCGGAACTTAGAACTTATATACAAATGAAAACAAAATAGTGATTTAGACCACAGATGCAAATTCAGAAATTGATTAAGTAACGGCTGGGACTTAAATACAAATGAAGAAATTGAATAGGTAAATGCTAGAATTTGGTACAAATGAAGAAATTAAATAAACAATGTCATTGTTTATATCAATACATACATACTATCTTTTGTCAGAGAAATGCTGGGTTATTCAGTCATGCACTTTGCTGTTTGTGCCTGTCTCATTTCGATTGGATAGATTATCGTCATTCTTAAATATATTACCTCTGTAGTTTGTGTCGATTATTTAATCAAATACATATTAAGTATTGTCTTTGTTGAACTCAACGTACAGGAATTGACAAAAGCGGAGTTAAATAATTTCTACCTGTGCGCCAGCGAGGTTTGAAAATGAAATTATTCGCTTCACAATCTCGTTCAAAGATTTACGATTGTATGATTGCATCAACTTTTCTATCACGATGTAATGATCCTAGATTGCTTGGGTACCAAACCAATTATCATCAAGAACAATAAATACGTTGTCTCGATGCAGTCGGGTCATAGATAGGTCATAGGTTTGCATGAATGAGACTTGTTAGTGTTGAACTGCGTTAACGATTTGGGTCTTGTCTGTTTATTAGACTTTCACTTATGAAATGTCAAAAACATTTCAAAAACCTATACAGGAATGTCATGAACCGGCAACTAATTGCTAAGTTCTTTAAAGACATTAACTTGGATGTCTCATTTCGTAGGAAGAAGAAGACAAGGACATTTCAAAAAACTATACAGGAATGTCATGAACCGGCAACTAATTGCTAAGTTCTTTAAAGACATTAACTTGGATGTCTCATTTCGTAGGAAGTGTAGACCGGGAAACAATGACCGCGAGGTGTTGGCCAACGGGGCTCTGGCTCGCCAGGGGGATAGACTCCTGTTGGTCAGATTGTTTCGTCCTAAACCTTCGACTGACCCAGCCGGCAGGGTTTTTTTTTCCTACTCGAAGATATAAGAAGTAGCATATTCGGAATGGCCCAAGGGAAAGGCAAAGACAGAGAGAGAAGATCGGGAGAGAGAGAGAGAGAGAGAGAGAGAGAGAGAGAGAGAGAGAGAGAGAGAGAGAGAGGGGGGAAGAGAATATCAGTTAAAAGTCAACGAATTAGATGTTAGGCCTCAGTCGCCCCCTCAAACAACCCCAGAAAGCCAATAAAGCTCTCCGGTTAGTGCAAATGAGACTCAGTCTGCTACTAGTTTAGCGGGGGCAATTAGATTTCCCCTAATACCATTTCAGGAATTGTGGGACCAGACGGATTAAGGTCTTTTAATAAAAATATGAAAAAGTGAATCAATTGAATTCGATAGGCTACGAAACGTGCATGTGCCATGAATTTGCCTATTGCAAGCGTGAACAGTATTTCCAAAAATTTCACTTCGACTATCCATGCCGTTGTCTTACTAGATCCCATGATTCCATTTATATCTGGACACAAGTATGATTGGCTAGCAGAGCCAATTGTTGTTGCCTGTTGCTGCTTTTTAGACAAGGTCTAAGGATGCTGGGCCTAAAGTAAATCCTCTACCGGAGGATATAAGATCTGCACAAAACATGATTCAACACTGAAATCCTGTTACAATACATTACCCAAAGGGGTAAAGCTGGGGAGACCATCCCCAACCCAGCGCGTCCACAGGTTGCGGATCGTGGAACGACCTCTAGATATAGAGGTTAGCTGTGAATACCCAATAAGCAGCCGCGGACCAACTGGCGGTGGGCACAGAGGGTGAGGCTGGATCTCAGGGTGGGTTCTGAGTTCCTTAGAAAATGCCTCATATGCTCGGAGACGTGCCTGCCAAGCGAGTCAGAAGTGCTCTAACCTCTCCCCAGGGTAGGTGGAACCTGTTAGCTTTGGACAGCAGTCCATCTAGGAGACGGAAAACTCCAAATATAAACCCCCAAGTTCAAGGTAGACCAGCGTGCTGAGGAACTGGATGGTCATGGGTAAACTGGTCGAGAACGTTGGACGTCTGGCAGGCGTGTGGGGTGGCACCAGGCGTATGGACTCCTGTGGGATATCCCCTGCCTCTTCCCTAGCAAGCAGGCAATGCTAGGGCGACCGTTTATTTCCTGCAATATCCAAACTTTGCTTATGGAATTAATTCAACACGGGAATCGTCGCCGGAGCTACGGAGCACGTGCTCTGCGCTTGACACATCTTTCAGAGGCTAGCGAAGAGAGAATGAGGAGGAGAAGACGAGGAAATGGTGTGAGAAGAAGACATAGAAATAGGAGGGCAGGCGCCAGGAGAACAAGACGAAAAGTGGAGAGACTAGTTTTCAACCACGTAAGAGTGGGATACTGAAATTGTCGTAGTGCCAGGCAGAGAGGTCCTGTATTGGAGAGGCTTATATGTGATTTCGATGTCCTCATGCTCCAGGAGTTAACTACAGACAAATACCATTGCCCTGGGTACGCCAGTTATATAAACCCTACTGGGCAGAAGAGACATGGGCAAAGTCTGCTGGTGAAGAAAGGAGTGAAGCATGTGGTACTTGACTTGAGCCAGTGGAATCATAGTGCAAGAGAGGTCCCGGGAATACAAATGGAGATTGGTGGCTTAAGTTGGAACATCATAAATGTATATGCTACAGTGGACTGTTTTGTCAGAAAGGAACACTGAGACTGGCTTAAGGAACTGGAGGAATTACCAGGTGATAGGCTACTCGTATGTGGAGACTTCAATGCGAGGAGCAGAGATTGGGACAGTAGTAGAGAAAACTGACAGGGAATTGCCCTTGTGGATGCCATGGTGGACACTGATGTGGTCTGCATAAATGATGGTAGGCCGACTAGAATGGCAATGAGGCCTGGCGATGCAGACACAGCTATTGACTTGGCAATTGTCTTCCAGTCATCAGTCCTTGATGTAAAGTGGACTGTTTTGAATGACCATGGGAGTGATCACTTGCCATGCTCAGTCCTGATCTCTAAGGCCAGGAAAGTTAAGGCTGGGAGAGCGCGCAAGATCTTCCGGTATGAGTGGACCGATAGCCTTCTTGGACGCCTCAGACAGCGGGTTTGCAACAGGAATGTTAAAACTCCTTTTTTGCAGCCCCCATAGTGGACCCCAGAAGTAGACCAGGCTTGGAAAGCAAAGAGAGCTGCAGTGAAGCAGCTAAGGAAAGTGCGACAGACGCCCAGAAGCTCACGAGAGGAAGTGGACACCGCGGAAAATGTCAAGAAAGACAAGGTGGAGGTCTTCAAGCGCTGTGCTGCAGAGGCCAAAAACGCAAAATGGGGATGTTTCATGAAGGAGATTGGAGGTGATAAAACACTGCGAAAATTCTGGAAACTGCACAGACAAATGCAAAGAAATGATCGGCCTATGACAGTGGGAACAATTGATAGAGATGATGGTGTGCGCGTGATAACAGACAAAGAAAAAGGGGAGGCGTTTCTCCAGAGATTTTTAGAGCAGACCAATCATAATGATGAGGACACCAGAGATGCAGTTAGAGAGGAATTATCTGGCACCATGAAGAATAGGCATTATGAAGACATCATACGGGTTGAAGATGTTAAACATATTTTGAAAAAGGCAAACGACACGGCACCAGGGCCCGATGGAGTTAGGTATGGCCACATGAAGGTTTTGAGCGATGCAGACCTGAAGGAAATGACCGACTGCTTTAACCAGAGCATTAATTAAGACAGCATCAGTACCGCAGGATTGGGTGCACAACTATCTCATCCCTATCCCAAAACCATTCAAGAATCATTCAAAGCTTAGTGGCTTTAGGATCATCACCCTTCAAAATACATTTGGGAAGATTCTAGAGAAGATAGTCGCTGTCAAGCTGCAAGAGGTCTTGGAAAGGGGGAAGCTTCTTCCAAGAGGCCTGGGCAGCTACAGGCCAGGAAAAGATAGCTGGTTAAATGCAGCCACTTTTGCCTTTGCTTGCTTGCTTGCTTGTGTTCGTTTGCTTGAGCTCCAACGCGAAGTCCTGTATGTCGGATGAAGGCATCCTGTTGTCCAACATCAGTGTGATGTCATACAGGACCTGAGTTTTGCGTGAGTATCCGTTGTCCCATGTCTGGCTTATTGGTGTGCAGACTGGTGGTTCCTCGCCGTACAGGCAGACACTCTCCGACTTCGGAGGAATCGGCGATCCTACTGACTTTAGCCAGGACCCCGAAGGGACCTGTTGCCCAGGACGCTCGACGAGGACGCGTCAATAGGTCTTGGCCAGTATATAACCCGGCCCTGGTGCCTTGGAAACACCTTTGCGTCCCACTTTTGCCTTTGATGTTTATGAGGGGTTCCAGAGTAGACAGGAAACGACGGCGGTAGCGCTTGATCTCGAGGATGCATACAATAGAGTTCGATACGATATTTTGATGACCGTACTGATGGAGAAGGGAGTCAATCCCTGGTTGGTGAACTGGATAGCAGCCGTCCTACATTCTCGCCGGGTTGCTCTCCGTCTGGGTGCATGGACCTCAGAGCCACATATTTTAATCCCGGGACTGCCACAGGGATCAGAAATCTCACCGGTGCTCTTTAATGTGTATACGAGCAATATTGCAAACCTAGAAGCACCAGGGGTTGGAAGGATACTAACATTTGCAGATGATATTCTTGCATATAGGCAGGGGAGAGATAGGGAGCAAACAGCCCAGGAGCTACAGGCAACAGTAGACAATGTGATTGACTGGTGCACTGAAATGAGTGCTGTCATCCACCCAGAAAAGGCAGCTGTTTTGTGGTGCTCTCTGGACAACAGGATTGTGAGAGCTGATGTCCCAAGCCTCACGATAGATGGTAGAAGCGTCAACAGAGAGAACAAACTGAAGTATCTGGGAATCACATTTGACAGGAGCCTGTCCTTCAAGGACCATGTGGAGACGGTTGTGACAAGGTCTCAAAAGGGACTCAATGCACTTAAAACTATGGCTGCAATGGACACAGAGCAGAGAATGCTTTTCACACTATACCAGCACTTGATCCTCTCAGTGATTGATTATGGACTAGGACTGCTCACTGTCTCAAAGAGTCAGCTGGTGAAATTAGAGCGCATACAGAACGAAGCGATGCGAGTCATTCTGGGATGCACCAGAGACACCCCAGTTGTGTGTATGCGTTACATCCTTGGTTTGCCGTCTGTTGCAGGTAGGCTCAAGGTGATGCAGGCGAAGGCATACCTCAGAGTAGCTGCAGACACAGATCACCCGTTGCATGAGGCGCTGGACGCCGTTAAGGGTCAGCGACTGATAAGAGGGAAATCATGGATGGCTCAGGCGGAGGATACGATCAGGCAGGTGTGCCCCTTGGAGAACATTAGGAGAGGAGAAGAGTGGGTCAGAGTGTCAGCGGAGCAGTCAGACTTGTGCAGAGTTATAATCACATTGAGCCGGGAGTGCAGGGAGTGGCCAGCAGGGGCCACGGAAGTGGAAATCCAGCAACTAATTCAGGATAATGCTCGCTCAGGTGATGTGATTATCTACACAGATGGGTCGGTGTTGAGAGGTAGGAGAAGTGCCTGGGGGTTCTTAGCAAAAGCCAATGGTCGACGTTTGGTGCAGGAGAGCCTGGCATATGATACCACAACATCTAGCTTAAGAATGGAGGTGGAGGCGGTCAGTGCAGCTTTCCGCTGGATGGAGAATACGATACACACACACATCGTGATTGTAACTGACTCAGAAAGCATGCTGAGTAGGGTGAAGACAGGCAAGCTTCGTGCAGAGTGGCTTGCTTCGCTTCGGAAGTCACGGGTGACAAGCATCGTCTGGATCTTTTCTCCGGGGCATGCTGGTGTGCTGGGGAATGAACAGGCGGACAGGTTGGCTGGCTCGGCAGAACTTGGTGGAGTATTAATGCATGACAAAGCAGATGTGGTTGCGACCTTGTGGGAGCATGTGTACACATCGGAGGAGCAAATGGCTCACCATGGTCTGGCAAGAATGCGACAGCGAGGGGTGACGAGGGGATCTGGCCGACGATCAACGCTCAGAAGAAAGGCGAGACGGACATATAATCAGATTGCTACTGGTACTATTAGTGTTGGAACTCTTCGCTGGCTGCTGAGGATGGGGACGGAGCGCTTATGGGAATGCCCCGAGTGCTGTGATGTTGGTTCCTAAATCAATCAATCAATCAAACCCAAAGCAAACACTCTTCCAAGAAGGGGTGATTTCTAATAAAAAATCGATTACTGAACAGAAGGGCGGCATTTGCAGGGAAAGGACATGGTCCGTTAGTATTTTCTACAACCTATAGATCGCAGATCTGACATAAAGGACACTTCATTTCCTTCAGTGGTCATTTGGGAGGTGGGTAACAGCCCAGATAATTTCTTGTCGCTATTATTGGCCAAGAATGTGGCATCAAAACATTGGACTGCTCTTGTATTCTTGTGATAGATGCCAAATATGAACACTCCTTTTGAAAGGATGATTGTTAATATATTGGGTCTACCTCAAAGAACAAAAAATTGGAATGCCTACGTATTAATCCTTGTTGATACTTATAGTATCGCCCGTGTGTTGCCTGGGCCCATGCGGGGGAGTAAAGAATAGTAACACTGTTGCCTACCATGCATGTCGTAAGAGGCGACTAAGGAGGATTTGGTTCCGTCGCCCTGCTACTGAGTGAGTGCGTGGCGCGACACTGTGGGCTGTGAGTTTCGCGTGGAATGCTTTTATATCTGTCCTCGGTTGTGTGTAGCGTGAACTGCATGTTCGGAACGATGGCGGCGGGCTGTTGCTGGATTGACTGGTTTGCCTTTCCGGCTCACGAGTGCATTTTTCAGGAGACTCCTGGGAGTCGCCGCTGGAGCTACGGAGTTCGTGCTTTGTGCTGCGCTTTCGGTGGATCGTTCTGTGGAAAGAGACCGAGCCATATGGGATAAACCCGGGTCAATGAAGTCTTTCTGGTGACTGCCATTTCCATCGACGATGAACTGTATTTTTCATGGAGGACTTTTGTGTTGGCATTCTGGCGGCGGCATTATGCACAGTGTACCTGTGCGGGCTGTTTGCTTGCCGATACTCCTGTCTGTTCTATTGTTCACATTTGGCAGTGAGGAGTATTTTGTGTGATATTCACTGGCACAGGAACGGAGCAATATGGGGACAACCCGTTGCTGTGAAGTTGGAACCACGACTAACTAACTAACTAACGTGTAGTATGTGGGCAGAAGCGATAATGTTACCTGCCTAGACTCGGATAAAGTGGCAGATGTTTTAATCTTTTTTTTCATCTTTTTGGGGGATTTCCAAATCAGGTACTGGCAGACAACGGATCCCAATTTCAGAGGGAAGTTTCTGGAAGACGTTTTAAATATTCTCCATACGCGACACATCCATAGTTCACCACTCAGTCCACACGTATCGGCTTTCTAGAACGGTTCAATTGGACACTTTAGAAGCTATTAGCTCAGGAACAAGCTTGTAAATAGAATGAATACACTCTAGCAGCTCTATATGTATGCAGAGAGATACCAGCTGAATCCACAGGTCTTCAACCGGCAACTGGTTTTTGTTTTGTTTTTTGTTTTTTTATTTGTGGACGGTCTATCAAAATACCTCTGGAAACATAATTACAATCTTGGATTGATGAAATAACAGTTGAAACTTCCTGACAGTATTGGCCTATGTGGAAGATCTGAAGCAGAAACTAACAAAAACCACTGTTGGGATGGATATTGGCCGCTAAAAATTTGAATATAGCTCGTATAAAAGCATGCTTCATAATGTAACTGAAAATCCAGAAATCGATCATTAAAAGTGTGTGAAAGGGTTGTATTATTGTTACCTTGTGGGAATAACAAGCTACTGTTTAGAGGAAACAGTAATAAAGAGCATTGTTACTAGTATGCCTTTTATAGTAGAGGAAACGGTTTTGGGTAGCAATTGCTGGATCTCATTCAGTCGTAAATAAAAGACTTATCACATCAATTCGCTGAAAAACTATATTGATGGAGGCATCAAGACACCTACCCACCTGATGGCGAAGATAGTAGCAACATAGATGGAAGATGAATAACCCACCAGTGTAAAGTATCCACAAAAACTCACGAAACACAGAAATATGAAATATTAGATCCCAAGCTGAATAATTTACAGAAGGAGACAGTGATGAAACTATTGAATTACCATAGAGCTATGCTGACAGATAAGACAGGACGGACGGCTCTGGAAAAATGTAAGATGAAACTGAATTATAATGAGCTGATAAGGCTAAAGCATTATGCTGTTTCATTTGCAAAAGAAGAAGCTCTAAATCAAGAGATTCAATTTCTAATGCAGGAAGGGATTATTCCGCTCTCGACTTCACCTTATATTGCTGGGATTATTTTATTGAGAAATCAAGTAGTGAGAATTGGCTGTGTATTTCTTTAAGCATAGCATATGTTTTTTTCACTCAACAGCGTAACTGAATTTCAGGTAGAACCATTACCCGATCAAACTCAACAATTTACCAGACTGAATAAGGCAGCATATTGTCCCCCCCCCCCCCCCCCCCCCTTTCAAAACTAGACCTTAGTAAAGAATATTACCAGATCCCAGTAAACAGGACATCAAACTATATCTTGCTTTCAGTACTGCTAATGAAAATATTACATGGACGAAGAAAAAGTTGTTGGAACCACTGAAAGATCCACCCACATGTCATTTTCATGGATTTAGGCATTGACTGCATTCATGACATTTGAGGATCATCTAAGGTCACTGGATACCTTGTTTAGAAGACTGGCAGCAGTGGGATTGACTGTGTGGCCGTTAAAGTGTCAGATCGATTTAGACAGTTGGAATTCTTGGGCCATGCTATCGCCCAGGGATATGTTTTCCCTGACAATAAAATTATAGAGGAATACACCAAGACCACAGACCAAGGTGAATGCTATCATTTGTATCTCTGTGCGGATTATACCTGAAGTATGTGGAGATTTTAAAATGTAATATCAGCGCCACTTACAGATGTCACAAAGAAAGGCGCCCAGAAAAAATGAAGTGGACTGCAGAGAGTGAACAAGCATATGCTATGCTTAAAGGAAAGCTAACATCTAGACCCATTTTACCGCTCCCAGATATTAGTAAGCTATTTGTTGTTCAGTGGTTCTCAACCTTTTTTGGCCCGTGCCCCCCTTCACCTTATTTTCAGAACGTCATTTCCCCCCCCCCCCCCCCTTCCAATCAAAAATTTGGCCCGTGACCCCTTCACCGTATTTTCAGAACGTCATTCCCCCCTTTCATATTTCCTATCTAAAAATCCCCCCACCCCTACAGAGTATACGTAAAAATGGAAGGTAAATTTAATAGCATATACTAAAACAAGTCCAGACATCCACATAAAACTTGATTTGTGGGCCTACTTACTTTATAAAATGAATTTTAGAAATATGAGACGTACAGAACTGTAAAGTATGAAATGAAAAACAATATCAAGTAATCAGTTCTTGTATTAACGCGATCTTAAAATGGTCTTCATCCCCCCCCCCTGGAAACCCTAAAATTCCCCCCTGGGGAGGGGGAATTCCCCACCGGTTGAGAACCACTGCTGTAGTTAGATCAGATGCCAGTGGTGTAGAGATATGTGTGTTACTCTTGAGGGGGGAGTTAAGGATCTCAGTATGCTTTTCCCAGCAGCTTATGCTATCAGGAAAATGAACAAAACTGAGAAAAGTCATGGCGATTTGGCAAAATAATGCTAATCGTTGATCTGGAGTCTTGAGAAGTTTCATTCATGCCTATATGGAACGAAGTTCAGAGTGCAATTGATATTCTTGGCTGCTTCGAAGAAACTCGGTGCTAGATTGATGAGATGGTCATTGTTTATTCATAATGGAATACATTCCAGGAAATGATACTGTGGGGGAAGATTTTTCTAAGCCGCACCCATTAGAGTAGGAAGAGAAGTTGAAGATCTATACTTATATCTTAAGGACGGACAATTGTAACAAAATGACTCAATATTGGGGATTGAAATTCGCGAAGAAAATCACTATGCCTTTACCCCTATATATACACTATATACACTCACACATACACGCACATTATTGTATGTGAGTGTGTATGTATATATACATATATGTGTGTATATGTTGTGACAGCAGGGCCAGGGGTGAAGGCGCAGTGATTTTCTCCTCTAATGAGTGACGGCTTATATATATATATATATATATATATATATATATATATATATATATATATATATATATATATATATATATATATATATATATATATATATATCAGATGAGTATATATATATAAATATATTCGCATATCCTTTACAAAACATCGCTGTCAGCATCAGCATTTTACCGCTGTAGTTGATTTCTTGGCAAGATTACGCTCAGTAGTATATATATATATATGTGTGTGTGTGTGCGTGTGTGTGTGTGTGTGTGTGTGTGTGTGTGTGTGTGTGTGTGTGTGTGTGTGTGTGGTTGTTAAGTTTATTTGACTTCACGAAATGATCATTGTAGGGAATGTTGATAAATGGCAAGGATAATATTTTCTGTATAACTATTATCACATACGAATGGCAATTTCGGTGCTGATGATGGTGATAATGATGACAATGATATTGTTGATGATAACGATGATATAAGTATGATGATAATAATGCAGGTGGTGAAAATGATAAACATGATGACGACACACTTTTGTTTGTACATAGTGCAAAGAAACACGGTAAGTATGACCATATAATAATAAAATGTTATATGGTAGCAAGATGAAAAATACCAACTGACTAGATGCTTTTCAAGCAATATTTATTGACATTGTTATCACTGCAATGAAATCATATGTCTTCTATTTCGGAATCAAAATACGTTTTCGGAAAATGGAAATCAGACACTACACTCTTTACAGCAGTCGATGCAGGGCCATTATTGGCAGCTGCCAATAGAGTCCCGGTAGTAAGAGCTGCAACCATCTGCAAATATATACATAAAGAATTGCAGTATATGTGAGAACATTTCATATCATTATTTGTGTTGTTATCTCATCTTTGTAGAATTAATACCTACGAACTCTAGGCAAGGAACTGTCAGTTGGTTTAATGTCAACAGCCTTTAAACAATTGCCACAACAGCAAGAGGCAGTAATGGCAGTATATGTGATTTGTATAGTGACAAGGAAAATGCCTTCAATAAGTGCAAATACTCAACAAGGAATATTCCAATGGGTGACTTTAATGCTATTACCCCTCAGCGGGGCGGTCAAGGTTCGCTCAATCTCACACGATCACCAGAGACATGGATCAAGTCAGTATTCTTTCTTCGAGTACGTCACGTGGCCAAGCCATACATATATTTATCTCTCTGCCCTTCTTTGCTCTTTTCCCATCAATCTTGTCCGTTGTCTTTAAGTTTTCCAGTTCATTTCTCCTCATAACGTGCCTCAAAATTCTTAAGGGGCTTGCTGATTGGCTTTTCTCTCCATCTATGGTGTTCTTTGCATTTTTCTTTAAACCCTCAATTCTACTGCCATTAAATGTTTCTCAGCTTGTCTGCTTATCCATGTTTCACCTGACTGTACAGGGAATATATAGCACTTCAACAGCTATTTCGTCTTTGCATTTGACAGCTTTTATTGATCAGTATATTTTACATCTTGCAAACGGCTATCTTTGTCACAGCGATTCTTGCTCTAATTTCTGCACAACATTTTCCAAAAGATGTTTTTTCAATTCCGAGATTATCATCATCATCATGTGCCATGCCGCTAAACGAGGGCGGTCATGTTTTCCAATCTCACACGATCACCAGAGTTGGGGATCAGTTCTGAGTTCTTGCCTAGAATATGTCAGTGTATATGCCAAACTATCTAGATATTTATCTCTCTGCCTTCGCATTGTTCTTTTCCCCTCAATCTTGCTAGATGTGACCAAGTGTTTTAGTTTATTTCTTCAAAGAATGTGCTAAAATAATCGTAACTGTCTACGTCTCTTTTTCTCTACTCATTTTGCCGTTTTCATTTTTGTTGTTGTTGTTGTTGTTTTTATTTTTTTTTTTTTTTTTTTTGTTGGACTTGCTCAATGGTTTTACTATATGCCCATGGTATTCTTTGTATTTTCCTCAGTTTTGTCTTCTAATTTTCATTAGTCTCCAGATTTCATCCATTTCTTATGTCCCATAATCTTCATTCTTGGGATAGTTGTTTTTGCAGCCTGGCTGACTGAGTTCTTCAATATTTCCAATTAGCCACTGGCATAATGAAATAGGATTTCTAGATCAGACAAAGCATTACATCTGTTCTTAAGGTTCAGCGTTGAAGCTATCTTTTATTTCATTACTCTCCAGTGCACATAAATTAAATTGTGCGTCTCTTGGTGCATATTTGATCTTCTTTAATGTTATGTGTATCTTGTTTATAACTAATCTATGGTCGCTGTAGCAGTCGCATTTGATATAGTTTTTTTTTTTTTTTTCAACTTTTAAGGCATTTTTCATTTCTTCAGCTCGATTGACACATATAAATTGCAGAGAATATACTTAATTTTGTGAAATGCTGAGTTTTTCCTGGGCTATTCTGCATTTACTAATAGATAAGACAAATAACGGCTGCAGCAGGATATACCAATAGGAGATAACAAGGGTTAGGAATGTGTAGCTACTGTTCGCGTGAGTTTAACGTATCTAACTGATTTTTTTTCTTACTCTACATTTAACTTCCCCAATACATCTTCCATCTGCTGTTTTTAAGGTATTTAAATACTGAAATACATTGATGTTTTCAGAATGATTCCATTCACTTCAGTGCTGTATTCGGGAAGTCATGGTTTCTTTGTGATGATCTTTACTTCTATGTTTTTTTATATGACTCATTAAACTAATTGTGAGATGTTCTCCACAATCCTTTGCACCTGATTTTTTTTTCGGTGTAGCTATGAAAATAGATTTCAAGAGATCATTAGGTATATACCCACTGTTGTAGATGCCATTCAACATTTGTTTATTTGTCCCTGGAGATTTACGTTTCCTCGTGTGTTGTGTAGTATTGTCTGTCAGCTTTTGCTTTCAGTATTGGTGGTCCTTCACATTGATCGTTATTGTTTGTTTCTGATGTGCCTTCATCATAATTTACCTCTTTTATATATTCTATCCATATTTCAATTGTCTTTTCTTTGTTCATTATTACTTTACCTTTTTTTTTTGTTTTCAGACCACTGCTTGCTGTATGCTTTCTAATGCCAGGCATTGTCTTACCTTTGTTTACATAGACTGTGTGTTTTCTCATTGTTTTTCTATTCCCTTGCCCTGACTATTTAACCAGACTTCTTTTGCTGCCTTAAAGTTTGATACTATTTATCAATGTATTATTTTAAATTCATTTTGATATTGTTGACTCTTTCTTCTAATGTCCATCAGTTGTAGAATTTCCTCTATCATTCATTTCTTCTTTGCAGTCCTCTGTATTTCTAGTATTATTTCTTTCAATGTCATCTGCAGTGACCACTTTGGTATTTGTCATTGTTTGTCTATACTGCATATGTTTTCAATGGTAGTGTATCTACTGTGTACAGTAATGGCGTTTTTATCACTCTTTTCTTGATTTTACGAGGGAAATTGAAACAACGACGCATTGATGTCCTTTGCAGAACCTCGCTCCCATAACAACTTTCGGAAAACCTCTCGATCATAAGCAAGATGTCCCACGTCCGATACACCCATCTGGAGATCATCCGCCACATCCTGCACCCATCTTCTCTTTGGCCTTCCTCTTCCTCTCTTCCCAGGCATATACACCTCCATTATTGTTCTCTCCAAACTTTCGTGACTTTCTTTGTTTGAAATATTTTGGTCACTTGAAACGTCACGAAAGTTTGGAGAGAACAATAATGGAGGGGTAACTGCCCTCCTGAGTAAATTATTCTAAGTCGCATGAGTAAATAAATGTCTTCTCCTCCAGTATGTCTAGTTTAGTTTAGTTTAGTCGACGGATCAACATCACGGCACACGGGTGTAACCCATAAGTACTCCGTTCTACTCCTAACTCAAGCATGAGTCCGGAGAAACTCAGCTTATTGCACGAACTCCGTAGCATCGGCGAGGATCCTGAAATACTTTGGGTAGATTTTTTACTAGAAATTTTGCCCAGGCAGCGCCGTTGGGCTACTCTGTTTTGATTTCCTCCAGTATGTCTTGTCTCACATAATTCCGAAATTTTAGCATTCATTCTATTAATGTCCATCTTGATATTTTCAGACTTATCATCTTCCATGAGTGTTCCCACATTCCGTGTCCCAATAACAAAATGAATTACTTCTTGATTAGCCCACAGACGATGCGTGACGGTCTGTTTGAACAGGCTGTTCCCTACTGGACGAGGCACTTCTTGAACTCCTTAACGTCGTTTACGTTAAATACGTTACGTACAGACATCATATGTGATGCATCTGCAAAGCAGATAGTTTGTCATTGCTTTCCTCCTAGACAGTGACCATACTGGTCGATCGCTGTTGCTATACAGAGATCATCAGCCTAACGTCACTAAACTTGAGAACCAACGACTACTTGTTTGCTGTATTTCCTGCTCGCATAGCTGAACGTAATCCTGCTCAGAGTGTATGAATGAACCTGTTTAATACATTAGAGTTAGTCGACAGATCATCCTCATTGCACATCGAACCATTCAGTCCATAAGTGCTCGGATCCCCTCCTCAGTAAATCTCGCAGCGTGCAGAGGCTAGCGACACCAGTTATGTGTTGGTTTATTAATATTCTTTGGTTTCTTGCATAGTGTTCTTGTTTGGCCACACCTCTTTTAACTTGCTGTTCTCGCAGTCTGACCATGGTCATTACTGGGTTCTCGCAAAAGTCTTACTTCTCGTAGAGCATTCAGTATATCAGCCTGGTCCATGTAGCTTGGTCCATCAGCCCATGTCCATCTTCCTCCACAGTAGCCTTACCTGCGATTAACGAAATCTTAGCTGAATCGTAACTAGTACAATAACAAATACTTACCGCGATCATGCTCAGGAGAAATAAAATGGTTAGAGTTTTCATTTTCTGAGGTCGTAATGAATAAACTATCTCTGGGTTGGTGGGCTTTATATACCGTTTGAAGATAAATACGTCAGTTATAAATTCATGACGATTATTGTGTATGAAATAGAATACATTACTCGATTATAATCATCCACAGATGTTACAAACTGAATGCTATTGTGTTATTATATTTCGAGCTCCATTTGCATTTTCCTCTCTTCTACAGGTAAGATTTATAAATCTCCAGCACCATAAAATTGTCTTGATGATTGCTGTTTTGATATTAAGATTAATCATCAAAGTGTCTTTCGGCTGGCTGGGTGATCATGCTTCTCCACAAATTACTTTCTCTGACTGCATGGATCAATATATGTGTTGACTCCCTTCTGTACCCATGACAAAGGACTCATGAATTTTCTTTCTTGTCGTCCTTTATCTTTCTTTCACAGATCTTACTTATTGTCACAATATATTCCATCTTTTGTCTTCTCATAATGTGGCTAAAATGACGAACACCTCTTTCAGATGTTTGTGATAAGTTGTCTTTGCGACATATGCTCCCTCAACATGTTGAGATTGCTAATTTCGGCTGTCCAATGCATTTTCAGCATTTTTTTTAAAAACATTAAATCATATATCCATAGCTTCTGAAAATTTGTTCTTATTTTTTCCGTTTACTAACTGTCCATGATTCACAGCCGTATGTTAAAACGTATTCAACGTAGCATTCAAAAATTGTGTTTCCTACTTCAAATGAACAAGACTTAGTACATTAAAATGTTCTTCATTTGATAGAATGCACATTATGCTTGTCCTATTCTGTTCTTTATCATTGTGATGAATCTTTCATCTGATGTTATCTATGTGTCTAGATATCTTAATGTGTACATCTGCCCCAAAATAACGTCATTTACTTTAATTGTACATTTAGCCACAATCTGCTTCTTTGATATCACCCTGACTTGCGTCTTTCTATTATTCCGTTATTCAAGTTAATGCCCATTTTTTTTTTCACTTTCCACAACCAGCGTATTTGTTTTGTTTTCCCGGTTGTTCCTTCTGACTAGTCTTGAAGCATGATGATCTTGGGAAAATACAGCGGTGGTTTCCCCTTACCTTCCACCGGTTTGTGTATGGCTGACTCCACTAGCTTATGTCTAAAAAGACAGACCCTGTGAGGCAGGAATCGGGGGGGGGGGGGGGGGGGGAGGTTATGTATGACGCCTCTTACCCAACGATGGCGACGTCATAGTTTTGAGATCTTTTATAAAGATAGCTGCGACACCAACTAACTCGCCTCCCCTCAGTGACCACCGCCTATGTTGGTCCACGGTGCGTATTCAACACACTCACAGCTAAGCTCTAGACAAGATATCTAGAGGCCACTCCTCCACCCTATGGACACGCATAGTAGTGGGACAGTTCATAAATAAACACTCATGTATTGTTTGGTAGAAGAAAAAAGAGGTAAAAGAAAGAAGTCGGGATTAGAGGACGCGCTTGACAAAACGAAAAATATAAAGCTACAGTTACCGACCGGGATTCAAACCTGTCATCTCCAAATGACGACAGCGTCTCGTTGCAGGAACAAGTTCACTTCGACGCACGACCTAGTAGACACCCTATGTTATTTTTTACATCATTCTTTGTGTTGTCTTGTGAGTCCTCTACTCCCTACTTCCTTCTTCTACTTCTATGAGTGCCAAACAGTGGAAGTGTATTTATTTATGAGCTGTCTTAGCTACTCCAAAGGGATCTCCAATTGATATTTTTGTGTATAATATTGAAGTATATGATAAAATAACACTATTAATACTGACGTTAACACACAAAGAAACGTAAACGCTTTTAGACAATATCTTTATAATAATATAATGTATCTGAGAGATTATACCGTCCCAGGTGTCATGAAAATAGTATTATGTTGTGGCGATCAAAGCAATGTTAATTCAGCTTAATAGCTACATACATTAGCGGTGTGTGGGGTAGAATAAAGAAAAAAGAAATACGTAAACAACATGTGAGACATTTATATGTTCATTAGTGCAACAACCACTGGACCGGAATCCACCGAGTTTGCTTCTATGTTATATTTGGGTATAGGTTTATTTTCTATCACACTCTAAGAATTGTCCCTGCTTCTGGCTCCAGGACGACAGGCTGGCATTGGAGAGTCATGAAGAGTCATTGGCGAGCCATGGAGCGTCATTATCTTAAGATTATTTACAAAAAAGATACATAAGTGACCACCAAGACAACACAACGTTTAGAACCAGAGAACAGAGAATCTTTAATAGAGATTCAGTCTCTGAAAATGATACACAGCAAAGGGTAATGATATACGTCTGAGACTAGTCCTGAGTACTGTCTCATCATTCAGCTAGAGAAGACTCAGCAATGGAACGTCTGTCAGATGTTACAGCTGCAGGTTTTAGGGTGGAAATCACCTGATACTATATGATACCTTCTGGGCCCTCAGGACTAGAGTCCTACATGTATCGTCTCTGGTCGGACACAATTACGCCTCCCCCCCCCCCCACAGGTCTGGACACTGGCCCTCAGTTTTTGGGGGCTTAGGATTCTTCTGGATAGCTTGGATTGAAAGCTCCTGTCCCCTGGCTAACTATAGGTGATAAGTCTTATCTCTAGTACTTCAACAATAAAGGGGGGTCTTTTAATTTTGGATATAGACAGCCAACAGATTTGTCAGTGTAGATCGCCATATACTATTCGTAGTAGATTCACTGAATACACTTTAACTGGCACGATCTGTCTTCTCCCGGCGAGAATAATGGGTCTAGTTGTACCCGGATGTTATAGATAATTAATTTTCGAAACATATCTCTGCAATACTTCAGAAACTAAGTGAAGAGAATTCACAATTCACAGATTCCTTCAGAATGTCTGGATTTTAACTACGGAAATATCCATGTACATTCTGACAGTTTCCCTCTGGTTTACGAGAACTCGTGAGTTTCACTTAGAGAGAAGTGTCCCGCAAAAAACGGGAATTATCTACGTGCATCGTAGATCAATAGAACACACACAACACGAAGATGTGGTAAAGCCACATTAAAGGAGTAGATAAAGCGGGGAATACGTTGTCCCGTCTGAGACCTGCTTCGGGAGATAGGATTGAAGCGGGAACCAGCCAGACAATAACATTTTGTCAAGAGCACAAGACATCTAAATAGCCAACAGGGTTGGTGCGATCATTCGAAATATACTGGCGAAATGTTAAGGAGGAGATCAGAGCAGCTATGGATCTCTCAGGAATGCGATGATGACAATCGGAATCAGGATCTATCTTTAATCTATCTAAATATTCTTTGGCTATAGGAAAAAAAATACAACGAGTTAAGTATAACAAGAAACAAACGAAAACCGTTAATCGATTCGGGAAATTAGACATTGACAGTTAAAATTTTGTGTGCATATTATGAGGAGAAATAAACTGGAAAACTTAGTGACAACTGGCAAGATTGATTAGACAAAAGCTAGGGGAAAGCAGAGTGGCAAACACGTGGATGGCATCGGCACGTGGGATAACTGAAGCAAGAGCACAGAGCTGACCATAGACTGGTTGTCGAGTGAAATGACCAACAATGACCGCTTATCGTTAGGACACGGGATGATGATTATGGAGAGAGAAGAGGTCTGGTGACAGATAGAACATTTCTGAAACCTTGCTTTAACTGTTCAGTGACTGCTCAATAATTTTCCCATGTTAATTGCTGCTATTTATTTTAAGTAAATATGTTTTATTATTCTGTGAACTTTGTCGTCAGTTTTCATATCTTTCATGATTATGTCGATCATTTCATCATGCGTCACTTTATCAGAAGTGTTGAAAGTAATCTATAAAGAATATTTATAGAACTTTCTGCGTCTTAATTGATCTTTCCTTTATTGTCCCGAGTGTGTCTTTTGCGTTCTTTGATCCTATCCTTTCTGTTCACTAACTTCCATCTGTATTGTCCTTCTTGTTCCACTAAATATAGTTTTGAATAGACTATGGTGGCATGATTTATTAATGAGACGATCAAAGAAAACAAGATAACATAAATAAGCGTATCAGAGAATAGCCGCAGGCACTTAGAGAATCAAGATAAGAAATATATTCTGGTCAGGTAACAGATGTTTAGCCGGTCTCCGTGGCCTAAAACGCGATTCGTGAGCCGCTTACCACGCGTTCGAAACGCGGCGGCGACCGATTTGGCAGCAGACCGTGTCGAGTCGGGGTTTAAACGTGTTGGTATGGGAGCCGGTCGTTCAGAAAGCAATGGCAAACAAATGAACGTAAAACTTGCCAGCGACAGCGATGTCCTGTAAATAGGATATGCACAAAAAAAAACACAAACAAACAAACAAACAACACCAACAACAGATGTTGAAAGGAAGCGACAAAGAATAAATGGGATCGTGTATCATGAGCAAGGGCGTCTTTTTAATGAGTATCGTTATCTCTTGTTTTCTTTTAGTATCACATTTAGTATATTAAAACTTGATTTTACTCTCTCTCTCTCTCTCTCTCTCTCTCTCTCTCTCTCTCTCTCTCTCTCTCTCTCTCTCTCTCTCTATCTCTCTCTATATATATATATATATATATATATATATATATATATATATATATATATATATATATATATATATATATATATATATATATGAGAATGACCCGTGTGCTGTAATTGTCACAAAATAAAACCTTGCGTTTAACCAGTTGATTATTATAGAGGCTTTCTGATTAAACGGACTATCTGCCAGCGACAACTATTTTAACTAACAGTAAAAACAAATCGGATGTCAAAATCCCAGGACAATATTTGTAGCCGCACGTGTACATCTGGTCGACGGATTGGGAACACTCGGTGGTGAGTGAGACAAATCCCTACATCGCTTTGACAGTTTATAAACAGGTCGGATTGGAAGCGGAAGTACTCAGATCGGAAGAAAACAGTCCATCTGTCATATAGTTTCCGGACATCACGCAGATTGGCAGATTGCTATTGACAACTGTTGTTGGGATCATACAGTAACTCGCTAGCTTGTTGGGGGGATGTCAAAACAAGTGATGACAACTTTGACAGTGACTAGGCCAGGGAAAATGGATTCTTGACAATGGATGATATGTCCAAATAACACCTGTGTGGACCGGAAGAATACCGTCACGTGACCAATTTTAGGTTTTGCCATAAACCATGATTGGGAGAAACAGTGTTGACCAAAACCGTGGATTATGATGGACATGTTTGTGGGAGAGCTCTACAGTGTTAGATTAATGTAATATTAACTAGCATGTGTCGTTATGGCAAAGTGTAGTAGCCATCCCGGAATGAGGCGGTTTTGCATAAGGTAATCAATATAGTCTATTAGTTCTAATTAATATAGACTGTAGCCTTGTTAAAACTATAGTGTGATGATTAGCACTGTTAGTGGAAAACTAGCTAGAGTAGGGAAGTGATACTTGGCTCTGTTAGTTGAAAATAGATTAGTGAAGTGTTGATAAGCTTTACTAGTTGAGAATTGAGTAATGAGGGATAATTGGGATATTCCAGTGGGTGCTCCCTGGTGGGGGGGGGGGGGGGGGGGGGGGGGTTCCGCACGCTGTTGGTTGTTTATTTTTCTTCTTATCGTGGCCTGATGTAAACCTCTGTGTTCAGTTCATCTGTCCCTGACAGTTTAGGTTCACTGTATTTTCTGAGCGAGGCCGATGGCCACGATCATCTAATAGAGATCAGTGACGGGGAGGCTATCACCAGTTGTATGATTTATTTTACAGGTTCCTCAGGTTGGAATGAAGAACCCGGAACCAATGGAAAATCCGATCCCGGATAAATTATGATACAGAAAGATTGGCCAGCCACCTTCTAAATGGGTCGGTGCTAGAAGAAGCTGATACCCATGGCTCGGTGGAGCTGAATGGTATAAGTATCCTACATGAGTGCATACCAATCGTTAACACACCTGAAGTGATGGATGTTCAGCCCACGTGAAACTAGATCAGTAAGAACTGATGGTCACATTAGATGAAACCAAACATTGAAGTGTAGTTGTTTCCCGTATCAAGGAAATCAGAACTGTCAGACAATATCTAGTAAATAAAGCAAGCCATTTTAGTCGAGACTATCACTGTTTAAGAGTGAAAATATAGAACATTTCGCTAGAAGAAAACGGCAGGTTCATAGGACAGTGTTCCATGTTTTATTCACTGCGCCGGAATTAGGAAGCTTGAGTTTCTATAAACTATTAGGAACCGTGGTGTTAGGAACAATAATAGTATTTTTCACGGATTATATTTACATGGGATTCAGATCTCATGGTCATCAGAGCTCCTGGAGGAGGACATGTCTGGAGAGAAGGACACGACTTCGGTGAGGTCTATTGTGATGAGTCTTGTGATGTCGTCTGATCCTTGCCATGATGCGTGGACTCTGAACATGAACTCTGTGGTCTGACCTATACATTTACATTAGAATACACGACACACATTTTCTTCGCATACACGTCTCATATACGTTACACTTTTCTTTTAATAAATTAATCTGTATTAATTTTTAGAAGCAAGAGTTGTTGAGTTGCGTTGGGGAAGTATGAGAGGGGGCATAGTACGACAGTGAGAGAGTGATAGGAAAAGGTGTCCATAGGCTGGTGGAGTGTGTTGGGCGGAAGCTGGTGGATTCTCCAGGATATTGAAGGGAAAAATATTATAATGTGGGTGTTGACTCTCCTCACTCCAGGGACGACACTTTAAAGGAGGACACGACAGTAATGTATATCCTTGAATCAACTCAACAACTCAGCTCATATAAAAATATGTTGGACTTAGATTTGCACACTAAGTGACTTTGTAACATTTCTCCGGTACAACACTAAACAAAAATGTTTGCCGACCTCTACTCTAGGCAATGGGAAAACAATGAAGTTAAGAAACCATTTTAAAATTTGACTGTGTCCCGACGTGTAGTTAAATGTTATACAGATTTGAAAAATCTTTCATTCTCGATTTGTAAATATGTAAATATTTGAGTTTCTATCTTCACATATCTAACTACCACTGAGTGTGAGTTCCATTGTGGATACATTTATAGCTTACTCGAGAAATAGAAGCCATTTAATCAGTTAAATAGTAAAAATCAAAGATGCGCTTTCTGTGGTAACGCTGCATTCTTACTTCTCTTTCTCTATCACCTCTCAATGGAACATAGATCCCCCAACTAAAGCCAAGTCCACTTTAGACTCGTTCATGATGAAGCTTTCTACAGCGGTGGTAATTAATCTCTCGCCAACCCTCATTAGATGCCTTTGACGGCGTTGATGGTGTGCATTCATTCATTTATTCATTCAGTAGCATGTCCTTTGCAGAACCTCGCTCCCATAACAACCTTCCGGAAAACCTCTAGATCATAAGCAAGATTTCCAGCGTCCGTACACCCATCTGGAGATCATCCGACACATCCTGCACCCATCTTCTCTTTGGTCTTCCTCTTCCTCTCTTTCCAGGCACATACCCTTCCATTATTGTTCTCTCCAAACTTTCATGACGTTTCAAGTGACCAAAATATTTCAATTGTCTTTGCTTTATGTCTTCAATAGCCAACCTTCTTCAATATTCAGCTCTTGAAGTATGGATGCATTTGTTCTTTTCTTTATCCAAGATATTCTTAGAACTCGTTGAAGGTGTGGTTACTGTATTTATATTGTTTGCATCTTACATGGATTCCTGTAAGACACTAGCAGTACGGTAGTATAACGGGTATATATTAGACCTAGACGCTGCTTTGCTGGTCTCCCTGGTCAAGGAGTTATTGACTTTCTCCGTAATCCCATATATCCACGTAGCGTAACGCAGCTGCGCGAGATTCGGTAGCGGATCCCACCGCATTGGTTACTTACGGGGGTATGTGAGCCGGTCTCTCAGAAAGCAATGGCAAACTACTGAGCGTAATCTTGCCAAGAAATCAACACCAGCGGTAAACTGCTAGTGTTGAAAGCGATGTCCTGTAGATATGCAGTCATTTAGTAGCATGTCCTTTGCAGAACCTCGCTTCCATAACAACCTTCCGGAAAACCTCTCGATCATAAGCAAGATGTCCCGCGTCCGATACACCTATCTGGAGATCATCCGCCACATCCTGCACCAATCTTCTCTTTGGCCTTCCTCTTCCTCTCTTCCCAGGCATATAACCTTCCATTATTGTTCTCTCCAAACTTTCGTGACATTTCAAGTGACCAAAATATTTCAATTTTCTTTGTTTTATCATCTTTAATAGCCAACCTTCTTCAATATTCAATTCTTGAAGTATGGATGCATTTGTTCTTTTCTTTACCCAAGATATTCTTAGAACTCGTCTATAACATTTATTTTCAAAGGCAGGTACAGCTTGAACCTGATAAATGTATATGTAAGTAGGTAATCTTGCATAAGCAGAGAGAGTTGGGACTGGTTTAAAGGTTCAGTGGACACCCCAGATACCAGGTATCTGATATGTGGTGACTTCAACTCCCGCGCCAAGGAATGGGACAGGTCGGGAGAGAACAGACAGGGTACTGCTCTTGCTGAGGCCTTGCTTGAGACGGATGTTGTCTGTCTAAATGACGGTACACCCACTAGGCTGGCTAGCAATGAGACCGGCGGACCGGTCACGTGATACGCAACTTCCTGAGTGGTTTCCCTTAGTGCTATTCATCATCATCATGTGCTCTGATCTGCCTTTACTCGCTTTATCAGTGCGTATCAGTTAACTGTTGTTACGTGAATTGTTATCACTTTTTCCATTTGTTGCTCTTTTACTGTAAGCATTCTATTATCCCGTAAGCTTAATGCTGTAGACTTTATATTGCTACATGGCACTGACACGGCCATCGACCTGGTGCTTGTATCCCAAGAGGTGGCATCAGACATAAAATGGAGACCATGGAAGTGACCACCTCCCCTGTTCTGTGCTGATACCTAAGTCCAGCACAGTTAGGGCTATAACAGCTCGCAGGGCATTCAGTTATGAGCGCGACTACTCTTCGCTATTGGGGCGCCTTAGATCACAGAGAAGATCTAAACCAACAAGAAGAATGTTCACCCAACCACCATGGTGGACACCAGAGGTAGAGAATTCATGGAGGGAAAAGAGGGCGGCCATAAGGAATTGGCAGAGGGTGCGGAGAGGGCAACCAATTCAGTTGACACAGAATTGGAAGAGGCTGAAAGATATAAAAAAGTAAAGGTGCAGGATTTTAAACTCCAGGCAGCAGAGGCAAAGAGGATTAAGTGGGAACAGTTTATCAATGAAGTCGGTGGGGATGTGACATTGGGAAAATTCTGGAGGCTGCACCGACAGATGAAGAGACAGGCTGATGCCTGGTACACATGGTACCGTTTATGATGATAACAACCGACCTATGACAACTGACAAGGACAAAGGGGAGGCTTTTCTTGCGCGATTTTTAAAACAGACGGATCAGCAAGATAGGGCTATTAGAGATAACGTCAGAGAAGCCTTGTCACGGGTCACTAGGAAGGAGGACTGTGAGATTAAAGTGGAGGACATTAGACGGGTACTGAAGCGGGCTAAAGACACAGCGCCAGGTCCGGATGGGGTGAGGTACTCCCATATGAGGAACATAAATGATGGGGACTTGGAGGAGATGGCTCTTTGTTTCAACCTAAGCATCAATACGGCGGAAATACCCCACGATTGGCTGCATAGCTACCTGGTCCCACTCCCAAAGCCAGGTAAGGATCACTCCAGACTTAATGGATACCGAATCATAACCCTGCAAAACACGTATGGCAAAGTCCTCGAAAAGATAGTAGCACGCAGGCTCCAGCGACATTTGGAAAGTCGTAATCTGCTTCCCCAAGGACTCGGGAGTTACCGGCCTGGGAAGGACACCTGGGCCAATGCTGCGACTTTTGCATTTGATGTCTACGAGGGCTTCCAGGATAAACAGGAGACAGTGGCGGTAGCTCTTGACCTGGAGGATGCGTATAACAGGGTCAGGTATGATCGGTTGATATACACACTGTTGGACATGGAGGTCTGCCCTTGCCTTGTTAGATGGGTTGCGGCAGTCCTTTATGAGCGTAAGGTTGCACTGCGCATGGGTTCCTGGACTTCTGATCCCTGTACTATTACACCTGGGTTGCCGCAGGGATCTGCCTTGTCCCCAGTGCTCTTTAATGTCTACACCAGCAAAATCGCAGCTATTGAGACATCAGGTGTAGGTAGAATCTTGACATTTGCAGATGATGTGCTGGTGTACAAACAGGGCAGAGATAGGGCCAGTTTGGCGAACGACTTACTAGTGGCAGTAAACAGGGTAGCGGAGTGGTGCAGGGACGCAGGGGCCATTATACACCCAGACAAGGCATCGGTTGTGTGGTACTCCCTGGATAACCGGATCGTCAAGGCAGATGTCCCAGGTATTATGTTGAATGGATGTCCTCTTAGTCGAGAGAGTAAATTGAAGTACTTGGGTATCACCTTTGACAGGTGTTTGTCTTTTAAGGATCATGTGGAGGCTTTGGTGGTGAAGGCTGGTAGGGGACTTAATGCATTGAGGGCTATGGCAGCAACCGGGGTAGATCAGAGGATGCTGTACAGGCTCTTTCAGCAGTTAATAATTTCTGTCATTGAGTATGGTTTGGGGCTGCTGACAGTATCAAAGAGCCAGCTTGAAAGGTTGGAGCGCATACAGAATGCTGCCATGCGGTTAATCCTGGGGTGCACAAAGGACACACCAATTATATGCATGAGGCATATCCTGGCGCTACCAACAATGACGGATAGGCATAGGGTCCTTCAGGCCAAATGGTACCTGAGAGTTGCCGCAGACAGGGATCACCCGCTGCATGCAGCAATGGATATGGTCAAGGGTCATAGACTAAGACGAGGCAGGTCCTGGATGGCACAGGCAGAACTTTCTATACGTCAGGTGTGTGATCTAGAGACCATCAATCGTGAAAGAGAGTGGGTTGAAGTTCCGGAAGACATGACGGACTGGCACAATGTAATAATAACACTGGGTCGTGAGTGCAGAGAATGGGCAGCGGGCCGCACTGAGTTTGAAGTGCAACAGCTGATCCAGAGCAACACACATCAAGGTGACATAGTCATCTACACCGATGGGTCAGTGGTGAGAAACAGACGTAGTGGCTGGGGCTTTATTGCAAAGGATAATGGACGAGTCTTGAAAAAGGAGAGTCTGGCATATGAGACTACGACCTCCAGCATGAGAATAGAGGTGGAGGCAGTAACAACGGCATTCCGGTGGCTAGAGGAGACCACTGCAACACAAGTTGTATTCATTATGGATTCAAAGAATATGCTTAGTGAAGTGGAGAAAGGAATGTTTCGTGTGGAATGGATCTCGTCGCTTCAGAGGTCACAGATTGTGAGAATTGTATGGATATTTAGCCCTGGACATGCGGGTACGGGGGAATGAACAGGCTGATAGGCTAGCAGGGAATACACCTCTTGGTGGTAGATTGCTTATGGACAAGGGGGAGGTGGTCGTGCGCTTGTGGGACCAGGTGGAGAAGGCGGAAGTACAGATTGAGAACGCATATGTGGAAAGAATGAGATTACGGGGGATCGGCAGGGGTTCTGGAAAAAACTCAAAACTGAGAGGGAAGACCAGGAGAGCTTTTAATCAGATAGCGGTGGGAATGATTAGTAGTATGACTCTTCGCTGGCTATTGAACGAGGGGACGGAGCACGTATGGGAATGTCCTGAGTGCAGTGATGTCGGTCGGTTCTTAACTGAACTTAACTCAACTCAAAGGCATTTATGCGCTGTTCAGCTTGTTTAGTAAGTGTCCAGGTCTCACAGGCGTATGTTGCGATGGGAAAGATGCATGCTCTTAAAAATCTCATTTTGTGGTCTGTCTGTCCCATTCCATAATGTATTCAGTTGTTTTAGTCTTTGAAGAGCAATTGATAGTCGCCGTTTAATTTCTGTCATTGTGTCACCATTGTTGGTAATCAGCGACCCAAGATATTCAAAATGTTCCACCACCTTCAATTTTTCCTCATTAACATATATTTCTTTCTGAACGACCGCCTCCCATACCAGCACGTTATAACACAACGCGACACGGTCTGCTGACCAAATCGGTCGCAGCTGAGCTTCGAACGCCTGGTACCCGGCTCACGAACCACGTTCGCAAGCCTTTAGCCACGGAGCCGGCTAACAGTTCTATAGTTGGTGCATAATTTCAGGTTGCCCTTTTTTGGTATTGGAATGAAGATAGTTCTCTTCCAATCTTTTGGTCATATACCATATTTCCATATCTTTTTACATAATGCGTGATAGATTTGTATGCTTTCTTCTCCTCCCGCTTTAATTAGCTCAGCTGGTATCTCATCACATCCAGGTATTTACCATTCTGCAGGTTCCTTATTGCCCATGCAATTTCATCTAATGAGGGTTCAGGTTCTGTCTCTGCTGTCGTTGGCTCATGTAACGCATTCCTATCCTGGCTGTGACTCATATCATACATTCCACTGCAGTACTCCTGCCATCTTTCTAGAATTTGTCTAGATTATGTTAAGGTATTTCCCATCGTGTCACAGATAACATTCAATTGAGGTTGAACATTTCTTGTCAATAACTTCATTTCTTTGAACATTTCATAATCTCTTCCAGTCTTATGATATTGCTCTATTCTAGTTCAGCAATCTTGTATATATTGATTTTTGCCCTTTCTTGTGTTCTTTCTTATTTCTCGAGTTAAAGATGTATACTTCATCCTGCTGTTATTGGATTCACCTCCTTTCTGTTTCAGTTCTCTTCGCTGTTTTATTAATTCTAACGTGTATGATGTAATCCATGACTTAAGTTGACTTTTCTTGGTCGGAATTAAATCTTTGGCTGCAGTTTTAAAGACATCTCTAGCTTGTACTGCCAGTTCGTCAGGTGTCATTTCCTCTTGTACAGACATCAAGACCCCAAAACGATTCCTAACTTCTACGGTGTATGCAGCTGGTATTTTTGTGAGATCAAAACGAAGTGGCCTTGGTCCTCGGGTAAGCTTTTTGAGTTTTAATTTCAGATCTGCTTCTAATAGCTGATGATATGTATCACAGTCTGCACTTCGTAGGGTTTTTGTAGATGTTGTGCTTGACCTCCATCTTCTTTGTATTAAAATATAATCTATCTAATTTTTGGTAATACTGACCGGGGATTTCCATGTGAAGAGTCTTCTTGGGTGTTGTTTAAAAAGTGTGTTCCATCCATCATGTGCCATGCAGGTAAGCGTGGGCGGTCATGGTCTGCCATCTCACTAGATCACCAGAGTCGTGGATCAGCTCTGTGTTCCTGTCTCGACCATGTCAACGTGGCCAAGCCATCCAGGTATTTACTTCTCGGTCTTCCGCTTTGTCTCTTCCCTTCGGTCTTGCCAGGCGTCACCAAGTTCTCCAATTCATTTCTTCTCATAGCAAGCCCAAAAAATTTTGATTGTTTATGTCTAATGTCTCTAATCAGTTTACAATTTTCATTTGTTTCTTGAAGGACTTGTTCATTGGTTTTTCTGTCTGTCAATGGTATTCTTTGCATTTTCCTCAGAAACCAAATTTCCACAGCCATCAGCTGTTGTTCAGCATGACTGCTTATTGTCCACGCTTCACATCCATACAAAAGTATAGGTTCTATGTAGCACTTCAACACTCTTTTTCGTTTCAATTGATATCTTTTTATTGGTCAGTATGTTTTTCATCTTGCAAAAGGCTACCTTCGCAATGGCAATTCTTGTTCTAATCTCTTCAAGGCATCTCCCATCAGATGTTATGACTGTGAAGAGATAACTGCATCTATTCATTTGCTTAAGATTATGCCCATTTACTTGTTTATTGCATTGTGGTCTTTCTGGCTTCCTATTAACGACCATAATCTGTGTCTTCTTACAATTCAATTCTAACCCTAGTTGTTCACTGTGTGCGACAACAAAAATCTACTAAATGTTGCATCTCCTGTTCATTGTCTGCAATCAAGACTGTATCATCTGCATATCTAATGTTATTGATGCATCGTCCCCCAATGTTGATTCCTTCCAAATCTTCTATATTTCTGAAAATATTTTCACTGTACAGGGAAAACAAATCTGGAGACATTGCACATCCCTGTCTCACACATCTTTTAATAGGCAAATATAGACCTACATTGTTATCAATTCTGATGCAGCTTGTTGTTTCCAATATATGTTTTTTTACAAGTCTAAGGTCTTTTCCATCAATTTGTAGATCTTCAAGCATCTTTAGGGTAGCGGGGTAGGGGTACCCCCTATCAAAGGAAAAGTAATGTGCCTCCGCTAGCCTACGGGACTCCCTTTAGCAAGGTGGAGTACCCGTTTAGCCCCCCCCCCCCAACTTGGTAGCGTGAAGCCATGGGAGCAGGTGGTGGATTGGACTTGGGAGCAGCCAACAGATAGTTCTTGGTTATGGTTTCAAGTCAGTGACGGTGAGCAGAGGATCTCTCAGTAGAGACAATGGCTACGGTCATCCGATCAGTATGGTCACTGCCAGGAAGGAAGAATGGTAGACTTGCCTCCTTATTAATTCCCGGGCAGAGGAGGCTCGTAAGCCTTGGTTGGTATCTCTTCTAAGAGAGGGAACTCTAAATCTCAAACCTCCGCTGCCTTGCGGGTATACCCATATGGGAAAGGCTTCGGGAGTAAACCCTGAGGACAAATCCGGAGATGGAGTCCCTAAGGCAGTTCCTTGTTGTAAACAACATAGTTCTGGCAACTCCTGCGACGGCACCGATGCCAAGTTGCATTGGCTACTGCCTTTCACTTGGTCAACATCGGCGACGTGGAGAGGGGGAACTTGCTACTGGGCAACAGCTGGTTCTCCGATTTCCATTGCCCAGGCTTGTGCCCTGAAGAGGTCACTTCAGCACCGCGTAAAGCGGTGACACAACACGGGAAGCAGCATTTGCCGGTTATAAGTCTTAATGCTCGATTGGCGTAGAGCAAGGCGCCAGGGGCTAATTCCGACGGTGGCAGAGATCATCGTATCTCACCAGACAGCTACCGCCCGCCTAAGCTGGTATAACAGAGTAGGACTAACGAGTTCTGTTGGTTTTTATACAAACAAGCTTTATTTCGTCTTGATGACAACTTCTACAAACATGGCGTCCTTTCAGTTCCAGGCCCAGATGTTCACTGCCCCTTAACAACCAACTACGTCACGACTTGAGCATCTTTCTTCCCATTCTCCCCTGATGCTCAAGCGTGCTGTAGTTTTGCCCACCCCATATACCTATACTGCTACACCTTCCTATGTTTTTCGAAAGACTTTTTCCCTTAAAAAGTCTTTCCTCCCAATCCCCTTACTCTATTCCCCTGGGTAGAACACTACTCAGAGCTATACTCAGTGGATAATACTTTCAGTGAAGAAGCTCTGGAAGCCATCGATCAACAGTCCGCCATGCATGCCCTGGATAACGAACCATGCCTCACAGAAATCAGCGAAGCATTAGACTCTCTCAAATCCGGCAAGGCACCTGGAAAAGATAGTATTTCACCTTAAATTTTAAAATGTAGCAAAGAAAAATCAGTACCACAAGATATGAAAGATGCAAATATCGTTACCCTTTATACAAATGATATGGAATAGAGAGATAAAGCAGCGGCTGCAGCAGGATATAACAATATGAAATGGAAACAAATAGGTATTTTAAATTCCTGCGAGAAAAAACGAACTAAACATTAACAAACGTTGCACATACCTTACAAGGAGATCCACGTGTCGCGAAATACAGGTGAAAAATCCGAAATCAGAAGCACTCAATAAATATAAAAATGAATAATAAAATAAGATAAAATACACACGAACGCATACAATACGACACACAGACGTTTCGATTCTAAGAATCTTTGTCAATGACAACACAGATAGCTGACGACAAACAACGACAAAAACACAAACACACGACCTATCACCTATTCTTAGAATCGAAACGTCTGTGTGTCGTATTGTATACGTTCGTGTGTATTTTATCTTATTTTATTATTCATTTTTATATTTATTGAGTGCTTCTGATTTCGGATTTTTCACCTGTATTTCGCGACACGTGGATCTCCTTGTAAGGTATGTGCAACGTTTGTTAATGTTTAGTTCGTTTTTTCTCGCAGGAATTAAAAATACCTATTTGTTTCCTTTATACAAACAAAGGCGACAGAAGTGACTGCAACAACTATCGCGGCATTTCCCTACTCAGCATTGCAAGCAAGATTTTTGCCAGAGTAATCCTTAAAAGATTACACATTCTTGCTGAAAGAATCTACCCCGAATCGCAGTGCGGATTTAGACACAACAGGTCACCATCGATATGATTTTCTCACTCCGGCAGGTCCAAGAGAAGTGCAGAGAACAGAGGAAACCATTATATATTGCCTTCATCGACCTCACAAAGGCATTTGACCTCGTGAGCAGAAGCGACCTTTATAAGGTCCTTGAAAAGGTTGGATGTCCATCCACCCTTCTTAGTCTCGTGAAATTATTCCACGAAAACATGCAGGGGACCATTTTATTTGACGGCTCAACATCCCAGTCATTCAGCATCAGCAGCGAAGTAAAGCAGGGCTGCGTGCTTGCTCCTCCCCTCTTTGGTATCTTCTTCGTCGTTCTCTTAAGGCAGACATTTGGGACTGCCACTGAAGGCATATACCTAAACACAAGATCTGATGGCAAACTTTTTAACCCATCAAGACTCAAGGCAAAGACCAAAATAAGATCAAGATGCGTAAGAGAACTACTTTTTGCAGATGATGCAGCACTGACTACTCATACAGCAGAAGATCTCCAAAGGTTCATAGATCGTTTTGCAGCCGCCTGCAAAGACTTTGGGCTCACCATTAGCCTAAATAAAACACAGGTGATGGAACAAGATGCAGGTGCGCCTCCGTCAATCAAAATTTCTAATTACGAATTGAAGGTCGTCCACGAGTTTGTGTATTTGGGGTCGACAATATCAGATAATCTTTCATTAGAGACAGAAATCGACAGACGCATTGGAAAGGCAGCCACAACATTTTCCAGGCTAGCTAAAAGAGTTTGGGAGAATAATAGACTAACAGAGCGTACAAAAGCTCAAGTATATAAAGCTTGTGTTGTTAGCACACTACTCTATGGGTCTGAATCCTGGACCCTGTACTCAAGACAGGAAAGGAAGTTGAATTCCTTCCACATGAGATGTCTGAGACGTATCCTGGGCATAACATGGAAAGACCACATAACAAACAAACATGTGCTTGAAAGAGCAGATATTACCACAGTGCACACCCTCCTCAAGCAGAGACGCCTCCGGTGGCTGGGCCACGTATCTCGAATGGAGGATGAACGTATTCCCAAAGATCTCCTATACGGAGAACTAGCCACAGGAAAGAGGACAACCGGAAGACCCCAAATGCGATATAGGGATGTGTGTAAACAAGATATGAAAACCCTTGGAATAGATCCAGACACGTGGGAAAGAGTTGCAACAGACAGATGCTCCTGGAGAAGAGATGTACGAAACGGACTGGTGCTTTTTGAGCGCAATCTGATCCAACAAACTGAGAATAGGCGGCACAGGCTTAAAACTCAGTCGCTTACTTCGTTACTTGCCTCGTCTTAGTCTTACAAATGCGGAAACTGTGACAGGGATTCTCGCGCATTGGACTATACAGTCACCAGCGGTGCTGCCAGGTACCCCCCAAGAGGCACAACTCTATAGTCCTTCAGGAGTGAAAGAGGCCTACTAAGCATCTTTATCATGTCGACATGCCTCACTTTATCCAAAGCCTTTGTGTAGTCAATAAAGCAAAGACATGGATCTTTGTTTACTTCTATAGAACATTAAATTACCTTTCTCAGTATATACACAGCATTTACTGTGCCCTCGTCTTCTACAAACCCACATTATTCTTCTACTATTTTGGGTTAAATTTTCTTCCTGACTCTTTGCATGATAATTCTCAGTAGAATCTTCGTGATGTGGCTCATTATACTAATTGTTCGATGTTGATCGCATTACAAGGCTCCTGATTTCTTCGGGATTGCAATAAATATAGAATTACATAATTCAGGAGGTATATCTCCAGTATCGTATATTGCGTTCAGCAGTCTGGTGACTTGGTCTATTCAGTATTCTTCTAAGGCATTGATAATTTCTATTGTGATGTTATCTGTACCGGGAGTCTTGCCAGTTTTCATATGGTTAAGAGCATTCTGAACTTTCATCTTCAAAAGAGTGTGTTGGCTATCATTAACTCATTTTCTGTGCAAAATTCAGTTAATTTGTCACCTGCATTATTTCTGTTTCCCAATCCAAATTTTCCTAAAACGTGTCTCTCATTTTCAGCTCTTCCTATACCGACATTCTGCATTAAAATAGTAGTAACCTAGGTGGTAAATAACTCGGAAATTGGGTCCGTGGCGGGGGTCCGGGGGTCGTATTTCCTTATATGATCGTTATCCCGCCCCCAGCGGACCCCCTGAAGAACGGACCTCATTTTTGAAACAGTGGCGGGTATTTTGTGGATACTTAGGGTTGACTACTTCCGGTTGACTACTTAGGGTTGAACACTTCCGGCCCATGGTGTGTGTGTCTCCCGGTCCGATCAAACCACCCCCGACAGCCCCCGAGCCCATTCTAAGACAGCGAGGCAAGCCCCGGGCATGTGGGATACTGATATGAATAAGTAGACCAAATATGCACCGGGCACGTGGGTTCGAGTCCCAGTGTGTGTGTGTGTGTGTGTGTGTGTGTGTGTGTGTGTGTGTGTGTACGGGGTAGGCCGATGTGAGGGGTGAGAGGGAATGGGCCCCTACCCCGGATATTATCGTTCGCCCTCAAAGGGGCCACCAAATTTTCACCTAGATACAAAGAGTGGTGAACAGTGCAGCCAGACCAAAGGTAGTATTTGGACTCTGATCTTAGCCAAAAGACCCAAACGATATGAGTCAAAAGGGACGTTTGGGCATATTCAGTTTTAGAAAAAAGACAAGCCAGTGAACGGCTAATAATTCTTTATATGATGATTATTATTATAAATACATATGCTTAAAAACATATAGGAAGTTATTAATTCTAGAGAAAATAACATTAAAGACCAGTCTCAAAATTATACATTCAATTAAAATAACATAATCAGTAACGTGTGCAAAATAATCATAGAAATACTTTAAAAAATAATAACGCCAGTTATTTCCCTTTGCATATTATGGAAATAATTATGCCCCTTGGTATCGGCAAGCCCGGGGATAGCCTTTTGCTCTTAGTGCAATATCGCAGTAAGCGATTTACGCACGATAGTGAATTTTTGAATATAGCGATTTCAAATGGTGTTAAATTGCGCTAGTACATTGCCAAAAGTGTAAACAAATTTTCTAAGGCACTATTCTTGGTTGCCAATGAAGTATTCACATGAAAAGTTGCGAAAATATGAACACAAAACTACAATATATGTCAGAAATTGTACATTTCGAAAGGCAAAACCTGTCGGTATGCGCGGATTTGACAAATCTGTTTTAGTTTGCAGTAATCTCGCAAAAGTGTTAAGAATTATGCACCCGATAATGATAAAAGAGACGTATTATACAGACATCAATGATATCACACCACCCGGATATCTTGTAAAAGTAAAAAGAGGTATGACGTGCCTTTAATCACATGTGCGTGAGTCCATTCCGAGAGTTTGACATAAATACCACATATGTGTGAATGTAAGTAGTATGTAAAGGGTTGTCCGAGCCTTAAGGTGGCTCACCCCAGGACCCAAAATAATTTCTTATATCGCTTATGTGTCGACACAACAAGCATTAAGAAGCTGAATTTTCAAAGCTCATGCGGTAGGATACATAACTACTTCCGGTTTTGTGTAGTTAAAACCTAAAACTGTAAGTAGTAAAAGAAAATATTTAAAAAATAGTCTATTTTGATGTGTAAAGTGAAAAGTTAAGATGGCGGCATGGGTATGAGGTCTAACGCTAACAATCCCAATGCATATTTATGGATCATATCGTCAGAAGCCATTGGTATTTTTCAGCTATATCTATTGTAAAGTAATCGATTATATATTATAAGGGCGGTTATTACTGTCAGTAGTAGATGGGACTTAATAACTGTCATCATACCAATGGCTATGTGGTAGAGACACATGACTCGTCCTTGGGTGTGTGATGGTGTACAACCAGTCACAGGAGCAGGTATCTAAGGAATACACCAGATCACGTTGGGTTAATGGCGAAAATAGGCCACGTGATCACTGGCTAAAACAAGTCAAATATGGCGCTGCTTCCGGTCGCATGTGTAATAGCTGCAACCAGACCACGTGCTCACTGGCTAAAGCTGGACAAAGATGGCGTCACATCCGATCACACGTGGTAATGGGATACAACCAAACACGTGGCTAAATCCGCTAAAAGATGGGCTGCATCCAGGTACACTTAGGTAATGGTCACATTCGATCAACGATGGCGCTGCTTCCGATTCTATGTGTAATAGCTACAATCAGACCAAGTGCTCACTGGCTACAAGTGGTCAAAGATGGCGTCGCATCCGTTCACACGTGGTAATGGCAAAACCAGATCAGATGGCTAAAGCCGCTCAAAGATGGCGCTGTATCCGGTACACATGGGTAATGGTCACATCCGATCAAATATGGCGTTTCTTCCGGTCACATGCGTAATGACTACAAGCAGACCACATGCTCAATGGCTACAAGTGGTCAAAGATGGCGTCGCATCCGATAACACGTGGTAATGCAAAACCAGACCACGTGGCTAAATCCGATCAAAGATGGCGCCGTATCCGGTCACGTGTCTAATGGGATACAAACGAAACACGTGGCTAATGACTCAAACGGTCAAAGATGGTGATTCATCCAGTGACATGCATAACGATACACGTGGAACACGTGGCTGATGACTCAACCCGTCAAAGATGGCGTCGCATCTAGTCACATGACCAGACAGTGCATAATATTCTGCTGAGTCATTCTACGTCAGCAAATAGCGTGTATAAGACGGTCAGCATTCGTCATATAGAAGTATCGTTCTCTGTGAGCAGCAACCAGATCAACAGGTGGCAAGCCGCTAATGGTAAGTGGCTTTGTGATAAATCTTTCACATTTTCGTTGTGGTTCTCCAAGTAGGGATCTGGTTAACCTAACAATACTAGTATAATACAGGGTATATGCAGCTTACGCACGTGTAAACAAGTCATCACAGTGTCCGACTAAGCCTTTCTCATACTCATGGTGCAGAGATGTGATCACCGATGCTAGTCGGGGAACTCGTATATGTACGTAACAGTTATCGGGCATACAGCGCCGAGTGGCTAGTGCATGATAACAGATGTAGGATATTACACACAAACACCACAAACTGTCCCTAACTCATCCTTAGGCTATGCATGTAACACGACATGTTACGTGTCCGCTGTCATAACCACCGACATTGTCACGTAGCAAATTAGACATCTACACTTTCATTACCTCTATGTGTCCATACGGGTCTTTACATCTTTCTCTAGAAACCCATTTCCAAGACCAATATATGTTTGTCAGTGTGCCTGCTCAGTACCACACTTCACAGCCAGATAAAGGTACAACTTCTATTTACCACTTCAACAGTCAAATGAGAAAATATGATAGACAAAGTATTAATAATATTGGTCAAATACAGAAATAACTCATCCAAAACTTATAAAAAGTATGAACATTTGTTAACCTAGTGGAGGAAATATCAACCAAGTAGGAAAATGTGTTAGTCAAATAGGAAAAAATATTGACCACGTAACGAAATATATTGTCAAAACTTATGAAAAGTAGGAAAATGTGTTAGCCAAACGGGAAAAAGATTGACCAAGTAACGAAATATCCCTGCCAAACTTATGAAAAGTAGGAAACATTGTTAACCGAGTGTGAAAAACTATCAACCAAAGAGAAAAATATCTCACCCAAATTTATAAAAAGTAGGAAAATCTGTTAGCCAAATGGGAAAAAATGTCAGTCAAATACAGAAATATCTCAACCAAACTTATAAAAAGTAGCAAAATTGTTAACCAAATGGGAAAGATACTGGCCAAGTAGGAAAATTTTCTAATCGAATGTGAAAAATAAGGTACACGTAACGAAATATCTTATCCATACTTATGAAAACAGGAAAATTTGTTAGCCAAATAGGAAAAATATTGGCCAAGTAAGAACATTTGTTAGTCAAATGGGAAAAATATTGACGAAGTAACGAAATACAGGCGTCCAACCTTATGAAAAGTAGGAAACTTTGTTAACCGAAGGCAAAAGATATTGGTAAAAATTTCAAACACATCTATGAAAAGTCGGAAACTTTGTTAACCAAAGGTGAAAAATATCGACCAAAGAGAGAAATATTTCAACTAAACTTATAAAAGGTAAGAAAATTTGTCAGCCAAAGGGGAAAAAGGTCGACCAATCACAGAAATATATCAACCAAATTTATAAAAAAAAAAGGAAAAAGATTTACCAAATAACGAAATAGCTCGTCAAAACTTATGAAAAGTAGGAACAATTGTTAACCAAATGGCAAAACATCTTGGCCAAGTAAGAAAATTTGTTAGCCAAATGGGAAAAATATTGTCCACCTAACGAAATACATCGTCCAAATTTATGAAAAGTAGGAAACATTGTCAACCAAATGTGAGAAATTTTTGTCAAGTAAAGACATATTTCAAACAAACTTATGAAAAATAGGAAACTTTGTTAACCAAATGTGAAAAAAATTTCAACCAAAGGTATAAAGATCTCAACCAAACTTATGAAAAGTAGGAAACTTTGTTAACCAAATGTGAAAATTTTGGCCAACTTTCAACCAAACTTATGAAAAGTAGGAAAATTTGTTAACCAAAATGAAAAATTTTGGCCACATTTCAACCAAACTTATAAAAATCTCAGTCAAACATATGAAAAGTAGGAAAATTTGTTAATCAAAGGTGAAAATTTTGGCCACATTTCAACCAAACTTATAAAAAATAGGAAACTTTTTTAACCTAATGTGAAAAGTTTGGCCAAATTTCATCCAGACTTATGAAAAGTAGGAAAATTTTTTAACCAAATTGAACATTTTTTGCTACATTTCAACCAAACTTATACAAATCTCATTAAAACTTATTAAAAGAGGAAAATTTGTTAACCAAAATGTGAAAAGTTTTTCCAAAGTTCAACCAAACTTATGAAAAGTTGGAAAATTTGGTAACCAAAGGTGAAATGTTTGGCCAAATTTCAAGCAAATTTATAAAAAGTAGGATCCTTTGTTAACCAAAGGTGAAAAATGTTGGCCACATTTCAAACAATCTTATACATAGCTCAGCCAAATGTATAAAAAGTAGGAAAATATGTTGACAAAATTTAACAATTAAATTTCTACATGAAACATTCAAATTAGAAACAATAAAGAGAAATTTAATTGTTAATTTTTGTACAATTTTATTGTTGAAATTTTGTATGTGTTTTTTTTTTAAATTTAACGATAGTTATTATTGCATAAGATACTTTTAATTTTCTGAAATACAGCTATTGTTTGCATAGGGGACAGGTGATTATTTCTAGTAGGTTGGAAATTTGCCTAGTCAGCAGAAAACCGGTTGTGGTGTAATCAAAGAGAATGTTAGTGTTAAGTGGTATGAAACGTTGAAAGTCGGCTAGAAGATGCCGTAAATGGTATTCAAGGGGTCAAAAATACATACGTGGTTTTAAGAAAAGGTCGACTTCATTTCAGACACTGCTGCTTGGTTGGAGACTTGACGCTATTGCGGATGTGGAATGACAACGTGAGATATTTATTCCCCTTTGCTTAAGAATATTTAAGAAAACTTTTTATAAGTTTTGTTTGGGATATTTAAAAGTTTGGTCGAGATATTTCTGTATTTGGCCAACGATTTCCCCCTTTGGTCAACATATTTTCTTACTTTTTATAAGTTTGGCTGCGCACTATGTCTAAGTTTGTTTGAAATGTGGCCAACATTTTTGATATTTTGGTTAACAAAGTTTCCTACTTTTTATAAATTTGCTGGAAATTTGGCCAAACTTTTCACATTTGGTTAACAAAGATTCCTACTTTTTATAAGTTTGGATGAAAGCCGTACTTTGGCTTCAGTCTTTTTCCTAAAGCTGAATATGCCCAGACGTCCCTTTTGACTCATATCTTTCGGGTCTTTAGGCTAAGATCAGAGTCCAAATACTGCCTTTGGTCTGGCTGCACTGTTCACCACTCTTTACATCTAGGTGCAAATTTGGTGGCCCCTTTGGGAGAAAAAGCTAATATCCGGGGTAGAAGCCCATTCCCTCTAGCCCGCCTGACATCGGCTTACCCCGTACACACACACACACACACACACACACACACACACACACACACACACACACACACACACACTGGGACTTGAAACCAGGTGCCCGGTGCATATTTGGTCTACTTATTCATATCAGTATTCCACATACCCGGGGCTTGCCTCGCTGTCTTTGAATTGGCTCGGGGCGGTCGGGGGTGGTCGGATCGGACTGGGGTGGGGCGGACTGAGAGACACACACACCATGGACCGGAAGTACTCAACTGGAAGTAGTCAACCGGAAGTATTCCAAAAATTCCCGCCAATTTTTCAAAACAATGAGGTCAGTTTTTCAGGGGGTCCGCTAGGGGCGGGATAGCAATCATATAAGGAAATACGACCCCCGGACCCCGGATCCCCGCCATGGACCCCATTTCCGACTTAGTTGCCACCTAGATTACTACTTAAAATATCCCAGTATTATTGCTATATCATTGTGACCAATCTTATTTAATGTTTATTGCAGTGCTTGTAAAAATCTTCAATTTCGTCCTCCTCTGCTGTTGAAGTAGGTGTATATATCTGTAAGAGTGTTGTGTTTTTTGGACGGCCTTTAAGTCTAATAGTGAGGAGTCTATCACTAACTGGGTTATATCCCAGTAAAGATTTTGCAGCTGTTTTATCTAAACAAAATGCCACTTCACTCTGGCCTCCAACGTCTCTACCAGAATAAATGAAAAGACTTTCATTTTCAGTTGTAAATTGTCCCTTGCCTTTCCAGCGATGTTCACTAATTCCTAAAATTTGAATATTTAACCTCTCAATCTCATCACATACTACTTTAAGCTTCCCCTCAAACAGACTTCTCACATTCCACGTTCCTATTCTCACTCTGTTTCTTAGTCTGACACAGGGGATTTCCTTGGTAATACAGTCAGGATTAACTCCCTCATCACGATTACTAGTACTGGTCCCTGTGTCACACCCTTCCCCAGTGTTATCTGATCTGCCTGGCCTGGGGGTCCCGCCACCAGATCTCTTTCTTATTATGTTTTCTGTCATAGTTGTTATGTGTTATGGTTTCTTGGCAAGTTTTGCAGAAGGTAGTTTGCCATTGCTTTCCTTCTGGGCAGTGACTGTACTAGTCGTTGGCCATAGCCATTGTCTCTACTGATGAGATCATCTGCCTATCGCCGCAGAGTGCAAGACCATAACCAACAACAATCTGTCGGCTGCTCTCACACTCCATCCACTACTTGCTTCCACGGCTTCACTTAACCCTGATGGGGGGGGGGGGGGAGGGGGGAGGGGGAAGGAGACTAAACGGGAACTCCACCTTGACCAAGGGTGTCCTTTAGATAGGAAATGTGGGAAAAAAAATGCTGCTTTGCAACAAGTAATTAATGGGGATTTAAACCACGAACAATCAGATAGGTAAGTACATTATCTTTTTATCTGTATTATATAAATAGTCCTTGCTAACATATTTAGCCCTTTCTTTGTTTGATATAAATAGTCCTTGTTAACATAATTAGTCCTTTCCTATATTTTATATAAATAGTCCTTGTTAACATCTTTAACCTTTTCCTTTGTTTTATATAAATAGTCCTTGTTGACATGTTTAACCTTTTCGTTTATTTTATTTATATGAATAATCCTTTGTTAACATCTTTAGCCTGACCTACATATGTTAGAGCCGTAGAACCTGACAATGTGACCAGAATTAGAGAGCCAGGTTATGTGGTGAATGACATTGTTTGAGAACTGAGAGCCCTGGAGAAATAGTTCAACCAATGAACGAGTTTCCTTCCCAACAGCTGTCAAATTGCTCCAGAGATAAGATGTTACAATGAACAATTTCTTTCAAACATGTAACCTCACTTTCGCCAGGTATGGTGCCTGCATTATGTCGGCGTTTATTTCATGTAAAGGTCACAGTTTATCAAATGGGAAATGACGACACTGTTTTACTTTGGTACAATACCTAATGATTCATAATTTCCGTTCACAATGATGTGTTTATTAAAAGGAAGTTCCCGTATTTATTATCTTCGTGACCTATTCACCTCTAAGACTGAAAACACAAGCTAATTTAGTTACTTTCGGACTCAAAAACAATAATAATTGCTATTTCGGTGGCCTTTTAACAAAAATTACGAAAATTATAGTTTCTTATTGAGAGCTCTAGGTGTTGCGAAGATATATTCACTCTTAATTACGAAAATGTAAATTCAGTGTTTAACCCCGAATACTCTTGTGGTTGACTTGAGCGCACGAGAATTGGAAGCGGTTCGAGACGCGCCAGTGACTTATGAGAGTATGGAGCCGGTCGCTCAGAAAGCAATGGCAAACTACTGAGCGTAATCTTGCCAAGAAATCAACAATCAGCTGAAAGATGCTGATGTTGACAGCGATGTCCTGTAGAGGATATGCAAAACATTTTTTTTTTTTAATTCTGTGTCTTTAATTGTCCATTTGTTGTACCGAGTAGCAAATTCACCATAATAATTTTCGATTTTAATATAAGGACTACATGCGTACAGTAAGCCATATGTTTCTTTGTATCTGTGTTTTAATTGCTGCTCTATTAATTTTGCCTAGTATGAACTCTGACGGGTTTGTCCACACCAATGTATGTCTTACAGAGATCTTCTTTGATGTAAGGCCAGTGCTAGTAGTTGATGGTGTTGCATACTAACGAGATGGCCAAACCATTTGATCTTCTGTCTTTCAATAAATGTGGCACAAGGTGTTGATCCCACTATCTGTCTGATAACAGCATTTCTTACTGGGTCTCGAATAGTCAAGTTGACAGCTCTCCTCAAGAATCTCATCTTGCACGTGATGATTTTCCGTAAGTGTGATTTGGATAATGTCCAGGTTTGACATTGGTAGCATAAGATTGGTGTGAATATGCTATTTATTATCTGTCGTTTTGAGGACATGGGTATGTTTGGATGTTTCAGTATGTGTGCTGGCTTATATATAAACGCACTTGCTTTTTTACATCTGATTTCGATTTCTCTGTCAATGTTAACCTAAAAAATAACACATATCAATTAAACGCCGCGACTCTTGCAACTATAAAGATGAAGATGTCCACCAATATGACTGTAGTGATCTCATTGACCACAGAACAAACACATCGCCTGCCACTCAGTGAAGAACTCGCTCACAAAATAGATCCAGATTTTCATATTCCCCTGTGCCAGCGTGTTGGGAATCGCAGGAAATGTGACATTATCATACTGGCCCGACAAGGGTTCAGAAAATGCATCAGTGCTCCTCTCATGACCTGCGCTGTCTCTAATGTTTTATTTCGCACGGGCATAAACAACATTCTTATGTATATGCATGAAGAGAATGATCCTCGAAGATTAATGTTTTCCGAAACTGTTCATTATATGATGTATGTATTATATATGCTGTTGGTTCCAAATTGCTGTATGTAGCCGGGGCGCAGTGTTGGGGTGAGAGCCCAACATTGCTTAAATACCCCAATGGCTCGTGAATACATAACCTCTGCAGCAAAAGTCCAACTCCTGGCCTTCACGTGGCGGAACTATTTTAACTAACAGGAGAAGGGGCGACGGCGAGTATCTGGCGCCGGAAAATAACCAGTGTGCTCTAGATGTATATACACATACATGCATGTGCAGACACGTGTGTGCGTGTGTACACATCTAAACTCGAGTGAGACCACAGTCTGCTCTAGCAAAGGAAAGGTGCTGAAGACGGAGGCAACCAGCCAGGAGGCGCACCACAGAAATCAGGATGCCACGCAATTACGCAAAATGGAATATGTCGACTGCTGCTAAACGTTATGGTGCTCGCCCTGCTTTGGACCCCCAGGCAGGTGCAGTGCCGGGCCCTATGTCTCGAAAGGGTCCAACCCCAACTACTGGAGGTCCTTCTCAGATGTCCTGTGGAGCCAGGGGACATGAGAATAGAACAGCTGGCCATACTAAACTAAGACTTAAAATATTCTGCGCCTCAGAACAGGGCACAATAGATTACGCAACCACATGTATACAAAATTCAAGATTGGTGAAACAGCCATGTGCACATGTGGATTGGCGTCGCAGACAGCAGAGCACATACTCCAAGACTGCCCAAAATATAACATATCTAGGCAAACCTTCTGGCCTAGAGAGACGACAGTGGAAGATAAACTCTATGGACCGCTGTGTGAACTGAAAAAGACATTTCAATTCATACAAGAGACAGCACTGCAGTTATAGACATATTTCAAGCGAACGAAAGAAGAAGAAGAATATATGCTGTTTCTTTCTGGTCATAAAATCGGGATTAAACTCGCAATGCTAATTCATGTTGTAATAACAGGGAACGTATATTAGACTTCCGGTACAATGGCGACGACGTGACGCATCTATTCTTCGGGATGACGCTGTTTTAGTGTTTTTCCTGTGGATTATGTGGTGTTATTTCGTTTTCGTTTATTGGAAGTGTTCAAAAGAAGCCACGGAAGGCAGGTGGTGGATGAAATTCTGAGGGCAGCCGACAGATATTGGTTGGTTATGGTCTCAAGTTTCACGACGGCAGGCAGGGAGCTCTCTCTCTGCCATAGAGGAAAGCAACGGCAAACTACCTCTTTAAAAGTGCCTAGTACATCATGATTCGCTTAAAGACTGATCATCGCAAGACAAGGACAGAGACGTTAAAATTAGCAACATGGAACGTTAGGACGTTAAACGACGACGAAAACTTAGAGAACATAAAACAAGAAATTGAAAGAGACAAAATTAATATTCTAGGGATGTGAGAAACGAGATGGACAGGAGCAGGCATCAAGATAGATGAAGATTTTAAGATTATTTATTCTGGAGGTGAAGACCGACAAAGGGGAGTGGCTATTATTTTGGACCGGAAAACATCAAAATCTGTTCAAGGATATTGGGCAGTGTCGGACAGAGTTCTACTAGTTAAATTAAGTGGCAGACCTTTTAGCATAAATATTATTCAAGTATATGCCCCAACAGGAGAATCCAGTGAAGATAGTGTAGAGGAATTTTATAATGACATATAGACTGCCTTAAAGAAATGTAAAAATTCAGAAATAAACATCACAATAGGAGACTTAAATGCAAAAGTAGGAAATCAAGGTGATAGATACACAGTAGGAAACTACGGTTTAGGTGAGAGAAATGAAAGAGGATACAGACTCGTAGAGTGGGGAAAGGAACAGGAAATGATTGTAGGAAATACCTGGTTTAAGCAACACCCTAGAAGATTATGGACATGAAGGAGTCCTGATAGTAGGATCAGAAACCAGATTGACTACATTCTGATTAGCAGAAGATTTATAAACGCACTAACAATAGCAAAAACAGTTCCCAGTGCTGATTGTTATAGTGACCACAGACTACTTACAGGAACACTGAGGATAAAGTTGCTGAAAGTCAAATATATAACAGGAAACACTAAATATGATTTGTGTACATTGAGTAATGACAAGGAAATACAAAACAAATTCAACATAGAAGTACAGAACAGATTTGATATATTGTCTGATCTAGAGATATTATTCCAAGATGTGGATGATCAATGGGAAATATTGAAGAATTCAATCAGTTTGGCTGCAGAAACAATTATTCCAACATTAAAGAAGGTGGGTCATAAGAAATGGATGACAGAAGAAATTTTACACCTAATGGAAACAAGAAAACTGAACAAAAATAATCCTGCCAAATATGAAGAAATTCATAGACAAGTCAGAATATTATGTAAGGAGGCAAAAGAAGCATGGCTTGAGGAAAAGTGCTTAGACATTGAAAAACAACACAACAGTCAAAATACCAAATTAGTGCTCAAAAGAATTTAGGAACTTACTAATAAAAGAAAACTAAAGATGGCAAAATCATAATAGAAAAAGATCAGATTCTACATGTATGGGCAGATTATGTGTAAAACCATTATAACGATAACAGAGAGGAACAGTATGATACTAGATTTAATAATGAAGGGTCGCCAATTTTCAAGGTGGAGGTTCGAAATTTTCTTAACATATGAAAGCAGGCAAGGCCCCCGGTGCAGATAACATCACTACAGAAATGATTAAAGCTTTAGAAGAATTTGGACTAGATAAAGTCACCAGACTACTGGACACATTAAATGATACTGGAGATATACCTTCTGAATTATGTAACTCTGTATTTATTGCAATCCCAAAGAAATCAGGAACCTTGGATTGTGATCAACATAGAACAATTAGTATAATGAGCCACATCACAAAGATCTTGCTACGAATTATCATGCAAAGAGTGAGGAAGAAAATACAACCTGAAATAGGGGAAGAACAATGTGGGTTTGTAGAAGGAAAGGGTACAGTAAATGCTGTGTATATGCTGCGAACAGTTATTGAACGTGCTATAGAAGTAAACAAGTATATACATCTTTGCTTTATTGACTGCACAAAGGCTTTTGATAGAGTTAGACATGTGAACATGGTAGATATGCTTGCAGATCTACAAATTGATGGGAAAGACATTAGACTTATAAAAAACATATATTGGAAACAACATGCTGCCATAAGGATTGATAATGAAGTGGGACAATATCAGCCTATTAAGAGAGGTGTTAGGCATCAATAACATTAGATAGCAGATGATACAGTATTGATTGCAGACAATGCACAAGATCTGCAACAATTAGTAGACGCAGTTGTTGTACACATTGAGCAGCTGGGGTTGGAATTAAATTGTAAGAAGACACAGGTTATGGTCGTCACTAGGAAGAACGAAGTACCACAATGTAATATACAAGTAAATGGGAATATTCTTCAACAAGTGAATCGGTACAATTATCTCGGAACAGTCATAACATCTGATGGGAGATGCCTTGAAGAGATTAGAACAAGAATCACCATGGCGAAAGTTGCCTTTAGCAAGATGAAAACCATTCTGACCAATAAAAAGATGTCAATTGAAACGAGAAAAAGAGTGTTGAGATGCTACATTGAACCTGTACTTTTGTATGGATGTGAAACTTGGACAATGTGCAGTCAAGCTGAAAAACATCTGATGGCTGCAGAAATGTGGTTTCTGAGGAAAATGCAAAGAATACCATGGACAGCCAGAAAAACCAATGACCAAGTACTACAGGAGACAAATGAAAATCGTAAATTAATTTGAGAAATTAGACGTACGCAGTCAAAAATTTTTGGACATGTTATGAGAAGAACTGGATTGGAGAACTTAGTGAGAATGGCAAGATCGAAAGGAACAGACCAAGAGGAAGAGCGAGAGGCAAATACCTGGATGGCTTGGCCACATGGCATGGGCGAGACAGGAACATTGAGCTGATCCACGACGCTGGTGATCGAGTGAAATGGCGAGTCATGACCGCCCTCGCTTTCCGGCATGGCACATGATTGAATGATTGATATTAGACATTGTGTGTCCTCTCAAAGTCTATTTGATCTTAACACCCCGAAATTCAAGGATTGCTGTTGACTGTACTTATATTTATGCGGGACTTATTTTCTGTATAAACATATATTATGCCTGCAGTTTAAGCGGGTCTTACTTTTATGCAATGTCATATGTCAGCTGTTTTACTGAGGTACCTATGCACAGCCAGCTCTCTGGCGAAGGGATTATCCGCAATCCCGCATACCGCGTTCGAAACAGGGCTGCGGGAAATGTGAAAGCAGACGGTCTTGCGTTGGTTTCTATACAAAGGTATGAGTGCCCATGGTTCGGAAAGCATTGGCGATTTACTGAGCGTAAACTTGGCAATGGATCACAAACAGCCAGACATGCTGCATACTGTAAAGGAGATGCAACTAATTAACCTATGAAAATGATGTTAAGATCGTTCTGTATGGCTTAATAGCGTGTAAAATTAATTACATGTCAGGATTAATGCCAGTTAGTTTAAGAACCGTCAGTTGCATTGTTGTTGGGGTTCAGATAACGTTAATTACCAACAGCGGAAACAAATCACCTCAAGCCAAATAAAAGTAAAAACCAAACAAAAAGTCCATGTCAAAGACAACAAAAACATTGCTATATGTTTGCGTACTTAAAATTGTATGTAGTGGCGTTGCGTTTATGGCTGAGTACGTTACCAAGATTTAGCCCATAGACTATGATATACAGGTCAAAATTGTTTCAGACACAGCTCAAGTGTTTTTATTTTGTGTCAACGCTGTCGGATACTTCACTATTTAATCCGTGCTAACAACAGTTTAAGAAAATCAAACAAACGGCATACTTGAATCTCTAATATTAAAGAACTTCAATGAAGTGTAAATTGCCCCATTGTTTTAAATGATGAAGCCGAGGTATAGAATTATTCAATTTTTTCATCGTTGTTTGTCATGTTTAGTTATTTCTCTGGACATTATTTGTGTATGTGTGTGTTTGTGTGTGTGTGTGTGTGTGTGTGTGTGTGTGTGTGTGTTTGTACCTATGTGTGTTTGTGTACACGTGTGTGTGTTTGTGTATGCGTGTGTGTGTTTTAAGATCACGTTGTGGGGGGAGGGGGGAGTTTGATCGTCACAATGCCATTTGGCAGACACATTTCACTGTTCTAATCCTCTGCCACTGGTTAAGGTGAATCATTTCAAGGAAGTGATTCCCAACAATATTATGAGTGGATTAAAACTGTTACAGGTCTCATCATTGTTTATGCTTCTCATTATTGTGTCTGCATGTAGGGCGAACACATACGGAGAGAGAATGCATTCCTGTTTTAATCCCATTTGCACCTCAAACCAGTTGGATGCTTCAACAGCTACTCTGACAACCGCTGCTTGTTCATTGTATAGTGTTTTGATGACGTGGATCAAGTGTGACGGAAACCTTATATCTCTCATGGTGTATGATTATGAACACAGTCGATCCACATTTCTCAAAGATAACTCTCATATTGAAGGTATGGGCCCTGGTCACCCAGCCATGTATGATACATGCATGAACTTCTAATTCATCGTCTGCTTTGTTTTATTCCAATCCTTTTGATGATAATTCGCAACATGATGTTGCAAGCACGATTTATCAGTGTGCCAGTGAATTAGATGTTTGCAAAATTTTACATTTCATTTATGTTGGCAAAGTAAAGCAACCAAAACAAGAAGGATAATTGGCAAGCTTTACTGGAACAAAATCACAAATGACAAAATATGCGTTGTGGCTTGAGCAAACAAAAAACATAAACTGGTATATATATATATATATATATATATATATATATATATATATATATATATATATATATATATATATATATATATATATATATATATATATATATATATATATATATATATATATATATTACTAGATCCATTTGGGACTTATAGCTCCAGGACCTTACTTCGACATTATTGTTGCTTGTTCATTGTAAATACTCGTTCACCATATACCAATGTTGAGGATTTAAATCGTTTGATTAATCTCATTTAAATGACTTTATTTTATCTTTACAGATTTGTACATAATATTTATGTTAGTTTAAGTCAGGTCTTGTCCGATACGGCTGAGCTACCATATGGCAGTAGACAGTACTGCCTGTTTTCTGTTAGCGTCGAATGTTATTCGGCTCTCACCAAACCCAACACCGCACATTAGAGAGGAGCACGATTGGGATGTTAAAAGTCTTAGCCTATTGAGAAAAATGAAGCCTAAATGTCATGGCAGGGCAGACCAGCCTCTAGGCCTTGATCTTCAACTGGTCTAGAATGGAAGCTCTGACAGGCGAGAAATCTGGGCGTTTTTGTTCTGATCCGTCAGCTTCTCAGGCTAGTCCTTTTCTAGATGAATTGGTGTTATAATTCCTCTGGAAAAAAAACTAGTGAGACGGAGAGATTGATCATGCTGCATGGGCAACATATAATCTCTACAATTCTACCCAAGCTTTGTGCTATGGAGAGTTAGAACTATATCCTTGGCTTTATCACTATGGGTTGTGGTTATTGTGCTTTTTTGTGTAGCATAATGTCACAAACTGTCGCCTGTCAAGACAACAAGATGACAGTGAGTGATTCATGTTAGCTACAAAGTAAATACACACACACACATGTCTTGAAGAAAGACTTTTGTCATTACACAAAGTCAACACGTGCCTGGTTTTGCTATAACTTCTTCTTCGTTCACCTGCAGACATAAGTATTAATACATCCAAATAAAGCAGGCTCAACTTAAGCTTCTTAACATACTTTTAGAGTTTTTCCTCAAATGGAGAGGGTGAAGGCCAAAGTACTTTTCTCTGTTCTACAAATGTTCGACAATCCTACAATAAAAGATTAGATGTCAGTTCACCATCTCCACAGTTACAGTCATCAGTATCGCCTGTCTTTTGTTGATTAAACATGAGGTATTTCAACCTGTTATGATCTGTCCCTTTGTGTGATATTCACTGGCACAGGAACGGAGCATAATGGGGACAACCCGTTGCTATGAGGTTGGAACTACGACTAACTAACTAACTAACTAACTAACTAACTATGATCTGTCCCTAGTGTTTAGACTATAACACTTTCTGACACGGTCTCAAATGAAATTCCTCCCCCCCCCCCGGAATCTGCTGGGGTTAAACAAACTAGAGGGCAGCAAAAGGCCATCTTGGTCTGATAACAGTAAAAAGTTGGCAGGGTGAGTACTTGAAGACAGAAAGCAGTGCAGGGCTCTGATTACTCTTTCTTCTATCATGACCCCTTACGACCCACCCATAGGGTTATGTCGGGGGTGGAGATCGTTTTTCTGCCAAGGGACATTTAGATATTTATAACATATTTCGCTGGCGGTACAAAAT
>JACEFZ010023677.1:0-52206 GCA_014155875.1 Cepaea nemoralis
TCACTTTACCCCGTTGGGTACCATGCGATTCAAAACCACTGCTGATTCTCACCGTCATCATGTTACCGACGAGAGTATACGAGATTACGGAGAAAAGTCATAACCTCTAAGCCACGAAGCCGGCTGATGAGATGTACTGATGATTAAATTACATAGTGGTCTGGACTGGCTAGTCATAGAAAGTGTAATCCCTGGACAAGGATACAAGGACACTGTAGGCAACAACGGTCTTTGATATCCCAGAGATCCTAGGTCTTTGATATCCCAGAGATCCTAGGTCTTTGATATCCCAGAGATCCTAGGTCTTTGATATCCACAGAGATCCTAGGTCTTGATATCCCAGAGATCCTAGGTCTTTGATATCCCAGAGATCCTACATGTGTCGCTGTGAAATAGGGCCGTTTGTTCAGTGCTGTTATATATATGAAACAATGTTATAGATAGAATATGTCACATGATGATAAGTAAGTAAAATAGAACATACAGAACATAGCACATGCCGGAAAGTGGGGGGAGGGGAGGGTAGAAAGTTCTACAGAACATAGCATATGCTGGAAAGTTCTACATGATGTATCACGTGATTATACAAGGCAACTGACAGTTTTTAAATAAAGTATCATGTGTTGATAAGTGATGGATTACAAAACACTATATAATATATTATAGATTAAAAAATGTGATGTCGTTACAAAATATGAGATAATATTTTATACGATAATAAGTGATGGATTATAAAACACTATATAATAAATTATGCATTAATAAGTGATGTAATCAATGACGGTTGTTTAAACAGGGTATATCAGATAACGAAAAGTGATCTCAGAATATATTCAATAATTGTTCGAAACAATAACACAAACAGATAAATCGGAGAGGGAACCATTGCTTAAATGTGCTTTTTTACTTGTAATTAACCGGCTCCATCTACGCTTAATGGAATCTAGAATCTTAGTGTAACACAGTGCCGTAATATCGCTTAGTTGTTGAGATGGTGAAGTGCGCATCACCAATTATGAACAAGAGTATCTGATACAAGCAATCACTTCCGTCTATATGTTTCAGCTTGTCCATTTTTTTAATTCTTGTTGCAAGCTTATTGTGATATAGTTTTATTTGCATTAAATGTGTGTTTTGAATTTCCTATATTTTTTGTTTTCATTGGCCATGATAACATGATGGGAAATATGTATCACCCCTTGTGCCAGTCTTCTATTATTTCCTTTATGATGAGCACATTTCCAGATTTCTTGAGTGCTGTTTTTATTAATTCATTTTACCATTAACGAACACGTTTTAAAATATTGTTTTGCACTTGCCACATATTTATTTCTGTTTTCATGCTGTAGATTTACTTTTGCAGATGTTTTACAGAAGTATTCTATTTGGCCGAAATATCAGTGTTTCAGCTCCTAACGTTGTTTTAGATGGTGATTTTATACTACCTTTAACGTTGTTTTATTGTGTTTTTCCGGTTTCATGACTTATTTATATTTATTTCAGTTATTCAAATATCATATTCGGAAACGGAAGTCCTAGCATCTTCATGTTTCTTTCTTGGTGCACAACGTTTCCTTATTCAACCAAAGAGTATGCTATGTCAGTATTCGTCGTAGAGTAGAAATTGATACATCTATTGTGAAGTGTGTCTCTTGTTTTGTTTAAAACTAACGTAAAGTTAATTCCATTGAAAATATCCAAACAGGAATATGCAGTATTAGCTTGTTAGTTAAACTAACGTAAAAAGTACAGAAAACATTTGCATGTCTTAATGCGCATTGGACATATGGAATCAGCCCCACATTTGTTTATATACCAATCTATATATCAGCCCCACATTTGTTTATAGACCAATCTATATATCAGCCCCACATTTGTTTATAGACCAATCTATATATCATCCCCACATTTGTTTATAGACCAATCTATATATCAGCCCCACAATTGTTTATAGACCAATCTATTTATCAGCCCCACATTTGTTTATAGACCAATCTATATATCAGCCCCACATTTGTTTATAGGCCAATCTATATATCAGCCCACATTTGTTTATAGAGAAATCTATATATCAGCCCCACATTTGTTATAGACCAATCTATATTCCTTGGGTGATGAGGTCGGTGTCTCGCCGGCTACCTTTACTCCCCAAGGCATTTCCTAATACCTATTTTAGGTTTGGTCTACCTAGGAGCCGAATCAGCTTTAAACTTTCGAATCGGCAGCTGTGTAGATGGAACATGTGACCACTGAGTTGCAGGTGAACATCTGACCACTACACAATCGAGCCTCCCGTTTATACTTGGTTACGTCTAGTAGCAAAAGTTAACCATTTTTCCCGCTGCTTTCCCTGGTTAGACACGTCTCACATAAGAGATTGCATCGGCTTACCCATTTACAACGCACCTGTCGGAAAATAAAAGTTTAATGTAACTAGTATTCACGACGTGCTTGCATAAGTGTGATTATTGCTGATGTTATAAAGATGGCGGCATGTTTATTTAATAAGTACCAACTGCGAAAAGCAGTTCCTTTTTCTTTGCGTGTTGTGTATGTATGTAAGTTTTTGTGTGAGGTGTATGTGTGTGAGGTTTTCTCTGAGGAGTGTATGTATGTAGTTTATGTGTGTGGTTTATGAGTGTGCGGTGCACAGAGTGTGGGGATGTTCTATCACCTTGCTTTATTTAAAGGAGGAGACTAGAACCCGTTTGGAGATAACCGTGTGCAGTGATAGTTATCCCTTACCAACAAGAAAACAGAGTCATGTTATATCGACTTGAAATTTTTTTTTTTTTTTTTAACGTTTATTTCATACAAATCAATGCATATTTACAAGGTGTAATGTGTGTTTCTTTTGTTTGTGTATATTACAGAGCGTTGCCGTTGTTAGTGTTAGGTGTCACATGTGTGAACAAAGCAAATACATACATATATACAGGTATATTATGACATTTATGGCATAGTGCATGTAAACACGCGCACACACACACAAACACACACTCGTACACATGCGCGTGCAAATACATGCAACACACACACACACCTGCATCCACACCCAGACGCATACAGATGTTACTGCGAGCGACACAGACACACATCCACAATATATTTTATGTTGCACATTCAAATATAATAATGGGAAAATTAATAATAATGGTAGCAGTAGTAATAAACGTATTAATAATAATAAGTAATAATAATAATAAATAATAAATAATAATAATTGTCAAATTATTTGGCCTGTAAAACATTTTTTTTTTTTAAATTCATGTTTTCCTTTAAAATTCCGAATACAACAAATGCATTAATATACACATATACGATAATATTACATTTATGGCATGTGCAATTGCCTACACATTACTTGATGATGATGATGATGATGATGATGATGATGATGATGATGATGATGATGATGATGATGATGATGATGATGATGATGATGATGATGATGATGATGATGACGACGAAGACGACGACGACGACGACGACGACGACGACGACGATGACTTGAAATTATTTTTTTTTTTTTTTTTTTCACGGCAGAATTGCCGCCCAAATAAATTCTAGACTAAAGAGAGACACAATGACTTGAAATTAAAACAGTTCATCAATAAACACACATGTATTGTTTGGCTCGCACATAAATAGAAGAAAGAAGTTAAGACTAGAGAACGTACTAGACAACTTAAAACATTGAAAGCCATAGTTACCGACTGGGATTCAAGACTGTCACCTCAAAATGACGACAGCGCCGTGTTGCAGGAAACGGTGTACTTTAAAGCACGACCAACTAGTTTTTATTTATGAACTGTCTTAGTGGTCTAAGGCAGGGGTGGGCAAACTACGGCCCGCGGGCCGCGTGCGGCCCGGCAAGTGATATTATGCGGCCCTCGAGGGCAGTTAGAAATACAAATGTTTACTTCGTTTTTAAGTTATTTTGTTGAATTTTACAGAATTTCATTTACCGTTATGATTGTTTTAACATTTTTGATAAAATTTCTTTCTAATTTTCTATTTTGTAAACTTGCATCATTGTTTGGATCAACATGATTTGTGATCAAGCATTTTCTTGCTTGAAGATCAACAAATCTAAGAATAGGTCTTTATTGTCGGACTGCACCTTGTATGCTGTCATGCGAATTTCAACAAGCAAACTTGCTCCAGATTTCAAGAATATTGTCAAAAATTGCAAGCAGTTACATACATCTCATTAGAAATCAACAAATGTAGTGACAGTGTAGACGGTTTGTGTCTAAATTAAAGCCATTGATAGATAATGTTTTAAAAAATGTTATTATAATAAAACATTGTACAATCTTGTTAACACATTAGTAAAAGTTTTTGTCCGTATTGTAAAGTATAATGTATAAGTGTGTAAGTAAAATAAAATTGCAATAATTAGTTATTTATACTGTTTAATAACCTATAAAAAATTCATAATTACTTATTGTGATTGGTTGCTGTAAACAAAGTGGACATAATTTATATGCGGCTCCCCAACAGCTTTACATTTGTCAATGTGGCCCTATGCACACAATGTTTGCCCACCCCTTGTCTAAGGAGATTTCACAACTGATGTTTCTTTAGAATTAGAAACTATCTTGTCGTCAGTACTGCTAACCTACAAGGCAAATCACTACATTTGGTTCTTTGCAGATGTTATAATCCCCCTTAATAACTCACTACAGTGATACACAAATGAGCCATGCCAAGTACGTTACAATCACAAAGCAGTTCAACACCCTGGTGTGGAAAATACAACATAATCGGCAACATCTCACTATGACGAAATTAATTTACTTCCGGTACTGAGTTAACAAAAGCAGTGAAGATATCTTGGAAGAAGTAACTCATAAATAAAACTGGTTACTTGTATCAAAAGAAGACAATTCGTTTAACCTTATTTAGGCACATCATGAGAAGGGAAAAGCTGGATCACTTCTTGACAACGGAAAAGTTGGCGGGCAATAGAGGAAGGCGGAGGCGGAGTGACAAGATGTTCGGCAGCTGGTCATTATAACATGAAGGAAAATATGTCAGAAATGACTGGCAATACACGAGGCAGAAGACTTTCTACAAACATGAAGATAAACACGTCAAACGACTAGGATTATAAGAAGAAGAACTATATTAAACAAGGTGAATGCTTTCTTCCCATCGGTAAAGAAGGAATGGTTATTTGTGTAGTCAGTGTGTGCACATATACCAATAGAGAGCTCTACGAACACTTTGCAAGAACATGGTGCAACATCTTCTGTCGGAGTTCACATCTTACAGTCGTTCCCAGCTTGCAACAGTGAACGTAAACAAATATGGTAGCATCCAACTTCATTCCCAGAAACACCGTGCGACAGTGTCAGAAGCATAAAACTAACTACGGCTTTTATTGGGGACATTAACTTGACGGTCTGCGTACGAACGTCCGTGTGGTGAAATTAGAACTGTCATAATAGTAATAGTGACGTCAAATACTGTGTTGCGTTGTGCCTGTATCGACCATCTACAACCCAGAAAGACCTGATAAAATGCCGTTACTTTGGACAAGAACATTTTTCTAGCATTTGTCTAGTCATTAGTCCTATAAAAATAGGGCATATGTCATACCGCGTGAAATTGCAGAACCGAAAGCCCTTGCCAACCACAATTTCTGCCCATCAATTAATTGACAGTGTACAGACAAGCGGATGGCTAATGGAAAATAACGTCAATTCTCAGATGTCTGGTAATTATACATATGAAAACCGCAATGTTGGAGACCAGATAGTACCATGCTATTGTGATGTTTGGGGGGATAATTACTGTCTGTTCCTTGCGTCGTCTGCGTTATGTACAAGCAACAGTTTGAGAATTAATTCATGTATACATAGCATTATATAAGATTTCACGAGGAATGATTTTACATATGTCTGATGTGGTTTGTATTGTGAATTACATCTTCAGAAAAATTGTTGCTGAAGTACCTGGTTTTGCCTTACGCAGTAATGTGTGTAGCAAAATCAGAAGCTGAATTACAAGACCACGTGAATAGTCTAAACGAAATGTGTAGGGAACATAACATGAAAATTAGCACAAGCAAAACAGATGTAGTGACTATAACTAAAGAAGAAAAAACAATACCAATTCACCTGAACGAACATCCCTTGAAACAAGTAAAGAGTTTCAAATACCTAGGAAGTATAATATCATGAAATGGCAGATCAGAAGACGAGGTCGAAAATTGATGCAATAAGGCAAACCAACTCACTGGACAAATGGCACCAATACTAAAGAACAAACATGTATCAATAACTACTAAGAAAGCACTTTACAATACAATCTTCCTAACAACTCTATGCTACCAATGCCAAACCCGGACAATGACAGAAAAAGAGAAAAGAAAAATCACAACAACAGAAATTAGATTCCTGAGAAGAATACTCAACGTATCAAGAAGAGATAAGATCAGAAATGAAGAAATCAGGACTAAAGTGGGGGTTATAGCAACACTAGATTTTATTAGAAAGCAGCATGTCAAATGGTTTGGCCGTGCAAGTAGGTTACCAGTCAACAGCATACCACAACAAGCAATGATGTATAGACCAGATAGAAACAGAGGAAGAGGCCGACCACGTAAACGTTAGACGAACGGAATAGCAGAGTTCATGGGAATATCGATACATGTAGCCCATAATCGGGCACTCTCACGAAGTTTATACTTCACCTCGACACCGTAAGGTACAAGAGTAACATGATGAGATGTGATGAGTAATGTGTTTGCAACTTCTGGGTTTCTTCCATCGACGAACTGTAATTCTAGAGGCGTACTGTTGTGTTGGCATTCTGGCAGTGGCCTTGAACATGTAAGCCTGTGCTTACTGTTGGGTTGTCGGTCCTGCTGATTGATTCAATTTTCATATGGGACAGTAAGGGGCATTTTGTGTGATATTCACTGGCACAGGAACGGAGCATATTGGTGTGACCATTTACGGTGAAGTTCGAATCGCGATTATTAACTAATAATATAAGATGGGCAGATAATAGAATATTTACTTTAGACAATGAGCAGGATCTACAGCATTTAGTAGATGTTGGTAATGTACACAGTGAGCAACTATGGTTGATATAACATTTTAAGAACATATGAAAGGAAGAAACAGCACGATGTAACATCCAATTAAATAAGAAATTAAGAAATGGAATAGATACAACTTTATCAGAACAGTTATAATATCTTGTGGAAGGTGCATTACAGATATTAGAACGTGAATCGTTATGGTAAAGGTTGCCTTTTGCAAGAATGAAAACATCTTGACCATTATAAAGCCGTCAATTGCAGTGTGAACAGAAGGTTAAATTGTTAGCCTAGAACATATACTTTGTTATGTATTTGACAGGAGACAGATTTGACAGGAGACAGATTTGACAGGAGACAAACTGATACACATATAATAGGAATGTTATTTATGAGCAAGCAGCAAAGAATACCATTAACGAACAGAGTAGCGAATGAGAAATTCTACAAGACACAAATGACGAATGGAAACCGATCAGAGAAATTTGACGCAGACATGTGGGATGTGGGCACATTATGGGATGACATCAATTAGACTACTTAGCAACAAAGGGCAACATTGATGGTAAAATAGCAAGGAACTGCAAATAGATATATACCTGATTGAGCCGGATGGCATCATCAGATCAAGATAACTGACCGGATACGAGACTCTGGTGGTCGTCTCAGATGGCGATCTATGTACGCCCACATATATCGGCAAGGCACATATGCTGTGTCAAAAGTATCCTTGGTATTATTGTATCTGCTTCTGGTCATGAATCTCTCACAGTATAAGTTAGTTAGTTAGTTAGTTAGTTAGTTAGTCAGTCAGTCAGTCAGTCAGTCAGTCAGTCAGTCAGTCAGTCAGTCAGTCAGTCAGCCAGTCAGTCAGTCAGTCAGTCAGTCGGTCGGTCGGTCGGTCGATCGGTCAGTCGGTTAGTTAGTTAGTTAGTTAGTTGACTAGCTGGCTGGCTAGCTAGTTGGTTGGTTAGTTGGTTGGTTGGTTGGTTGGTTGGTTGGTTGGTCGACATATCATCCTCATTACACATCAACCCATTCAGTCCTTATGTGCTCGGATTACCTCCTCGGTAAATCTCGCAGCGTGTAGCGGCTCCTGATACCAGAACTGTGTTGGCATATTAATCTTCTTTGTCTTCCTGCATGGTGTTCATATTTTGCCACAAGTATTTTAACTGTCTGTTCTTGCTGTTTGACCATGGTTGTAGATTCCATCATCACATGGTTCTCGTAAACATCGTACTTATCGTAGAGCATTTAATATTAGCCATTGTCCATGGCGTGTCCGCCCTCCACAGTAGTCTTATCTGCACGCCCGTTTTCTCGAAATTCAAAGTATTTACTTCCGCCTTAACTGCAGCAGGATTTTCTTGTTTGCATTTTCTGTCTAGTTGGATACAAACTGAAAAGGATGTACAGAACACTGTTGTCACTTGTACTCACTCCTCTCCAGATTCTTCTTCTTCTGACATTGACGATTATAACTCTGCAGTTCTCTCTGCCAATTCATATTTTGATGTGCACGGTGTTGATTGTGTTATTATTTGTTTGGCATCTGTTTAAGCGTGTCACATGCAACTCTCTCTGTGTTCCTCTCCCACTCTTGCCTAGAAGTGCAAGAGTGGTATGACCATGGTTCCTGTGGAAAACTGGCAAACTGCATATAAATACCATACAGATTTCCCAGTCACTCCATTACGCTAAATAGGCAGCAACTCCAAATATTCTTTCTCAAGAATAGGCATGACCATAGAAAATATCAATATCACAATGGCAAAAAACAACCTTGATTAAAAAAATTGTGTGGCATTGTCAGGATCTTCTATTAGGCTCGTTGGCTAACACATGTGAGACAGTACAGTATAACGTGATTCGACGTAAGACACAGCAACACAAGTTCTATGGATTTATTGCCACATTAAATACATAACGATAATTACAGCAATGTACAACATATAACTCACAACCACATTACAGCTCATAGGTCTGGCGCTCAAGATATCAGTCGTTCAGCTTACAACCACGGAGATTCACACAAACGCCTTGCTCTCGTCACACACGTCCGTTCAGAGTCCTGTCCCAGCTTGGTCTAAGCTATCACGCACACTGTCCACTGCCTCTGGTGGAGTCACGTGGCTTTGCGTGCGTCTGTCGTCAGCGCTGGTCGCGTGTCAGGTAAGAATCTCGCCAGCCGACAACTCTTGTCCGCCGGGTGCCGTAACGATGTCGCTGCGTAGCTAGGCTCTGACATTCTCCCCGGGCACCTCAATGAAAGATGCCATCTTTCATTCATGATGTATGTACATACTGGGGTAGTGTTAATTTCATGTCAGAGACTACTTTTTCCCAGTGTTATGCATGAAAATACATATAAGGCATAGAAATATATACAAAAAAAAATGTAAGTTGCATTGAAATGACAAATGAAGTACAACTTTTAACACAATTCAGGTTTCATCCCCCTGATGCCTGGTTACCTTCATTGCAATAATAAACAGTCAGATCAGTAGCACCAGCTTCACGCATCTACCTCGCAGCTATTTGAAAAAAACGTAATAATATGATTGTTTTGCAACAACCATCTAGCCAGACTGAAATACGGCTTTGTATTTAGTCGTATTAAACACTTAAACTCTGCCCTCATTTGGTCAGGAGTTCTTATGTTGGTTTGCAATGTTGGCAGCTCTATGACATGCTTGGTGGACGCCTACCTGCTGTGCTAACCATTTGAGCAACAAAATGTCTATCTATACAATATACATTAATGAATATGTTTCAAATTATGGCCCTTGATGTAATTCACAAATGCAAGGGAAGTAATTTTGACATTTAAGAAATTCCATACATTACAATAATTATTTAATTTCTTAGCGTCATTGCTTGACGTTTCTTCATATTAACGAGAAAAAGTCGGTAATATGAATACATTAATCAAGATATGATTCTAAGATTACACTAATCAAAATAAATAAGTACCCAATTGGTATATTATATTTTATAGATTCAAAAGGATTTCACAAGTGTCATAAATTTTTGAAATTTTGTATGTCGTCTGCTAATTTTGCTAGACTTTTTAAATTACACCGGAAATATACACGAAACGCAAAATTTGGTTGATGTTACACTGTCTGAACACAAATGATCCGGTTTTATTTCGGAACGGATAGTAAAATGTTCTCACAGTTCGTGTCTGATGTTATAGTATCACAACGGATTATGATGGAATGTTCTTATTTCCGATGTGTTCACAACTTCTGGATAAAGATCGACTGTTCTTATTTCTGATGTTCAAACGTCGAACAATTTGGATTAACTTCGCTGCAGAGGTGGTTTAGGAGTCAATGTTCGGTCCACATTTGCACATGTTAAAATATCACGGTGAAGAAAATCACTCACAAATGTCACAATGGTAAAGTTCGCTTCTGGTAAGTGGTTAAGCGTCTGTGACATTGTTGTTGGTGTATATATACAATTAATATTGTTCTCATTCTAACACACACTACACAATTATACTACACTCATTACATGACTTGATTAAATAAGTATATTATACATGTCGGTTTCTAAACCGTATCACAATTTTACTTATAGACCTTACACAGTAGGTGAATGGAAAAAAAAAATTCACTCATTGGTGGCTGTGTTGGGCTGAGTGTAATATTACACAGTGCACTCAGACATTGCTTACTGGGTCTGTCGGACAACGGGACAAAAGGTCGGCGATTGTCTTCATTCTGCCGGGAATATGGCGAACTTCAAAACTGAAATTCTGAAGCTTCAAGGACCAGCGAGCAATCATATTATTTGATGGTACTGCGGAATTGATATACCGTAATGGACTGTTGTCAGTTTCGATGATAAAGTGACGTCCTAGAAGATATTTGGACAGCTTCGTCACACTTTTTACTAAGGCCAATGCTTCTAATTGCGGAATGGACCATGCCCGCTCTCGGGGCCTTAGTTTTCTTGATAGAAAACAAACGGGATGCAGGATGTCGTTGTATTCCTGCAATAGGACTGCACCGATCGCAATGGAGCTAGCATCTGTTCTCAATCTGAAAGGTAAACGAATGTTGGGCAATTTAAGGATGAGATTAGGTGAATTCTTATCAGAAAAGTGTGCCAAAACTTTATCAAATGCATTTCGTAGGCATTCATCGTTTACAACTTTTTCGGGTTTATTCTTGGTTAGTAAGTTAGAAAAAACCTCAGTTAGCTCTGAAAAATCAGGAATAAAGTTTCTGTAATAATTAATAAGTCCCAACAAACTGCGGACTTGTTTCTTATTTGTTGGAAGTGACAGTTTTAGAATTTTGGAGACAATTTTGTTGTCTGTCATGACAAAGCCATTGGATATTCTGTACCCCAAAAATGATATCTCTTGGTAAGCCATGCTCACCTTTGAAGGTTTCACTGTTAGTCCGTGCTGTCTGATACGTTCTAGTGTCTGTTCCAGTATCTTTATATGTTCCGTCATTGTCTCTGTATGGACACAGATGTCGTCAATATAGCAAACTATATTAGGAATGTCAGATAGGAGGAGTCGTATAGCAGACAAGGCAAGTCTGGAGTTACTGGATCTAAGGATATAGAGTGGGTTACGGTTAAAATCTTACAAAAGGATTTTCAAATTTCATGTTGAGATCATTTTGAATGCTATCTCCAAACCTGCACTCGTACATGTGTGTATACATTCAATAGTTCAAACAATAATAATACACCATGTATAGTTGTGAAATGTAATCGTGCATGTTTGTATGATCTTTTACAATTTGTGTATATTTTCCAAAATATGTAGGGTAATTTGTTGCTGATTTTTGTCAGTAATTCCACCGACTGATGTTTTACATTGTTCAGTATAGGTATTCGTATGAGTTGATTTAACATAGAGATTATGAGTGGCAGTAACAAAATTTGGTTCAACAGTAATGACATAAGTAACAAAGTCTGCTGGTTTGTCATGTGTAATATCATCTGTGTTGTGTCATGTTGCTGTGGAAATATAACTGTTTGTGAAGGCATTTGTTTTGTATTCACGATCAGTAGTGCAAGTATAACTATCCACTGTGTGCACTTGGTTATGTGTGTAGTTAACAGAGAGTATAGTAGGTATAGTATATGCCATGATGATTTGTGATCTTTCTTCGCTGTTGTAAACTGTTTGTTTTCTGCAGCTTTTTCTTTGTGCTGATACACACCAGTTTCTGTCTTTTCTTGTTCTGAGATGGTAATGAAGTTGGTATGGTGTGTTACCTTGGTCTGTTCATCATGTTGTTGTATGATGAGTGGGGTAGTTAAGGCAGTATTTGTTGTGGTGTTAACTTTTTGCCTTGTGTGAGGTTTGGACTCTATGTAATCTGTCACATTCAATACATTTCCAATTAATAAATCACAACATGGATTGTCTAATAAAGCACAAGTTACTCTGCCTGATAGGAAAGGTGATTTTATATTGGCCCATGCCATGGGATATTTCTCTACTGTCCCTGAAACAGTTTTGCAATAGATGTACTCATCTAGTTAGTCTTTAGGATCAGCTAAGGTCTTTCGAAGACCGATAAGACAGGACCCTGTGTCGCGTACACATGTGCATACTGTGTCATTGATGTAACCTTTATGGAATGTTAATTTTCCTAACGACAGTTTTGAGGTTTTGTTCAATTCCTCACTTTCTTGTTGAGCATTGACCTCTTTATATAAAGAATGAGGTTGAGTGATGTTAACAACATTATTACAATATGGTACAAAGTCTGGTGTTGTCTTCATGTCTGTGATGTTCACTTTTCTTACATTCTTTGCTGAACTGCATTTTGAGTCTATTGCCAAGTTAGCTTCCTCATTGGCAATAGGGACGGCGTGCCCGCATGTTAAGGTACCATTTTCATTGAAGGTATTACAGACAGTGCATTTGTTGGCACTAAATACATCACAAGCCTGTGCTGCATGTACAGGATGTTTTTCTGGATTTTCGTCTTCTGACGCTGAGCTATCGAACAAGGCGGCATTGGCTTTGTTGGTCATATGCCTGCCTCTACAATCCATACGATAGTGACCGTAAGCCTTGCAGAGAAAACATTTACGTGCACTTTTGAACGATCTACGTTCTATGTCTTGTCTGTTTACCATATTTTGCAAGTATGTTAGGTACCCTGGGTTTTTATCGCACATCTCGTTCAAATGGTGAGACAATTTACAGTGAGTGCATTGTCTAACTCTATCAGAGGTAGGCCTGTGTGGTTTTTGCCTACTATAGTTGTTCTCATAGTGGCTGCTGCTACCCAGTTACTGTCAGTAGCGTCAGTGGCAAAACACTGTTTATTTGCCGTATAATAGGCCGACCCACGTCTTTCCATTTCTTCCACACTTGTACATTCATTCTCCTGCAAGAACTTAGAAAAAGATGCTGGGATAGAAGAAATAACTTTATCTCGAATAATGAGATCTTCTAATTTATCATAATTTTTGTTAATTTTGGCTGATGAAGTCCATTTGCTGAAAATGTCTCGGACTAAACAGAGGTAGTCAGAGAACGTTTGAGTTGATTTTGGACTCAGTTTACTGAATTGTTCTCTGTACCCTGCTTCATCTAACATGAAATGTGCCATTATTTTAGATTTAATGTAATGGTACTCTTTTCTGAGGTCTTTGGGGATGGTTTCAATGACTTTCAGAGGTTCCCCAGATAGACTCCTCATATATAAAATATTCCATTCCGAAAGTGGAACTTGGTAATGTTCCATTAAAGTCTCAAAATTTTGGGTAAAGGCTGCTATGCAGTCACCCGAGGTATAGTTACGAACGATACCTTGGTACTTTTTATACTGGTTTTCTTTTTCCAGTCTTTCAGATTTCTTTGACTCTTTATTCATTGCAGTCTCAGTGTCCAGTTGTTTCATTTTCAACTGTAATTCTAGTTCTTCCCTCTTACTCTGAGCTGCTATTTCTGCTTGTTTTAAAGCTGTTTCTGCTTCTATCTGCTTGGCAGCTTTTTCAACTTCAGCATGTTTCAAGGCTGTTTCTGCCTCTGCTTGCTTGGCAGCTCTTTCAGCTGCTCTATCTTCGCGTTCACAGTACTCAGCGTATTTCTTCTCACTCCATTGTGTTAATTCATCACCTTCTAACTTTAATTTTAAACCCATATCGATGAAATCAAATAATGACGACATGATGGAGAAAATATGTCAATGAAAATCAACCACACAAAATATGTTGTAAATGGTTAGTAGAAAAATAACTTACAATTGATTTGACTATACGATGCGTGCCCACTAATGCATACGTAAAGTTAAAGTGAAGACAAATATACTCAAGTGCCCTTGGATATGGTGACGAATGGTTGGGCAATCGGGCTAGAAAACTGTAAGGTCGTACTTCGGAACCACTAATGACCTCTACGGCAGGGTTATGGATGGTACGCAAAAACCTGCTTTGTTTTTGGAGAGAAATAAGTTAGCGTGTGTTTGTTGGTGTGTGCCTGCAAGTCACTAAGTGTTGATTAGGTTTGAATGGCGTTGAGTATAATTGTATGTCGTAAATTTGTCGTCAACAGTGTTTCTTTCAACAGAAGTTACACTCTTTCGAAAAACTCTTTGCGTTCCACAAACTCAATAAACAAAGACAATCTATCTGTATTTGAACACTCAATAACATTGATGACACATCACTTACATCAAGATGACATTCAGTAAGGACAAAGACATCAAGTTTACAAGATGGCGACAAGGTCAAAATGGCGGCAAAATCACAATGTTGACAAGGTCAAACGGTGACAATTTTCACAAATCACAAATGTTTAACACGTTTACAGGATCAAACAATATGTACTGTACATTTACTAATGATCTTAAACATATTTAGACAATGTAGTAATGGATCACACTGAGACTTTTCCGATCACATGTACATCACTATAACCTTGACAAATTTTACAAGTACAAGAATTATAGTTTTAAATAACAAAGACGAACAACACACGTCTAAATATATTAGGTTCTTAAATAAAGACGAGCAACCCACGTCCACACATGTCAGGATCTTCTATTAGGCTCGTTGGCTAACACATGTGAGACAGTACAGTATAACGTGATTCGACGTAAGACACAGCAACACAAGTTCTATGGATTTATTGCCACATTAAATACATAACGATAATTACAGCAATGTACAACATATAACTCACAACCACATTACAGCTCATAGGTCTGGCGCTCAAGATATCAGTCGTTCAGCTTGCAACCACGGAGATTCACACAAACGCCTTGCTCTCGTCACACACGTCCGTTCAGAGTCCTGTCCCAGCTTGGTCTAAGCTATCACGCACACTGTCCACTGCCTCTGGTGGGGTCACGTGGCTTTGCGTGCGTCTGTCGTCAGCGCTGGTCGCGTGTCAGGTAAGAATCTCGCCAGCCGACAACTCTTGTCCGCCGGGTGCCGTAACGATGTCGCTGCGTAGCTAGGCTCTGACAGGCATGTTCTTCGAAATGGATGCAGCTGCTAGACAGTAATGCATTGGGGGGAAAATAACCAGGAGCAGTGGAAAAGGGGGTTTTGAAGAATGTTTAACTGAAAGGTAAACTGGGGTACCGAGAGCTGCAGGTGTTAGAATATCGCTCATTAAAGCCACAAATAAAAGTGACAAATGAAATTCATGGAACATGTCAATAAACGAGGTGGAATAATGAATTAGCCTTATGAAAGAAACTACTAGGCACGATTGGCACAGGAACACAGAGATAGTTGTATGTGACATGCTTAAACAGGAGCCAAACAAATAATAATATGCAACGGCGTGTCCATAATCATATGAATGACAGAGAGAACTGCGGGGTTACGATCGCCAATGTCAGAAGAAGAAGAAGAAGAAGAAGAAGAAGAAGAAGAAGAAGAAGAAGAAGAAGAAGAAGAAGAAGAAGAAGAAGAAGAAGAAGAAGAAGAAGAAGAAGAAGAAGAAGAAGAAGAAGAAGAAGAAGAAGAAGAAGAAGGAGGAGGAGGAGGAGGAGGAGGAGGAGGAGAAGCAGCAGCAGCAGCAGCAGAAGAAGAAGAAGAAGAAGAAGAAGAAGAAGAAGAAGAAGAAGAAGAAGAAGAAGAAGAAGAAGAAGAAGAAGAAGAAGAAGAAGGACGAGGACGAGGACGAGGAGATAAAGAAGAAAAAGGAGGAGGCGGGAATAAAAAGTAGAAGACGACGATGACAACGACGACGACGATGATGATGATGATGATGATGATGATGATGATGATGATGATGATGATGATGATGATGATGATGATGATGATGATGATGATGATGATGATGATGATGATGATGATGATGATGATGATGATGATGATGATGATGATGATGATAGAAATTATCAATAATATTTATTTCGAGGATTCAGAACTTTTGATACAACTATTCAACTAGCAATGTTTTCAGGATGACATCAATGTTTCTTTAGTAAATTCCTTACCCTCGTCTGTAATCATTATTCACAACTGGCATGTGTTACGATGTGTCTTTGTCTCATTTCTATAGAATTTGTAAACATATTTATGTAACCATTTTGTAATATAATTATTAAATGGTGATGTCCTACATCTCCTTATTTCATATTTCGCTGTGCATATATGATTGTGGCTTAGTGGTAGTGAACGAAGTCCCCAATGCCAATATAATGGGATCTATGGCTGTCGAGGGCGTTGCGTCATTTTTTAAATTGGTATGAACGTCGGCCATTCAGAAAGTAATGGCAAACTGCTCAAAGTAAATTTGCCTAGAAATACACACACAGCTAATATGATGGGACTGACTGCAACATCCTGCAATGGTCATGCAACTAACATTTATTAATGTTAACTCTTAAAGGCTTTTGCAACATGTATGTCTTTTGGATATGATTGTTTCTGAACTAATACTATTCTAGAGATTACAATATCTGTCATTTCATGATATTTCATGTCTCCAGAAATCGTAGTAATCAAAAGACACCCACGAGTTATCCTACAATTGTTATGGATCATCATAGTCTTCCATTTTTGCAGTTAAAAGCCTCGTGGGGAGGTAAAGTTGATGTTCTGGCATCCTGAGAGCGGGCACTGGATTGTGTCATTAAAAATTAGAATTGTAATATAGTATTATATTAAACACTACTATATGGCACGGAAGCCTGGACATTTAAACATCAATTAGAAAGTCGAATAGAGGCCCTGGAGATGTGAATAAACAGAAGAACATGTCGTATTTCATGGAACCAAAACCAATAAAATACAGAAGTGTAAAAAAAAAACTGGGTATGAAAAGAGGGTTGATGAAATAAATAAAATATAGGCAAGTGAAATATTTCGGTCAAGTTAAAATACATAACACTTATAAAAAGGAGGGTTAGGTTGAGGGCAAGCTAGCAAGAAGTAGACAACGATACAAGTGGGTAGATAACATCTAGAGATGGACGAACAGCAATCTGACAGAATGTACAGTCGGAGTGAGAGACAGACAATGTTGGAGATCCATTGCAGCCAACCTTCATTGTGGAGACGGCACCTGATTAATTGTTTGATTGGGTGTCATTATGTGTGATTGTACAATATCGTTGACATTGTCAATCCATGTTCTTCTCGAGGTCCCTGTTGCTCTCGTGACAATTGTTATTACTTCCTACTATTGTAATCCATATTTCGTCCACGCCATTATTTGAACAATAAATTAATTCACTAGAAAACAGGTATCATATGGTGTACTCACGCATTTATATGATTGTTTTTACAATGCAATGTACATATTTCTTTTTCACAATACATGTTTTATCATGTAGTTTACTTGAGATTTTGTTAGGAATTTAAAATGATGCAAGAACACACTATAATTCAGAATTGCTCAAAAGAAAACCAATATTTGGGTTCTAGAAATATAAAATAATAGACGCGGCAGTTAGTTATATCATCATTCGCTCCGTTCGTCGGTTGGAAATACAGGTCATTCGATTGGCGCTCCAAACTTTCACTCGTATGTCTGTCTGTCTGTCTGTCTGTCTGTCTGTCTGTCTGTCTGTCTGTCTGTCTGTCTGTCTGTCTGCCTGCTTGTCTGCCTGCCTGCCTGCCTACCTGTCTGCCTGCCTGCCTGCCTGTCTGTCCTTCTGTCTATCTGTCTGTCTAGCTATTTATCTATCTGGCTGGTTGTCCGTCTGTCCGTCTATTAATATATTCATCAGTCCGTCTGTCTACCTCACTACTTACCTGCAGGTCTATCTGGCTGACTTATCATCTGCCTTTCTCACTCTTTGCCTGTCCGACTACCTGCCCTATCTTCTGCTGTTTAATTTAGTAGTCTCTCTCTCTCTCTCTCTCTCTCTCTCGCTCTCTCTCTCTCTCGCTCTCTCTCTCTCTCTCTCTCTCTCTCTCTCTCTCTCTCTCTTTCTCTCTCTCTCTCTCTCTCTCTCTCTCTCTCTGATTCCAATTTTTGTTCCAAAACCTCTTTGCCTAGAGACAACATTTTGCAATGCCATTTTCGGCTTAGACCTTAATCCCAAAATAGTGAATGGCTCTGCTGTATTCAACTTGATGAATAGTTTATTGGTCATCCCGTTTGACACAACGATTTCAGATTACATTTTCGTAATAGCTTTTCTGATCTGCCATTTAATTCTTTAACAGTACCTTACTTTGTTACCTGTGATTGTTAATTTGTGAAATGTTTCATTGGTAGTTTTACAACTGCTCGCGTTCACATTGATTTTATTGGAATGGAAGTGGCTTCGAGGTGTGGTGTTAATGGTTAGCTTTATGTACACGCACATTGGTGTTGGGATCAGAGTGGCTTGATGTTTCGTGTCATCTCCAGCACCATATACTCTGAAACGTTCATGTTACTGAGGTCCCGTGGCTTGGAGATTTGCTGTCTGACTCTAGTTTTGTGTACACAAAATTGTTATGATATCTTGGTGGGGACTGTTTGGAAATTATGTTTACTTCTCAAGTTTTCTGTACACTCACACAATGGTGTGTTTTGGAGTCCGGAAAGCTCGGATGTTTAGTGTTATTCTCCGTCTCTATGTACACCTTGAAACGTATGCTGTTGGTCGATCTAGCTTGGAGATTTCGTGTCCGTCTCCATCGATTTGGACACATGCGAGCTAGTGTTATTACGTCGGGGTAGCTTGAATGTTCGATGTCCTTCTCCAGCTCTATGTACACTTGAAAATGTGAAGTCGGGATGGCTTGGACATTCGGTGTCCGTCTCTTGCACCATATAAACTCGTACATCTAGGCTACTGGGGTTAGTGTGGTTAGAGGTTCGGTGTCAAACTATGGCTATATCTACACGAACATACTGGTGTTATATGGGTCGAAGTAATTTGGATGTTGTGTGCTCGTCGCCAGCTCCACAAGCGCAGATTCTTATTCCTATCCAGAAGAAGGACACTGAGAACTTGTTGGCATACTCCGCATTTATCTGCGTAATGGAGAATAAACCTGGTTTTCTCTGATCTGATAAGGGCGATAAATATATGGTCACATATGAACGTTAACCAAGTTAAATATCCCTCAACATTTGATGAAAACGTAAAGCGTAATCAACCTTGGCAAAATATATCAAACTATGAAACCTGCGTACAAGCGAATAGTTAATGTATTTGGGAAGTTGAAGGTAGCAACCTCTGTTCAGAACATGCTGTTTTTTATTCTAATGTGTTGCCTCGCAGCAAAATATCACATCATTATTATCGCGTGCCTTGCCAAATGCAATAGATGTGCATGTCTCTTCGCCGATTTTTATCCTTGGTGTTTTGGATCAATTCTTTTTATGCTATCACTCCACGGAACCGTCTTAGTCCATCAAGCATTGTTTCTTATTATCATCATCATCATAATCATTATCATGTGCCAGATCTGTGTCTTCATAGCAGTCATTTGAAGTTTCTCTCTATTATAGGCTAGATGCCTTGCCTCTGTTGCTGTCTTGTGTAAAATATCTATCGTATCTTGAATTTGAATCCATCTACATTTTGGTCCATGGCGACGCTATGACTCGTTGTCTTGGGGGAGACGCTGTTCAGTGTTTTTCTGTGGATTCCCTATGGAAATTCCCGTGAAATTCGTGTGGATAGTGTTTTTCCTTTGGATTATGTGATGTTATTTCGTGTTCGTTAATTGGAAGTGTTCAAAAGAAGCCACGGAAGGCAGGTGGTGGATGAAATTATGAGGGCAGCCGACAGATATTTGTTGGTTATGGTCTCGTGTTTCGCGACGGCAAGCTTTCTCTCTTTCGAGAGACACTGATTGCGGTCATCCGGCCAGTATGGTCACTGCCATAGAGGAAAGCAACGGCAAACTACCTCTTTGAAATTGCCTAGTTTATTATGATTCGCTTAAAGACTGATCATCGCAAGACAAGGACAGAGACATTAAAATTAGGAACATGGAACGTTAGGACGTTAAACAACGACGGAACATTAGAGAACATAACACAAGAAATTCAAAGAGAAAAAATTAATATATTAGGTATGTGCGAAACGAGATGGACAGGAGCAGGCATCAAGATACATAAAGATTTTAAGATTATTTATTCTGGAGGTGAGGATCGACATAGGGGAGTGGCAATAATTTTGGACCGGAAAACATCAACGTCTGTTCAGGGATATTGGGCCGTGTCGGACAGAGTACTACTAGTTAAATTGAGTGGCAGACCTTTTAACATAAATGTTATTCAAGTATATGCCCCAACAGGAGAGTCCAGTGAAGATAGTGTAGAGGAATTTTATAATGACATAGAGTCTGCCTTAAAGAAATGTAAAAATTCAGAAATAAACATCATAATAGGGGACTTCAATGCAAAAGTAGGAAATCAAGGGGATAGATACACAGTAGGAAACTATGGTTTAGGAGAGAGAAATGAAAGAGGATACAGACTAGTAGAGTGGGCAAAAGAACAGGAAATGATTGTAGGAAACACCTGGTTCAAGCAACACCCTAGAAGATTATGGACCTGGAGGAGTCCTGATAGCAGGATTAGAAACCAGATTGACTACATTCTCATTAGCAGAAGATTTAGAAACGCCCTAACAGTAGCAAAAACAGTTCCCAGTGCTGATTGTTAAAGTGACCACAGATTACTCACAGGAACATTGAGGATAAAGTTGAAGAAAGTCAAGTATATAACAGGAAACACTAAATATGACTTGTGTACATTGAGTAATGACAAGGAAATACAAAACAAATTCAACATAGAAGTACAGAACAGATTTGAAATATTGTCTGATCTAGAGATCCTATTCCAGGATGTGGATGATCAATGGGAAATGTTAAAGAATTCAATCAATGTGGCTGCAGAAACAACTATTCCAAAATTAAAGAAGGTGGGTCGTAAGAAATGGATGACTGAGGAAATTTTACACTTAATGGAAACAAGAAGACTCAACAAAAATAATCCTGCCAAATATGAAGAAATTCACAGACAAGTCAGAATATTATGTAGGAAGGCAAAAGAATCATGGCTTGAGGAAAAGTGCTTAGAAATTGAAAAACAACACAACAGTCAAAATACCAAATTAGTGCACAAAAGAATTCAGGAACTTACTAATAAAAGAACAAGTACATCAACAGGCTGTCTAAAAACTAAAGATGGCAAAATCATAATAGAAAAAGATCAGATTCTACATGTATGGACAGATTATGTGAAAGACCTGTATAATGATAACAGAGAGGAACAGTATGCTATTAGATTTAATAATGAAGGACCAGCAATTTTAAAGATGGAGGTTCAAAATGTTCTTAAGCATATGAAAGCTGGCAAGGCCCCCGGTGCAGATAACATCACAACAGAAATGATTAAAGCTTTAGAAGAATTTGGACTAGAGCAAGTCACTAGACTGCTGAACACATTATATGATACTGGAGATATACCTTCTGAATTATGTAATTCTGTATTTATTGCAATCCCAAAGAAATCAGGAACCTTAGAATGTGATCAACATAGAACAATTAGTATAATGAGTCACATCACAAAGATTTTGTTACGAATTATCATGCAAAGAGTGAGGAAGAAAATACAACCTGAAATAGGGGAAGAACAATGTGGTTTTGTAGAAGGAAAGGGTACAGTAAATGCTGTGTATATGCTGCGAACAGTTATTGAACGTGCTTTAGAAGTAAACAAGGATATACATCTTTGCTTTATTGACTACACAAAGGCTTTTGATAGAGTTAGACATGTCAACATTGTGGATATGCTTGCAGATCTACAAATTGATGGGAAAGACATTAGACTTATAAAAAACATATATTGGAAACAACAAGCTGCCATAAGAATTGATAATGAAGTAGGACAATACCAACCTATTAAGAGAGGTGTTAGGCAGGGATGTGTAATGTCTCCAGATCTTTTTTCCCTATACAGTGAAAATATTTTCAGAAATGTAGAAGACCTAAATGGAATCAGCATTGGAGGACGAAACATAAATAACATTAGATATGCAGATGATACAGTATTGATTGCAGACAATGCACAGGATCTGCAACAATTAGTAGACGCTGTGGTTGTACACAGTGAGCAGCTGGGGTTGGAATTAAATTGTAGGAAGACACAGGTTATGGTCGTCACTAGGAAGAACGAAGTACCACAATGTAATATACAAGTAAATAAGAATATTCTTCAACAAGTGAATCGGTTCAATTATCTCGGAACAGTCATAACATATGATGGCAGATGCCTTGAAGAGATTAGAACAAGAATCGCCATTGCGAAAGTAGCCTTTAGCAAGATGAAAAACATTCTGACCAATAAAATGATGTCAATTGAAACGAGAAAAAGAGTGTTGAGGGGATACATAGAGCCTGTTCTTTTGTATGGATGTGAAACTTGGACAATGTGCAGTAAAGCTGAAAAACATCTGATGGCTGCAGAAATGTGGTTTCTGAGGAAAATGCAAAGAATACCATGGACAGATAGAAAAAGCCAATGACCAAGTACTACAAGAGACAAATGAAAATCGTAGATTGATTAGAGAAATTAGACGTAGACAGTCAAAATTTTTTGGACATGTTATGAGAAGAAATGGACTGGAAAACTTAGTGACAGCTGGCAAGATCGAAGGGAACAGACCAAGTGGAAGACCGAGAGGAAAATACCTGGATGGCTTCGCCACATGGCATAGACGAGACAGGAACACTGAGCTGATCCACGACTCTGGTGATCGAGTGAAATTGCGAATCATGACCGCCCACGCTTTCCGGCATGGCACATGATTGATTGATTGACTTCTCCATTTCTTCGGTAACCTCCCTCCAAAGTTATCTATTCCAGATATTCATGGCTTCTTTTTAACTTATCAAAATAATTTCATTTTCTTAAATTTTATTTGTCGTATTAACCAATCAGATTTTTTTTAAATTGTTATATTGAGTTCTTGTTGCTTAGATCTTGTTTCTTCTCTTTTTCGCCCAATGAATTATTATTTTTTGGTAACATTTAAATTCACAGGCGCATATGTGCTTTTCCACTAATTTGTTCAATGCCCAAGTTTTACTCCAGATATGTTGACAGAACATATGCATGCACTCAGTACCCTGACGGGTGTTGTTCTGTCTGTTACAATCAACGCAAATTGTAATTGCTTTAGGTTTTGCAGGGCAATGTTTGTTCTTATTTCACTTTCTATTATAATATTTCCATTGTTATTAAGCAATGAACCCGGATGTTCAAAACTGCTCACTTTCTATAATTTATCTCCGTTAATAAATGCATATTTTGACATTTTTGTTTAACGACTGTCATCATGTTTGTTTTGGTTGCATTAAGATATAATGTTTGTTTTTCACTGCGACGCTGCAATATTTATTAGTATATCAGTTCTCATTTACGTTATTGACAGTACTACTCTAAGAAGAATATGGAATTAACCCGGTCACAAGACTGCTGAACGCAACATATGATATGCCGATATACCTCCTGAATTATGTTATTCTATATTTATTGCAATCCCGAAGAAATCAGGAACCTTGGAATGTGATCAACATCGAACAATTAGTATAAGGAGCCACATCACAAAGATTTTGCTAAGAATTAGCATACAAAGAGTTAGGAAGAAAATACAACCCGAAATAGGAGAAGAACAATGTGGGTTTGTAGAAGGCAATGGTACAATAAATGCTACATATGCGCTGAAAACATTAACTGAACGTTTTATGGAAGTAAACAAAGACCTACATCTTTGCTTTATTGACTACAGAAAGGCTTTCGATAAAGTATGACATGTCAACTAGATAAAAATGCTTGCAGATCTACAAATTGTTGAGAAAGAACTTAGACTTGTCAAAAACATATATTGGAATCAACAAACTGCTATAAGGATTGATAATGATGTAGGTCAATTTCGGTCTATTAAGAGAGGTGTGAGACAGTGATATGTAATTTCGCCAGATCAAAAGTTACTCTGTACAATGAAAATATTCTCAGAAATGTAGAAGATATGAAAGGAATCATCATTGGAGGACGAAAAATCAATAACATTAGATATGCAGATGATAAAGTATTAATTGCAGACAATGAGCAAGATCTTCAACATTTAGTAGATGCAGTTGTTGCACACATCGAACAACTAGGGTTAGAATAAAATTTTAAGAAGACACATATTATGGTCGTCACAATGAAGAAGGAAATACCACAATGTAAGATACTAGTAAATGGAAATATTCTTAAACATAAAAATCGGTACAATTATCTCGGAACAGTCATAACATCTGATGGGAGATGCTTTGAAGAGATTAGAACAAGAATCGCAATGGCGAAGGTACCCTTTTGCAAGATGGAAATCATACTGACAATAAAACGATGTCATTTGCAACGAGAAAATTAGTGTTGAGGTGCTACATAGCACATGTGCTTTTGTATGGATGTGAAGCACACTTGTGGACAATGAGCACACCGGCTGAAACACATCTGGTGGATGTGGAAATATGGTTTCTGAGGAGAAAGCAAAGAAACCATGAACAGACAGAAAACTAATGACCAAGTCCGACAAAAAACGAAAGAAAATCGTAAACTGATTAGAGAAATTAGCCGTAGACAGTCAACATTTTTTGTCACTCTGTGAGAATAAATACATTGACGATCTTCGTGACAACTGGCGAGATCGAGGGGAAGAGAACAAGGGGAAGGCAGAGAAGTAAATACTTGGATGGCTTGGCCATCTGGCATGGTCCATACAAGAGCACTGAGCTGATCAACGACTCTTGTGATCGAGTGAGATGTCGAAACATTACCGGCCACGCTTATCGGCATGACCCATGATAATGAGCAGTACTACTCTGTCGCCCTGTGAGTCTCTGCGGCGAAGTGGTCAAGTCGTTTGACTCGTGCTCCGAAGGTTGTGGGTTCGATTCCGGGCCGCGTCCTTCGGTTTACGAGTTAAATGTTTCGGAGACTACTGTGGGTCGTCGCTAAAAGCTACGGAGTTCGTGCTTTGTGCGACGCTTTCCGTGCTACGGAAAGAGACCTGAGCCATATGGGATAAAACTCGGTTGAATGAAGTCGACCCTGTCGACTTTTAAGCGGCTTTAAGCGCCCGTATATCAAAGTTCTGTTTCTCCGTCTACCAAGGGATCATAGTTGGGGGGTTTTTTCTTCATATTTTCTATAACATGTTCATGTTTCTATATCTTTCAATGTCAAACCAATAGATGTATCTACACACATTCTCACGACTGCCATTTTTTCAGTGTATAGTGTGTTCATGATGATCTTCCACAGCTATCTTGCATTATGATCATGTTTTCTTTTTATAAAGTCTTTATATTATCGCTTGTAAATATACGATGGTAAGTTAATAAGTAAGTCACAAATGGCTGTAGAAAAATAACTATGATAACAACTTGAAACCAGTTTATTTTTATACATACATTGTCCCTTTATTTCGCAACATAATTTCCACCAAGATTGATGCACTTATCCCATCGTCTTATCAATCTTCCCAAACCGGCTGCATAGATCTGGGTGCCCTGTTTTCATTTACCTGCCTCCCACAGAACTGTGTGACTTACTTATTGACTCTCCCTCGTAACTTTTTCTACCCAACTATGCACCGCTTTACAGAAAATCGCTAGTCCACTGAAAATCACCTTGGCGGGAGACATTTCGCGAATGACGCCGAAGTTGAATGTGAAGTGAAAACGTGGTTTAGAAAACAGGGCATGCAGTTTTATGCCTCCGGTTTGGGAGGACTAATAAAACGATGTGATAAGTGCATCAATGTTTGTGGAAATTATGTTGAGAAATAAAGTATCTATACAAATAAACTGATTTCAAATTGTTATAATAGTTAGTTATATTTCTACAGCCATTTGTGACTTACTTATTAACTTACCCTCGTACAACTGGCTAGCTTGGCGTATCAAGGCAACTGGTCTATAATTGGTAGATAATTGTATGTGGCTCTTGTGGGTGTTGGAATATGTATTTCTCTCATCCAATTTCTTTGGCCATATTAATGTTTTCCATATATTTTCACGTAACCCCTGCTAATTTTCACGTGCTGTTTTTTCGCCAGCTTTTATAAACTCTGCAGCGACATTGTCACATCATGATTATTTCTGTCTTTTTTTTATTTTTTTATTGGAGATTTGTTTTTGCCCACGCAAGTTCATTAGTGTTCGTTCTTTCTCTTTATCTGTTGGCATTTCATTGTTTATATTTTTTTGTCTTTACCACCTTGTTTATATATATATATTGCTGCAGTGTTATGACTGTGAATTTAGAATTACTTTACGTTCTTTTAGGGTTCTTCCACTCCTGTCCATTTCAGAATGTGTCACGGTTCTAAAGTTACTAGTAATTAATTTTAGTTATGTGAAAATTTCGTAACCTTGCCATACATTTCAAGTCAGTCTTTCACTTTAAAATTGTCTTGTTGAAATTACATCTAGCTTCTTTTTACCATCTTGAGTATTTCTCTTGTGAGGTTTTAAGTTCTTCTTTCTGTCTTTTTTGTGTGGTACAGTATGCTTGGCTGATGACTTTAAGATATTTCTCGCATATGTGGCTATTTAATTTCTCCTTTGACAATTTGTATTGTTTCGAACCGGCTGTTCACTTCTATTGCTTATTCTTCTGCTATGTTTCTGATATTATAGAGGACTGGTTTTAGAGTTGCAATCAATTTGCTAATATTATCTTGTCTGTTACTAGTAAGCCCGCTCTGTGGCGAAGAGGTTACGGACGCAATTCTCAATCCCACACACCGCGTTAAAAATACACCTGAGGGTCACCTTACGCTGGTTTTCATACAATGGCAAACTAGTGAACGTAAACTTACCAAGAAATCACAAACAGCCAAAAATGCTTAGAGTAGACTGCGAAGTCCTTTAAATAATATGCAACTAGCTTTTGTAAGTAAAAGCTCATAGCTGTATGTTACCGAGGCCCATAAAGAAAGCAAATAATAGCAACATATTATCCTGCAATGCATGTCATAAGAGGCTACTAAGGAGGGTTGCTGTGAGGCTGCCTACCTTATCCCGTGTACAATTTTATCTGTAATATCCAACTAGAGAACCAAGTCTACAGCAGAAGGCTTGGTGTGGACTGTGGGGCTGTGGAACTATGCTCCACGGGAGATGAAAAGCGGGAGAAGTAGAATTAATAGCTCATGGTCACAATCACAATCATCACTTGGCAGGATTGTGTCTGTTGTCACACTTGTTTTCCATCGCTGTTGTGTTATTACAATCTGTTTAGTTTCTGGTATTTCCATCCGGTGATGTCTAAGTAAATACACTTCTGGGATGTTGTTGAATCATTGAGCTGGCTGTCATTAGATAATTTTACATGCAGACAGCAATCAGTTTACTCTCTGCTTCATTTCGATTTCGTAAACTGATTAGAGAAATTAGACGTAGACAGTCAAACTTTTTTGGATATGTTATGAGAAGAAATGGATTAGAGAACTTAGTGACAACTGGCAAGATCGAAGGGAACAGACAAAGGGGAAGACCGAGGCGTAAATACCTGGATGGCTTGGCCTCATGGCATGTTCGAGACAGGAACACCGACCTGATCTACGACTCTGGTGATCGAGTGAAATGACGAGTCATGACCGCCCACGCTTTCCGGCATGGCACATGATTGATTGATTGATTGATTGATTGATTGATTGATTGATACTGTTTCCACCATATACCTCCCCCCCCCCCCCTTCTTCTTATGTTCTTTCTAAGTCCGCGTTTGCATTGAAACTTCCCATTTTTTTTTACAAAATGTCGCAGTCAACATTAACATTTTCTGGCTGTTTATAATTTCTTGTCAAAGTTTACGTTCAATACTTTTCCATTTCTGTATGAAAACCAACGCAATGTGGTCTGCTGCCACATCGCAGGAAGCTGAGTTTCGAACGTGGTATGCGGGTTTCTGAATTGTGTTCGTAACTTCTTCGCCACAGAATATTACCCTAGATACGTTTTAAACGAAAAACAAAGTGACAAGACATGTTTGTTTTTAAAAATCCTATTCAAATAGTTGATATTTGCCATATCAATCTCTTAATTAGAAATACTTAGTTAAACAAAGAAGAGTTCGAAAAAAGATCCAGCATATGCTTACATTCAACATTTTATATGCACGCTCATATTTTTAGAATAGTAATTTTATCATTATGCTATTATTAATCCTAAAATTGACATCCATTGTTGTAAAGAGATTTAGTGTTAGTGAAGAAAAAGAAACGCAAAAATAATTTTAACGTTATAGTTCTCCTACTATATCTTCGAGTATCGTAATTTAATACCGGGTGTTTTTAAAAAGTCTCACTACACTTTGCATGTAGAATAAATTTGAAAAATGAAGTATATGACGTAATCAAAAATGTGCTTCACAAGCCATTGTGAAGCAATATGCAGCGAATGGCTGTCGCCTGTGGAGTAATTCTTTGCATTCCTAACAGAATTATGTTATCCACGGAATAAAAAATTGTTAGCACATGTTTTTGATGACGTCATGTTTTCATTTCTTCAGATTTATTCTACATATAAAGTATAGTTAGATTTTATAACCACTCGATATTACAATAACACAAGCCGCCCGCCACACGTGACATTAACATTTTGTAGCCAGTGTGGTCATATATACAATCAACAATATAATTTACTCATTTCCTATTCTAGACAGTTGTAATTTGTTGCCAAAGTTGAGACACCAAGTAAGGAAAGTACAGGACCACTTTACAATCCATAGGAGGTAGTGGGTAAATGGTGCTATTATCACACCTGCCACCCTTACTGCCCCAGGAAATTTCCTATTACTCACTTTAGACTTGGTCGACCTGGGACACCTCATCGTCATTATCGTCATCAGCGTCATCATCATCATCATCATCATCTATCCAGCATCTTATCCTGTGCAGAACGTTTTACCGTAACAGTCTTTACAAATTTCCCTTCTTTCATAAGCCAAATGCCAAGACTGTTGCCGCTATGAAGCCCAGGCCAGATAAAAGAAAATGACCAGAGTCAGCCAGTTTAGGCTATAATCGTTACAGGAGTGAGGCGCCTCAATTTTGAGCTAGGTTGAGATGATTATTTCCCGCTAGTAATCTGTGTCAAATATGTAATTATTATGCTCTGTTTCCCTGTGATTGAATAACAATAATTAGAATATGGGACGGAGTGCGCTGATCGATAATGGTCAAGAAGAACATAAGCATACATAAGCATTCGAACAATATCAGTGACTATGTATTAAGTAGATCAGACAAAGTGTTAATCGTTTATTTACTTCACATGATATAAACACACACACACACACACACACACACGCGCGCACACACACACACACACACAGTGTGTACAATCTTGCGCATTTTCCTGCTCCACTGTACCCACTGGAATACCTTTCAACGTAGAACTATGTCGTTGCATACGTTCGAAGTATTCAAATTGCTTGGCGTTGATCTCATTTAACTATGTTTCCTTCGGCCTTACCGTTTGTAAGACTTCTTTCCTTTCTTATCTTACCATGTGCGCAAGTAATACATTTCCAAAGCTTCAATGTTGCTCTCATACAATCAATCTATTTGCACCATTCTTCAACCATTCTATTCTTATAATAAAACCCTAGGTAGTATATTACGTGTTAGGTATCCCATTGCAGATGATATATACTTAAGTTGAAAGACCCCCTGCCCTACACTGCAAGGTACTAAAGGACAGTAGATGGACGGACGGACAGACGGCCGGGCGGGCGGGCGGGCGGGCAGGCAGACAGAGTGACATCCAAATGCGCAACCTTTAGCCGCGATTGTTCTAGCAGATCTAAAGGGTCATAACTGTAGCCTAGCATAATGAGTGGTATCCCTGCACATTTCTATGGAAGCATTTTAAGTAACTAAACTATTTCGACTACCTAGGTTGTGATTTCAATTTTATATACCTATGTGTCTACCTTCTAGACGTAACTAGTTATAACGGCACAATTCTGTTCGTTTGTTAGGTTTGCTCTTACTCCTAATGATTGGCAATAAATATATATTGCTGATTCGAATTTTTTTTTTAAATGTACTTGGTTCCCAAATCGACCCAGCCTAAAATGGGTACCAGAAAATGTTGGAATTGAACGTGGTTGTCGTGATACTGACCGTATCGCACGCCGAGTGCCGCTGGTCTAAAGAAATATGGGTCTAGCACCATATGGCCAATGCGCCGTAAGACGTGCCTTTACTTATATACCAGTATAATATGCCTCCACAAACAAATGTCATCTGTGAACTTGACTGTCTTGCTTGCCACTCTGCTGAGCCATCCAGCTTTATCTCCCTATTTCTTGTCTATCTCTATCTCTAAGATCCCCAGTCTTCTTGGTTTCCATAGCTTTCTCCGGGATCTCTATTTCCTATAACGTAACTTCTAGAAATGACAACTGACTTGTTGTGAAGTGGCTGATCATTAATCTTTGTGAACTGACCTCTGTTGATATCTTTAGCCTTCCAAAAGGTTCTTATCGTTGCATAAAGAAACACATCTATATGTTCTATCATTTCCTTCCAACCTAGCTATTCAAAGTCACTGTTGTACGGGTATACATACACACACACCAACACACACGCACGCGCACACACACACACACACACACATACACACACACACACACACATATATATATATATATATATATATATATATATATATATATATATATATATATATATATATATATCATGTGCCATGTCGGAAAGCGTGGGCGATCATGACTCGCCATTTAACTCGGTCACCAGTGTCGTGGATCAGCTCAGTGTTTCTTGTCTCGTCCATGCCATGTGACCAAGCAATCCAGGTATTTTCCTCTCGGTCTTTCTCTTGCTCTGTTCCCTTCGATCCTTGCCAGTAGTCACTAAGTTCTCTTACCCATTTCTTATCATAATATGCCCAAAAACTTTTGACCGTCTACGTCTAATTTCTCTAATTAATTTACGATTTTCATTTGTCTCGACCTCGACACCGCAAGGTACAATAGGAACATGATGAGATGAGATGAGATTTGTCTCATGTAGTACTTGGTCATTGGTTTTTCTATCTGTCCATGGTATTCTTTGCATTTTCCTCAGAAACCACATTTCTGCAGCCATCAGATGTTTTTCAGCTTTACTGCACATTGTCCGAAGTTTCACATCCATACAAAAGAACAGGCTCTATGTATCCCCTCAACACTCCTTTTCTTGTTTCAACTGACATCTTTTTATTGGTCAGAATGTTTTTCATCTTGCTAAAGGCTACTTTTGCCATGGCGATTCTTGTTCTAATCTCTTCAAGGCATCTCCCATCAGATGTTGTGACTGTTCCGAGATAATTGTACCGATTCACTTGTTGAAGAATATTCCCATTTACTTGTATATTACATTGTGGTACTTCGTTTTTCCTAGTGACGACCATAACCTGTGTCTTTTTACAATGTAATTCTAACCCCAGTTGCTCACTGTGTACAACAACTGCATCAACTAATTGTTGCAGATCCTGCGCATTGTCTGCAATCAATACTGTATCATCTGCATATCTAATGTTATTGATGTTTCGTCCTCGAATGCTCACTCTATTTATATCATCTACATTTCTGAAAATATTTTCACTGTACAGGGAAACAAGATCTGGAAGTCAGCACTCCTCCATGTCTATAATCTTCTAGGGTGTTGCTTAAACCAGGTGTTTCCTACAATCATTTCCTGTTCTTTTGCCCACTCGACGAGTCTGTATCCTCTTTCATTTCTCTCTCCTAAACCATAGTTTCCTACTGTGTATCTATCACCTTGATTTCCTACTTTTGCTTTGAAGTCCCCTAATATGATGTTTATTTCAGAATTTTTACATTTCTTTAAGGCAGACTCTATATAATTATAAAATTCCTCTACAGTATCTTCACTGGATTATCCTGTTGTGGCATATACTTGAATAACATTTATGCTAAAAGGATTGCCACTTAATTTAACTAGTAGAACTCTGTCCGACACGGCCCAATATCCTTGAACAGATTTTGATGTCTTCCGGTCCAAAATAATTGCCACTCCCCTTTGTCGATCTTCACCTCCTGTCCATCTCGTTTTGCACATCCCTAAAATATTAATTTTGTCTCTTCCCAGTTCTTGTTTTAAGTCCTCTAATTTATCGTCGTCGTTTAACGTCCCAGCATTCCATGTTGCTAATTTTAATGACTCTGTCCTTGTCTTGCGATGATCAGTCTTTAAGGGAATCATAATGTACTAAGCACTTTTAAAGAGGTAGTTTGCCGTTGCTTTCCTCTATGGCAATGACCATACTGGTCAGGTGACCGCAACCATTGTCTCTAGAAAGAGATCCTCTGCCTGCCGTCGTGAAACTTGAGACCATAACCAACAACTATCTGTCGGCTGACCTCAAATTTTCATCCACCACCTGCCTTCCGTGGCTTCCTTTGAACACTTAGAATAAACGAATACGAAATGAGACCACATAATCCACAGGAATACACTAAACAGCGTTTCTATCTATCTATCTATCTATCTATCTATCTATCTATCTATCTATCTATCTATCTATCTATCTATCTATCTATCTATCTATCTATCTATCTATCTATCTATCTATCTATCTATCTACCTACCTACCTGCCTATCTATCTATCTATCTATTTATCTATCTATCTATTCATCCATCCATCCATTTTTCTATCTATCTATCTATCTATCTATATATCTATCTATATATCTATCTATCTGTCTATCTATCTATCTATCTATCCATCCATCCATCCATCCATCTATCTATCTATCCATCTATCCATCTTTTCATCTATCCATCCATCTATCTATCTATCTATCTATTTATCTATCCATCTGTCTGTCTGTCCGTCCGTCCGTCTGTCTGTCTGTCTGTCTGTCTGTCTGTCTGTCTGTCTGTCTGTCTGTCTATCAGGAAACTGCAGACGTTTCGTTTTAATTCGAATGGCATATCTGTTGGAATCATTGGGATGCGAGGCAACAGTACATCTTCTCCTTTAAATTTCACACTTAAAATTGTAGCTGCGGTGATATTGTTCAGAGTTAGACAATTTTCACGTATCTAAAATAGATCCATTATTGTTACGAAAACTTTGAAGATGCCTTAGAGTTTTTATCAATTTGTTTATACCAGTTACGACTGTGATGCGCAGAGTATATGTTCGGTCCTTTCCCGTTCCCGTTGCGAGAAAAATGGGTTCGAAAATTTTCATGTATCTAAAATAGACCCATTATTTTTACGAAAACTTTGATGATGCCTTAAAGTGTTTATCACGTTTTTTTATAACGCATATCCCTGTAGATAACTTCTTTAAATATTTTGTAAAACTTTAAGAAAAATACAACAATTATTTAAATTCCATAATATAGCAATGGTTCTAAAAGAAATGTCCCTTGATATAACTTTTGTTGTTAAGTCCCCTTAATTAGACGTCTTTCCGTTTAATGTTTATTTATTACGTAAATAACTGTTTTTAAACTAACACATTATGCCAGTTGGCTCCGTGGGAATGAGAAGAACATCTGTCCAAAATGTCATCTCAATCGGATGGACCGTTCGGGAACGCATAAAGGACACACACACACACACACACACACACACACACACACACACACACACAATTGTCTTTCATACATATATATATATATATATATATATATATATATATATATATATATATATATATATATATATATATATATATATATATATATATAATTGTAGGTAGTGTGTGTGTGCTGGCGCTTGTTTATGTGGTTGCGTTGCATTGTCTCTCTATATTAGTCACGAGAGCATATTCATCTGATCAGACCAATTATGTAATTGCTTGTAAAATTCAACTTTACTTAATCGTATGTATGTGTATGTTCATTTTGATATATTCTCTAATATTTATATGCATTAGCCCGTTCAATTTCTAAGTAATTTAACGTAAGTGAGAAATCACGAATATCCTCGAAAGTATGCAACATAATTACACTATCATTATTGGACATAAAGTATTCAAACGATAATAAGAACATACTAGTGCTTAAATCATACAGGCCATGACAATATCGTGTGATAATTATGTCTTTCCTCCCATAGAACATGTGTCATGCGGGTATTCTGCCTGTACCCAGTGTGTATATCTCCATCCCTCACGTGGTTTACCAACAGGTTGGAGAGTGTCGTTTCATTTTATAAAGCCTGCCTCAGTTCACTATCAATTGTTATTGTGTTCACTTTATTTTGTTGTTGTCTTTAGTGGAGTGCATACTAATATATCAAAGTAGACAGAGCTGCATACATATTGTTATTATTGTATGTATTTTCATGGTTTTGATAGTGGTGTGTTAACGCTTATTCATGCACCCGTTTGCATGCACTGTGATGGCTACAGTTCGTGCAGTTTTCATTTGTTCCCAGTAGATTAGAACGCTTTTCCCTTGGTGTCTACTAGGTTAGAGCATTATTTGTTAATAAGCTAACACGTTTGTGTTACATTGTTACAATAATTACATTGTTACTACTCGGTGGGAGTCAACTGGCGTAGTGGAAAGACACTCGGCTGCCGACTTAGTAGCCATGAATTCGATTCCTTGAAATGTGTGAGTTTGAATTTTTAAAATTGGATCTCATGTTGATCCAGTCTAAAATGCGTACCAAGAAATGTCTTGGGAAGTAAAGGCGGCCGGTGTGGTGCTGACAACATCACCCTTAGAGTGCCCGTTAGTCGTTAAGACATGGGTCTGACAACATATACACAATGCTACTTAAGGCGTATAAAGGACCATTTCACGGTTTTTATTGTACGTTACAGAACACGCATGTTCACTGTTTTTAATTGACATGATAATATTATCATTTATAATTATCGTTACATTGTTCAGTTCTAGTTTAACAAATTGCGTTAAAATAGTTGTTCAGGGTAAAATTTAACGTAATTGCTAGTTTTTAAATATATGTTATTTGTCAGATCACCAGAGATCACTCAAAGAAAATCAATGGAAGAGTGCACTTGAATTCAGCATTGGACGCATTAACTCATCACGTGTAAGCTGGATAGTCTCGTTATCACACTCCGGTAGTTGGGAACACATGATGACGTTGGCAGACAATCAGTTTGCCAGCTTTTATCGACACCAAACACAACAGCTAATCCACATCAACGTACTTCAGCGTTTGATGGGGCAATAATTTTAGACGCATTATGCCGATAAATATCCTTAGCGTTTGCTGAATATTTCAAACTAGGATGTGCCGCTTCCCAGAAATCGGAAATGGCTTCTGGTTTTTTTGGCAACAGAAATGCGGAGTTTAAGGAAAATGGAAAGCATATTATGGACGGACATAAAAACGCAGGATGCACTCCAAGAAGCAGATGAAAAATGTAAATTTAAAACAGAAGCTAATTGTATATGCCAAAACTTCATACTCAGGACATGAACTGAGACTCTGGTGATCGTATGAGATTTCGAACCATATTCGTCCATGCTTACGTCCAGAGCACAAGATGCCCTTGACATTGACCCTAAATGTCTGCCATTGATGGTTTCTGGCGTAGATGGTGAACTCACAAAACTCACTACAGGTGAAATATACTTATTTTGTTTGTTTTAAAATAAGCTATTTATTCCTGTTAGATTTGCCAGTTAATACTTTATGTGAAGACACTGTTATAGTGCTATGATAATAAATTGGACAAATAACAGGAGTAAAAAATCTCGGTATTATAATGGTAAGTATCCCCCTCCCCCCCCCCCCCCTCCCCCTCCCCCCACCTCCAGCTTTTCCACCTGTCGCAACGAAGATCGAGATTCGATTCCCCCTTAGGATGGTTTTTATTTAAGCGAGAGCGTTAGCGCAGGTAATAGCGAACTGTGCTGATAATGACATTAGTACGATCACAAGAGGGTTCGACTCCTGGGCTTGTCACCGGCGAAGTCGACAAACAGATTGACCACCTAATCCTTCCGTGCATTTATTTCTACACAATGCCATCGCGTTGTCACGCCTCTGTGTGCTAGCAGAAAACGGCTTCGGGACATATAAACATGTATAAACAGGAGCAATCCACACACACACACACACACACACACACACACACACACATTTCATTCATTCATTCAGTAGAATGCCCTTTGCAGAACCTTCCGGAAAACTTCTCATTCACAAGCAATATACATATAATGTGCCGTGCGATAAACGTGGTTTCGCCAACATACACGATCATCAGAGTCGTGGATCAGCTCTGTATTCTTGTCCCGCCCATGCCATGTGGTCAAGCCATTCAGATGTTTACTTCTCTGTCTTCCTCTTGTTCTTTTCCCCTCAAACTTGCCACTTGTCACCAAGTTCTCTTGTGTATTTCTTCTTATCAAGTGCCAAAAACAGTGTGACTGTCTACGTCTAATTAATCAGTTTACGATTTTATTGTAGCCTCTTGTGAGACTTGCTCATTGGTTTGTCTGTCCATGGTATTCTTTACATTTTTCTCAGAAACCACATTTCCACTGCCATTAGACGTTTTCATCTTGTCTGCTAATCTTCCACGTTTCATATCCGTACAATAGTACAAGTTCTATGTAGCACTTCAACACTCGTGTTTATTATTAGTTTGATTAAATTCATGTATCAGTAAGTATATGTGACAGGTCGGGTGTTTGTCCTGACACGTATTGCGCTTTGACTTAGCAGACATTAAGGTATAACACTTAACACTCCTTTGCATGTATCGCTCTTTACCCTTACCATTACTCCCATAGCTACTGTCATTAAGAAATAGGTTAAACCCATAATCCAGTCATGGGTGGTAGCATCAGTGCTCAGTGTAAGGTAATCTTTCTACAAAAAAGATAGTCAAATTGGATATATTGCATTTGCTGGGGTGTGAAGTGTTAGGGCTTCACGTATTCTACGGCACGACATATGAGGTGAGTGTATCCGGTTTCCTTCATAGTTACCTTTCCTTCCCAGACAATTCCCCAAAAATGATCTGCTACCCATTGCAATAAGACTGGACCAACCGCAGAGCTGTAACTGTCTGAAAACTGTCCTTCTTCTGTTGGATATTGAATCCGAGCCATTGTCTTTGCAGACTAGCCCACAAACTACAGGGTAGGGGCAAAATGATCTGACACATTTGTAACTTTAATAAAACTAATTTAGAATAAATGACAAAAAAGTATTTTTATTTATCAAATGTACACATGATGCCATTTTGTTTTATGTTGTTTGAATAATGAAAAAAAGTATTTTTATTTCTTAAATGTACATATGATGTCTGCAATGCTGATCCACTAGCTCTGAAGTTGGCAACCCATAATAAACTTGTGTTCCGAGTAGGTACGGATCATGTCTACGAAGCTCAAAATGCACACGGAATGCTCTTTGCGTTGCAGTTACCGACCCGTTTTTGATGAAAGTTTCCACAATGAAAGCGCGATGCTGGCCTGTCCAATCCATCGTTTCAGGATGGGTAAGCTGAAACGAAATAAAATAAAATGACATCATATGTACATTTGGGAAATAAAAATACTTTTTTTTTTCATTATTCAAACAACATAAAACAAAATGGCATCATGTGTACATTTGATAAATAAAAATACTTTTTTGTTCATTTACTCTAATTTAGTTTTATTAAAGTTACAAATGTGTCAGATCATTTCGCCCCACCCTGTATAATGCCATTTAGATAGTTGCACATCCTTTACATGACTGTAACAGTCAACTCCAGCATTTTTTATTTTTTGGGGGGGGAGGGGCTGTTTGTGATTGCCATGACCCAATTCGTGTCTCATGGCATGTTAAAATATAGTCATGTCTAAGTACCTGGCAGACGTGGATCTTGAGCCACGAGGCGCACGCCAAGTTGTCATCGAAGCGAATAAGGAAGATTCGCGAAGGTTACTGAGATTTCATTCAAATCGTTGTTGTGGTCGCGTGTGGACACATCACCTTATGAAGAAGGCTATGGCCAAGAATAGTGCCGCCTTTCGAATGATTCTTGTGGAGTAGTAGTTGTAGATATTTTAGAAGCGCATACGATATTGTGCGAGTGGACATTAATGTGATGTATATCTACCATTCATAGAAAGGAAGACATTAAATATAAAAAAGGAACTCGTCTTGTGTAATGAGTTAGTCGAAGTGTGTAGACGTGTTGTGGTGTCAACTAACAGTACAATCGTGTGGTCTAACCTTGATAGACCAATACTCACAAGGTGTAACGAGCAAGTAGAATGAAGCTGCACAAGGGTTTGAAGTGGTAAAGAATCTGACTCAGGACATAATATGTTACAACAAAAGAATGACAACTAAATAGACATAATGTACGTGGCACGTAGAGAGCATATTGACCATGGCACTTGGATGACAACGAGACATAGCCTTAGTCAATGACACTTATAACCATCTATCGCTCACGGCACTTATTTTCTATATACACATGTTTTTCCATTGTTCATAATTATAGAGCCATATCTCCCATGGCACTCAGAGAGAAGATATTGTCCATGGCACTGTGAAACCAAACCACATCTTTGCCTATAGCGCTTGCGGATATAATAGTTCAATTCGCCAATGCTAATAGTCTACGTCGTCTACGGCAATGATTCCTGAGAAAGTTTACGTTCAGTATTATGCCATTGCTTTCTGAACGACCGGCACTCATACCATTGCATGGAAACCAACACAAGACTTTCTGTTTCTGCAGCTGTGATTCGAAGGTGGTATTCGGGATTACGAAATGCTTTATGTAACTCCTTCGCCACGAAGACACTACGACAGTTTTAAATTTATAATAGCAGCAATGGCGAAGTGTCTGTTTGGCTGTGCCTATGTCGTCTGTATATAAAATAGAAATATATTATTTCTAAAGACGATTTCTCCTCTCCGCGTATACTGTAATTTTATTATTTATTAGGGCGACATATCTTCTTGGCGTTGCCAATCCTCTCTCATCGCATCTTATAACTCTCTATTGTGGATAGGTTTTCTATGTGCATGTTTTCTAGTTGGCTTTCTCTGTTCGATTGCATAGTAATTTTAACTAGTACAACTTTCACACAACATGTTTAATTCTTATGCCTTTATCCGTGACGTCTAGGCGTCTAATCCACTCCCCGGGACAGGATGGGGGTGGTGTACATGCTGCGGATAACATTCTAGTTGGAGTTTGTACACATGTCCCTCTAATAGCATATGAACTCAGGGCCTTTAAAGTCAATAGCCAGATGCCCTGTTTCAGTCACACATCCATCTTGTTGTTATTACTAAGAGTCAACATAATGTTCTAAATATTTGCTTTAATGGGCTTACCCCAAATGAAATATTTAAAATAATAGAAAGTGCAGATTTTAACTGCTTGTGCGGAGGATTTTCTCTAAATTATCTTCGGCAAAAATATTTAATACCTTTAAAATCACCTGATCTAAAACTGCAAAGAATTCACGCGGAATCGATTTTTCAGCGACTCTAGAGCGTAGGCTTTCGAGAAAATTATGCAACTTACAAATAACTCACGCATTCATCAAGCATGTGTCACACATTGTGTCTTTTTTCGCATCAAACATACATAAAACATGTCTCGGAGCAGGAACTTGGTATTGGTCTGTGGTGTGAAATCTTGTAGGCCTGAATTTACTGAGGAGTGGGTGGCCAGGGTTTCCCTCTGTTGGCGGACGATGAAAGCAGGAGTGGAAAACATTATCAACATAGCTCCCTATCTACTACGCTACTACCCCTGCAGTTTCTTTTTTTTCCCAAAAGTTGCTTCATTATTTCTTTCTTTCTTTATTCGTATTTTAGGGAGATCATAAACTTGAGAACAACTTTATTCTTCATTAGGAGGAATGTCGCTAATAGAAAATAATTAATTCCGATTTTCTTTTAGACTGGGCGTATAGACACCAAAAATAAGATACCATATGATCTTTACTTGGCAAGGAAGCCGTGGCAGCGGAGTAGCTAGGTAGCATGCTTGCCTGCCAACAAGGCAGTCATATGTTTGTATCCCTCTGTCACGAGTTCAATAAACTTGTTAGTTGCGACCGATGACAACCAAGCCCGACATTGGTTTGCAAACACAATAGACCCTGTGATGTTGAACCAACTGAGGAAAATACGTCGTACAGACTGTCTGCACCTGGTCGACATTTGTGTGTGAGATCAAAGTGAGTCACGTCGAGTTGTCTACACACGGTCGACAGTTTGTTGACAGGTTGTTGTTCGAGAGACGTGTACTGGCGACATCTGTCTACGAAGCGGGAGTTGGCCGTTGAAAGTGATGGACAGAGTGTCTGCTAGAGGTCGGAAGGATTCTGTCAGATGTGAGGGAAAGGTCTCTGGCTCACAGACAGCCAGGATATTTGTTGGATGAGACAAAGAACTACCCAGATGAAAGGAAACTTGACAGCTAATTGACTCCGGTTAGTCTAGAAACAGGAGGACAAAGCCAGATTCTGGACTGATTGGCGTCTGGACTTTTGGTGACGTCACTCAAGCACCCATATAAAACCCAGTGCGGTAAACAAGTGGAGGGAGTTGGGAATAACATTCTGAAGTGTTGAGATCGGTGCATTATTCCGAGTTGTGTTATATGAGAGGGACTAGACTGTCTAAGTGGTGATAGTTATCCGCGGACATAGATCCAATCGGATTGCCTAGTTTCTCGAGTAACAACTAGAATGGGCATATGGTTCAATTTCCAGGTCCACGTATGTGTGCTGTGATTTTCAGCGGTGGGGCTAACACAAATTTAGAAGATGATCGCTCAGAATCTGAAGACAGAGGTTGCTGAGAGGCCGCTACATAGGGCTTATACCCAAGTTGGTTTGCGGGAACCTGGCTTCTGCTGAGCAGGACATGTTGATGAGATTGATGTTTAGCCAAGTGATAGATGTATCAATGAACAGTCAGAACATTGTATAATTTATACTGATATCCAGAACAGTAAGATTGTGGTGTTGATATGAGGAATCTTTAGAACCAGTGACTCTAGATCCATTAAGATGTCTCCAATAACAGTGACAATAGGTTTAGAATTTCCTGATTAACAATCCGTTAAATAACAGAGGAAATTCATAGTGGGAATCAGATTGAAGACTCTCATTAGACAGTGTTTTGTCAGGGGTGTCCAAGCATCCTAGTGGTTCCAGAGACAACGGAGGAAGTCTTCACGTGACTGCAGGAGCATCACCTGGGTGAGGCTACTTGTATGGGATACATGGTGCTGGTGTGTTGTCAGCACAAGGATGCAAATGACTATACTCTTGAACACTGATCTGAGTCCAGAGACACTTTAGAGTACACGTCACACATTCTACACCTTATACACAAACACCCACTTCTCCTACACATACTTTGTGCTTTAATAAATTTCTTGGTTTTATTTGTTGAAGCGAGAGTTGTCAAGTATGTTATGTTGGGGAAGAATGAGAGGAGGCATGATCCAGGGGTGAGTAAGAGGGAGAAGAAGGTGTCCTCAGATTGAGGGAGTGTGTGGACGGAGTCTGCTGGATATCTCCAGAATAGAGATATTGAATATAAAAAATGTGGGGGTTGATTCCCCTCACTCCAGGGTCAACCCTAAAGTGGTAAAGAAGAACAAGTAACTACTACGTCATTCATTCTTTACACACACACGACACCCTCTCGAAGCTGTGTTTCTTTTAAATTGACCTCGTTGCCCATGTCGCCCCAACTTAGCTCAAATGGCAACAGGGAATGGTTCAGAGAAGTAAATTATACTGTGGTAAAGGGTATCATCCATTCGATGCCGAATGGTCTATAAAAATAAGGGGTTAGCATCATATTCAAGTGCACTTCGTGGTGTGGAAGCCGGTCCTAGTTCACATGAAGTAAAATATGTTTTGTATCTAATCTCTTAGGCGTAAGATGGAAGTTATCAACAATTATTAAACCATTTATCTAAGAACAGGTTGTGGATAACAAGCAGCAGTAGAAACAGAAGTTGTTGGTGTAGCAGTAGCAGCCGTAGTAGTAGTAGTAGCAACAGCAGCAGTAGTTGTAGAGTTAATACTGTCTGCCAAAAGACACAGTGAAGATTAATATCTAATGTTTCTCAGGTAAAACTACGTGCCAACAATAACAAAAGATAACAATCAATCCGGAATAAAGTGAACATACCACAACGTTTAACCACGTTGTACCCATCGAGTTTCGATTGGTCTATTAAAATATCGGGCTAGAACTATATTAACCTTGGTAGCGTATAGCTAGACTCTTAGTTTGACGGTCCCGTTGTTATGGGTTCGAATCCCATCGCGTTTTTTTTAAAATTTGTCCTGTTCTTAAATGTGGTCTCAGTCTAAAATAGGTACCAGTAAATGCTTTGGAAATAAAGGAGTTCTTGTAGCATTGGACTCATTACTTACTTAGGAGCGATTTTTTCTTTTTAATTCGCACATCCTTTTTTTACAGGACATCGCTGTCAACAGCAGCATCTTTCAGCTGTCTGTTGATTTCTTGGCAAGATTACGCTCAGTAGTTTGCCATTTGCTTTCTGAGCGGCCGGCTCAGTTATCCCGCAAGTCACCAGCGGGGGACAAACCGCTCCCAGTTCTCGCCCGCTACGAGACTCTGTGTGATAAACGGGATTACGGAGAAAGTGGTGCGGAGCGATTGGTCCATTATTATTGCTCGGACTTCAAAACGTGTTGAAGACTACATTCATCATGATTACGTACCTTGCTGACTAGCTTTAGTGATCATGTTTCTCCGAAAATTGCGATCTTCCGACGTCATGAATCACTTAATATATGACTATCTTCAGTGCCATAACACAGATTTTCAAGAATATTCTCTCACTGTCTTCCTCTATATCTCTTTCCACCTAATCTTTCTGGTTGCCACAACGTGTTTCAGTTTTTGTCTTCTCATAATGTGGCTAATAAATGATGACTGCCTCATTCTGATGTTTTGACAGTATGTCTTTGCGAACTTATCCTCTCTATAAAACCACATCTTCATGGCTTATAGGGACTGTTTTCACTGTTTACTCAGTGTCCAGGTTTTGCAGCCTGTATGTCAAAACTGGTTTTATGTAACATGCATGAATTATTTTTCTAACTTCCAATACAACGACTTTTTGCATAAAATATTTTTTACTTGACATTAATTTAGGTTTTACTTGTCCTATTCTGATTTTTATCTCTTTGATGCATCTTCTATCTCAGTGGTTCTCAACCGGTGGGGAATTTCCCCCCCCCCCTTTTTCAGGGGGGAATTTTAGGGTTTCCGGGGGGGGGGGGGGGGATTAAGATTATTTCAAGATCGCGTTAATACAAGAACCGATTACTTGATATTATTTTTCCCTTCATACTTTACGGTTCTATACGTCTCACCCCTTCTAAAATTCATTTTATAAAGTAAGTAGGACCCACAAATCACGTTTTATGTGGACAGTCTAGACTTGTTTTAGTATGTGCTTCCATTATTACCTATACTGTGTAGGGGCAGGAGCGGGATGGGGGGATTTTAGGTAGTAAATACGAAAAGGGGGGGGGGGGGGTGGGGATGATGTTGTGAAAATATGGTGACGGGGGGCACGGGCCAAATTTTTAGGTAGGAAATACGAAGGGTTGGGGGGGGGGGCGGAATGGCGTTCTGAAAATATAGTGAAGGGGAGCACAGGCCAAAAAAGGTTGAGAACCACTGACTCATTTCACTATCATCTGATGTTATTAGTGTGCCTAGATATGTGGATTTCTGCTCTTGCCCCAGAATAAAATCACATACAATAATTTTACATTTAGGTACAATCTATTTCTTTGATATCTCAATTTTTTTCTGTTTTCCTATTATTCAGTCCATTTATTTACACTTTCTACATCTCTGTATACCACATTTCCTGGAGTTCCTTCTGTCTTCTGGCTAACAAGACAGTGTCATTCCGCATAACATAAGTTAGTTATATTATGTCCACCAACCAGGATCCATGGCATAATTTCTTCAGATCTCATTATATGTTTACTTAACAATGAAAACAAATTCAGGCGACATAACACAACCTTCGCTATACATTCAAATGTCCCTGAATGGTTGTTGATTCTTATGGCTGCAGTTTACTGCCAATATATTGTTTTCTATTTTTCACAAATAATGGTCGTCAATGTTTAGATACTGCAGCAGTTTGATTATTTCCCAGGTGTTTGTCTAGTTATGTGGATGCACATTAACAACACTCAAAAGCGGTAGAACATCACGACATATTTGCCACTGTATAATATTCCAGGTATGACACTAATGCAATGGATTTGTATCGCTGACATAACATGAATTTAATCAAATTCACAATAGCCCAGGCTTAGTAATTTCGGTATAGCAATCGCTAGGGAACTCTTAGGGCCAGTGCAATGAGACATCAATTCACATGTATTGACTGGTACTTATAGAAGACTCAGAGATAGAACTCAATTATCACAGAAAACAACTGACACGTCGAGGGCTATAGACAATCCTAGGTTCAAGTTTATTACCATCAATTGAAGACCATAAAGTAAATAATGTCGCATTAAGAAAACAGCGAAATACAGAAAGTGGAATGGGTCAGTTTAACAAGAACACAATGACAAGTGACTTGTGATTGTGTCCTTAGATGACTCATTTCACTATCATTTGCTGCTGATTCACTCATATGAAAGTAGCACTTGGCTAAATAGCAAATGTACTTCGACATATGTTCCACTGTACATCATAACAAAGGGAGGTAAAGTCAAAACATAAACTGTATTGCACCGGGTTCAACCTCTATGGCGCAGTCTTATTTCCGCAGATCAGCCTTTCGAAAGCAACCATCAGAGCACGAGCGAGCTTCGTAGGCGAGCGCGCCTTTTCACAAACTCACTTATGGGAATCGGGTGATGATTGGTGATAGTAATATGAAGCTCATTGAGTCGTATAGAATTGTAACAAATATCCACCACATGCCAGATTACAGATTACAAAGAGTGGCATAAATAGATAATTTAATGCAAGGGAACCACCCATTTTACTACATTATGGCTTGCAGAATCTTAACTACTGAAATAACTAAATAAAGTTTGGTAGACTTTATGCAGCCAGTCTTCCTGGCCTAGGGTTTAAACGACTTTCACTGTAATCCCGTTTATCCACGTGGGGTAACGCACCGCGCAAGAATTGGAAGCGGTTCTCGCCGCGTTGGTAACTTACGGGATAAGTGAACCGGTTGCTCAGATAGTAATGGCAAACCACTGAGCCAAGAAATCAACGACAGCGGTAAAATACTGGTGTTGACAGCAATGTCCTGTAAAGTATATCAGAAAAGAAAAAGACTTTATGCGATTGTGTAGTCCTTACAAGTGGCACTCATTATACTTATAGAAAATCTTTTGTACCCGAGAAATCCATGGAGAATCTTACTTACCATAGCCAAGGTTAAACTATGTTAATTGCCAAATCTATGATACGGTTAAGTTACGATAAATAAAACAGTGTAATAGTAAGAACATCTACGTTTACTTTCTAACAGTTTACTGTGAGTAAAGTAAAGAGTCCGGGAACACTCTACAAGGCGAATAGGGACATACGGTGCTAGACCAACATGTATCTAGACCAATCGGCACTCGATGGACGAGGTGTTCAGTATAACGCCGGTTGCTTTTACTTCCCAAGACATCTCCTTGTACCCTTTTACTCTTTATTGCCTCGGAAGCCATTCATTTTTTTTATCCGCTCTGAATTTGAACTCATTAGCTCCGAGCAGGCAGGCTAGCGTCCATACGCCACCCACCCACCCACCCACCCACCACCCACCACCCCTCCTCTCCCCAAATATTTACTATACTAATAAAATATTCTCATTTCAGGTGTACGTGAATGAAGAAAACTTAATTACACAATCGGCAATTGTGACACGAAGCTGCTTGGTAGCCAAATGCTGCAACTCATTAATATGTATGAGATGAGTGAAATCGGTAATAGAATCATCATGCATTGCAGGCGGTCAATTTATTCTCTCCCTTTTATCCACAACCTGTTCTAAGATAAATGATTCAATACTTGTTGATAACTTCCATAACGTGTCTCTTTCTCGCCTAATGTCCCTTGTGAGTCTGTTCCTGATTCAGATTGTCTTTCTTTCTTTCTTTCTTTCTTTCTTTCTTTCTTTCTTTCTTTTTTTCTTTCTTTTTCCTTCCTTCCTTCCTTCCTTCCTTCCTTTCCTTTCTTTCTTTCTTTCTTTCTTTTCTTTTTCTTTCTTCTTTCTTTCTTTCTCTCTCTTTTCTCTATTATTTCTTTCTTCCTGTTTACTTCCTTTTCTTACTTTCTTTCTTTCTAGTGTAACTTTATTCTTCTTTTAATACTCATTCTCTTCTTTCTATTCCCCTTCCTCGTTTTCTTCCTTTTCCTCCTACTCCTCTTCAACCTTCTCTTCCTCCTTTTTCTTCTTCCTCCATAAATATGCCGCCCCGGTGGCCACGTGTTTCAAATATGACTAGAGGCGAGGATTCTGCAATAAAAATGACATATGGTCTCCCAGATTCGCCTCAGCCTACAATGAGTGCCGAAAATGTCCTGGAAAGTAAAGTTGACCTCATTACTTACCGAGTGTAAATTTGTTTTTGTTTTTTTGCATATCCTTTACAGGACATCGCTGTCAACATCATCATCTTTCAGCTGATTGTTGATTTCTTGGCAAGATTACGCTCAGTAGTTTGCCATTGCTTTCTGAGCGACCGGCTCCATACTCTCATAAGTCACTGACACGACTCAAACCGCTTCCAATTCTCGTGCTCTCACGTCAACCTCGAGAGTATTCGGGGTTGCGGAGAAGAGTGTCGATTGGTCAATAAAATCATGGGACTAGCACTATATAACCACCTCGCCTCAATACGAGGTTAGCTGACTAGTTGGCCGAGCTTCAAAGTACATTTGCTTCTTCGGCGAGGTGCTGTCATCTCTTTGAGTAAGCAGGTTCTAATCCTCATGTCGTCATTATACCTTTCAACTGTTATATTGTCTAGTGTGTCCTCTAATCTCCGCTTCTTTTACCCACTTCTATCAGTGCCGATCGATATATGTGAATGTATTTTTCATGCTATTAATTACCCCAGATCATGTTTGAAAGGAAACTACCAAACTAGCGACGAACGCACTCGGCGAGGAATACGTGTTGTAATTATTTGAACATTATGCTAATATTTTCCACAGTGTGTAGGACAGTACGAGCAATAATCGATTACCCCCGCAATAACGCGCGGTCACTGAGGGAAGTTGTAAATGCCTCGACAGATATAGCTGAAGCCATGGGCATTTTGTTGCAAGGGATAAAATAGCCTCATTTGGTTTTCAAAATAACATACAAGCTTTCAAACGATATGTTTACCTCCGTGCATATTTGGTCGGAATTCATGCTGTTACATGCCAATTTTTGGAATCAGTTTTAGAAACAAGACAGCTTGTGGCACGTTTCTGATAGTACTTCGCTGTTATGGACCATCTCACAATCATCTAAAGAAGAAGACCGATATTTTGTATTTGACCAACTGAGGACGTTTCGGGGACGTATTCGGCTTGGTAGCTGCTTTAACCCGTATTATTCTTAATAAGTTGTGTATGTGCTAATGTCCAAGAAAGAAGACATTTCGCAAAAATAAAACAGGCAGAGAAACGTTCTGAGATTAATGTAGACCATAAAAAGAAATAGATAATACAGAGGTTATAAAAGATCTGAAAAACGGAGAACAATTGCTCATAAACGGCATCAAGTCTCAGAAACTGAAACTATATTAAACTGTATTATTGTCTATATTAAACATCACGGCTGTTTAGAAAGAGATTTTGAAGGCATGGTTTCCGGAAAATAAGCAAGAGTATATACACGACATTGAAGAGACCTTGAACAAGCGGATGCGTGAGTCAGGTGCCCTGGTACACGATTTTGGGGGACAATGATGGGAGCGACGTTCTGCAGAGGATCTGCTATGTGATGACCCTTTGCTGACAACGTCAACATCTATTGTCTAGTCCCAGGTGGGTGATGTCTATTTACCTACTCCACATTTGTCGTTGTGCTTGGAGGTGGGAGAGGGGGTACCTGAGCAAAGGGTTCACAGCCACATGGGTTATCTTTGTTGCGTCGTTTCCATGCTTGTGTAGTGTATCTTTGTTGCGTCGTTTCCATGCTTGTGTAGTGTATCTTTGTTGCGTCGTTTCCATGCTTGTGTAGTGTATCTTTGTTGCGTCGTTTCTATGCTTGTGAAGTGTATCTTTGTTGCGTCGTTTCCATGCTTGTTGTGTAGTGTATCTTTGTTGCGTCGTTTCCATGCTTGTGTAGTGTATCTTTGTTGCGTCGTTTCCATGCTTGTTGTGTAGTGTATCTTTGTTGCGTCGTTTCCTTGCTTGAGTAGTGTATCTTTGTTGCGTCGTTTCCATGCTTGTGTAGTGTATCTTTGTTGCGTCGTTTCCATGCTTGTTTAGTGTATCTTTGATGGTGTCTACCCATCGTATAATTCGTCATTGACCGTCTATTTTTATGACCAGTTTGCGAAGGTCAATATGTTGGGTCAATACTTCCAAGTGGCAGCCGCTGCTGTTTGTGGCTTACATGTTTGATTGCCGATCCTGTGGTGTGTGTGCGATTCGCCATCGAGACAGATTTATTTTTTGTTTCAATTGAATTGGACTGTCAGGTCGACAAAGTCTAAAATGAGCACAATTAATTGGGATGCAAAAGCCACCGGAGTGTTATTGACCACATCAATAATCGAGTGCCGCCTGGTCTATAGCAAGCGAGGCTAGCACTATACATCCAATAGTCCCCAAGGCTTTTCAAAGTGTCCTTTACGTGAGTTACTTTACTTTGATATCCCAATTAAATGTCAAGCCTGGTGACAAGATTTGTCGTGTTAATATAAAGAAAACTCCATCTCTCCGACCCATAAATTATCCTAATTTCATTCATTCAACACATTGTATTTTCAACTGCATTAAAATCAAATAATTGATAACTAATCGGTAAGTAGATAAAAAGCTGAAACGTTGGCGTAACGGTTAATATGTTGCTTGGAGGGCTTAATATTTGATTACCTTGCGCTACGTGGAGGTAGTGGAGTGGAAAAGAGACTGGCCACCTAATCCTCCGTGCACTCATACCTAAACAAAATGGCAGTCTAACACTTCACATCCACACATCCGATTCTACTGTAGTAATTTCCACTCCTTGAGTCATATTGCATACATCGTCCATCATTATCAGCATGTGCTCGGCCAACTGGCGTCGGCGTTCATGTATCTCCACAGATCTCTCTCCCGGGTGTTCTGGAATTGTTTCTATTGCTAGGATTTCTCCACGCCACCATCGTAGTCCATCGAACACAGTTTCTATTGCTAATAGAGTACTATACGTTCCTCTTGTTTCTAATATTGTGCAGGGTTTTCCTATGCCGTTAACCTTAGACTGTCTTTAGTTGTTGGATATTAGGGGTTCACCCACCGGCTACGTTATTATTTATGAGTCTAGACTCGATTACTCAATAGGTTCTCCAGATTTGCATCCGTTTGATTTACTATCACTTACATGATTGTATCGACTTTAGAAATGATATACTAGCATTTGGAAAGTATATCGTAGTCAATCAAGCAAAGCATGTGCCGTCTCCACAATGAAGGTTGGCTGCCATGAGTCTCCAACACTGTCTATCTCTCGCCTTGATTGCACATTCTGTCAGATTGCTGTTCGTTCATCTCTTGATAGTATCTTCCCACGTGTATCCTTGTCTACCTTTTGCTCGCTTGCCTTCAGCCTTATATGGTAGGATGCTTCAACAATTCCCTGGCTGTGGAATATATTTACGTGAGTGTGGAAATATTGACGGGAGGAAGCCGAAGTGATGGTAACCAGTTTGATACTGAAACGATCAACTTCTTTCAGCTTTCGACATATAATTGGAGAGATGAGTTGATAACTTCCATAACGTGTCTCTTTCTCGCCTAATGTCCCTTGTGAGTCTGTTCCTGAAGACTCCCATGATTTTATTGTCCAATCGACACTCTTCTCCGTAACCCCGAATACTCACGAGGTTGACGTGAGCGCACGAGAATTGGAAGCGGTTCGAGTCGCGCCAGTGACTTATGAGAGTATGGAGCCGGTCGCTCAGAAAGCAATGACAAACTACTGAGCGTAATCTTGCCAAGAAATCAACAATCAGCTGAAAGATGATGATGTTGACAGCGATGTCCTGTAAAGGATATGCAAACAAACAAAAACAAATTTACACTCGGTAAGTAATGAGGTCAACGACTCCTTTACTTTCCAGGACATTTTCGGCACTCATTGAGCGGAATTCGTCGTGAAGTGATTAAGCCGTCTGCTTCGCACTCTTAAGATCTCGGGTTCGTTACCTGGACTGCGTGTTTCAGACCAAAAGTTTAGTTTTTCCGGATACTCGGAGAGGGGTCATCGCTGTAGTTACGGAGGTCGTGCTTTCGTTTGATGGTATCGGTGAAAGGATTACAGTTTTGCAAAGCGAGGCCAACCGAGATGTCGGAAAACCCTGTACAATGAAGTATCGACTTGAGTAATTTACAACTTTCGAGTATTTTTGGTTTTGTTTTTTGGGTTTCCCGGAGTACAATGATGTTGATCCCTGTTTTTGACGAAATAGAGCATCACACACACACACACACACACACACACACACACACACACACACACACAAGCACACACACACACACACAGACAGATATATATATATAATTTGGTGAACCCTTTGAGGCCACTAAGATAGTTCATAAATACTCACGTATTTATACAAATTATACACGTATATTGTCCTCTAAAAGTACTGGAGAGTTTTGGTCATAGACCATAACTTTAGGAAGGGAAAATCCCAACTGCACCTCCCCGTGGTAGAGGATGGAAACACACTACGGGGTGCTAACACAGCTCGGGGAAACCGAGTATCCACCCGAATAAGTGGACAAAACTGCAGCTGAGAGAGCAGGGCACTCACTTTTCCGACGGTGGAAATGGCTGTCAAAGGGAGGGTAAAAAAAACCACCATGTGAAGTGGAAGTCAAGGGGGAAAACCCCCACAATTTTTTCCCCAAAATTTATGGCAAAACAATATCAGAGTTTGTGAACGGCGTAAAAGGCTGTTTAGGACATCCCCGTCCGAGGGGGGGTCATGAGCCCAAGGTGACACCAAACCCTCATCCCGCTACTGTGGCAAAATCTAACTAAAAAAAATCATTTAGAGTAGGAACATGGAATGTTTGGACATTAAATGAGCTAGGAAAGTTGACTGTTTAAGGAAAGGATAGCTAAAATGAATAACTAGGCGTTAGTGAGATGAGATGGAAGGGGGTCGGGCAAAAAATTTTAGCGACAATCACACAATAATTTATTTGGAGGGGGTACACATGAAAAGGGTTAGGAATAATATTAGACGAAAAAACAGCCCAAATCAATTAATGGATATGGTTATTTCAGATAGATATTTTTGGGAAAATCAAAGGCAAACCCTAGACATAAATATTATACAGATTGCACCAACAAAAGCAGTAGTGATGAAGAAATACAACACTTTTTCGACGAAATAGAAAGGTGAGGCTAAATTGGATCACAAAAAATAAAAATAATACTTGGGGATTTTAAGCAAAAGTAGGAAAGGGGAAAAGGAGGGATGGGGTTTTGGTTTTGGCGG
>JACEFZ010023678.1:0-53145 GCA_014155875.1 Cepaea nemoralis
TAGTTCTGGCGAATGAATGCACCCGTTTTTGTTCTCAGTTAGACAACTGCGATACTGAAGGACGATTGCAACGTATTTGTAAGATCAGAGAATGCGACGGCTGGTTGAAGACGTTGACGGTCAGTGAGACTCAGTGGAGCCTCACTAGCAGACCGGTTTAGCGACGAGATGGATTGTGTATCGAGTGAGCACAATGTGAGATAAACCTGTGCTCGCTCAGTGTAATATAAATTGGTGCCGTTTGACTACGATACAACATTACGCCATTGTGGTTATAATAAATTACAAGAAAGGGATATTTCCAGCCAGTCTCCGAGTGGAGTGACTCGTAAGAATAGACATTGTCTGGTAGAGACAGGTGTGCAAGTGCTCACTGTTATTAAGTCTCTGGAAGTATCATTTGCTCTATCCCGGTTGCTGCCATAGCCCTCAATGTATTAAGTCCCTTACCAGCCTTCACCACCAAAGCCTCCACACGATTCTTAAAAGACATACACCTGTCAAGGGTGATTCACAAGTACTTCAATTTACTCTCTCTACAAAGAGGACACCAATTCAATATAATACATGGACATTTGCTTTCACGAGCCGTTCCGGTTATCCAGGGAATACCACACAACCGACACCTTGTCTCTGTTTATAACGGTCTCTGCGTCCCTGCACCACTCCGCTACGATGTTTACTGCCGTCTATAAGTCTTCAGCCAAACTTTTCCTGTCTGTACCCCAGCACATCGTCTGCAAATATCAAGATTATACCAATTCCTGGTGTCTCAATAGCTGCGACTTTGCTGGTATAGACATTAAAAACACTGGGGACATGGCAGATCCCTGTGGTAGCCCAGGCTGTAATAGTATAGAGATGAGAAGTCCATGAACCCATGCGCAGTGCAATTTGACGCTCATAAAGGACCAACACAATCCATCTGACAATTCAAGGGCAGACTTCCATGTCCAAAAGAGTGTATATCAAACGATCATACCTGACCCTGTTGTAAGCATCTTCCAGGTCAAGTGCCACCGTCACCGACTCTTGTTTATTCTGGAAGTCCTCATAGACATCGAATGCAAATGTCGCATTGGCCCAGGTGGTAACTCTCGAGCCCTTTGCGAAGCAGGTTACGACTTTCCAAGTGGTGCTGTCGCCTGCATGCTATTATCTTCTCGAGTACTGTCGTAAGTTATCCTTTCTTACTTTAGTGTCGTCCCTGGAGTGAGGGGAATCAACACCCACATTTTTATTACCCCAATATTATTGTCCCAGAGAAACCACCAGAATCCGTCTACAAAACTCAGTCAGTCTGTCGACGCCTCTTTCTTACTCTCACTCACCCCTAGATCATGCCCCCTCTCACTCTTCCCCAACACCACATACTCAACAACTCTTCTTCTTCAGCGTTTCGAGCCATTGAGGTTCTTTGCTGCAAATACAATCTGTCTCCATTCGTCTCTCTGGTGGACCTTCTCTTGCCAGTCGTTGATTCCAAGTGCTTGTAGGTCTGTACATTTATTATCTCTCCACCGCCTTCTTGGTCTACCTCGGGGTCTACGGTCATTTATTTCCTGAGTGTAAGCGAGTTTTGTTTCCCTATTATCTTCCATTCTTTCTATATGCCCCAGCCATTGTAGTCTATTAGCCTTCATGATACCAGTGATTAGCGGGGACTTAAACAAATCATAAATGTCTTTGTTACTTCTTCTTTTCCACTCTCCACTTTGTGTATCCCTAATGGGTCCAAAGATGCGTCTTAAAATTTTGTTCTCAAAGGTTTGTAACAAGGCTTCGTCTCCTTTCGTTGTACTCCAGGTTTCAGAGCCATACAGCACAACTGGTCTGATCAGTGTTTTGTATATTGTGATCTTGGTGTTACGAGATAGCGCCTTTGATTTTAGTAGATGTTGTAGTGCATAGTATATCTTATTTCCAGAGTTGATTCTAGTTTGTATTTCTTCCCTTATGATGTTGGAGCAGTTGAAGATTGTACCCAGGTATTTGTATGTTTCCGTTCTTTTAATGGTCATATTATCTATTTTTTATGTGGCCAGAGTTTTTAGCCATTCCGTCTCTTGAAATTACCATATATTCTGTCTTATCTTGGTTGATAACCAGCCCCATCTGTTGGGCTTTTTCCTTTAAGTGAGTCAATATTTCCAATGTCTTTTGTTCACTTTGCCCTATAATATCTATATCATCTGCATAACCAAGCAGCTTGGATGTTCCTCCAATATCACATTCCGCCTTTACCTTCCTTACAACTTTCTCTAGAGCCAGATTGAAGAGTAGCGGCGATAGTGCATCACCCTGTTTCAAGCCAGATGTTATTTGGAAGGGGTCTGATTTCGTGCCTTTATATGTTACTATATTATAAGTATCTTCCATGCATAGTTTGGTCATGTTGATTAACTTCCTTGGTATTCCAAATTCCTGCATAGCATTCCATAGACTATTCCTATGGACACTATCATAAGCCTTTTTAAAATCCACAAAAATGTTATGGAGATCTCTTTTATATTCCCAATGTTTCTCGGCTATTTGTCGTAAGATAAATATCTGATCTATTGTTGATCTGTTTTGTCTAAGACCCGCCTGGTAGTCACCTAATATGTCTTCTGAATATGCTTTTAGTCTATTTAGTAATACTGCGGATAGTATCTTATAGCTTGTGGACAGTAGTGATATTCCTCTATAATTTCCACATTGGAACTTGTCTCCTTTCTTAAAGATAGGTATCAATAATGACTCTTTCCAGTCATGGGGTAATTCTTCTGTCCTCCAGATTTTTATTATTAGTTCGTATAGCTTTAGATGTAATGCATGGCCACCTGCCTTTATAAATTCAGCAGCAATTCGATCAGTCCCAGTTGCCTTATTGTTTTTAAGTCGTGTGATTACATATAGGATTTCTTCAAATGTAGGTTCTTCAATTTGTGGTTCGCATGTTAGAACCTCTACCTGTGGGAAAGTGTTACTTGGAGCTTCACAATTTAGTAATTCAATAAAATATTCTTTCCATGTGTTGCACATTTCCTCATTGGTATTTATCATATTCCCATTTTTGTCTTTTAAACCATATGTGTTTTGTTGGTGCCCTCGTTTCATTGACTTCAGTTCTGTAAAAAAATTTCTGGATTCATTTTTCTGGTGATTAGTTTCCATATCTTTGATTATATTACTCATATATTCTCGCTTCTGCTGTCTGACTATTTTTGTAGCCTCTTTACATTCATTTCTATAATGCTCTTCCTTTTGGATGTTATTGATGTCATTTAACCATACATGTCTGGCATTCTTCTTCCTAGTGACTGCATCTTCACATTTTTGATTGAACCACCTGTTCTTTCTATGCGTGGTTAACACACCGAGACATTCTTCTGCGGTAGATTGAATTGTATTCTTGATGTTCAACCAAGTTTGGTCAACGCTTTCCTCCAAAGGGTTTTGCAAAGTTTCAAGTTTACATTTTATTTCATCTGTAAATTTCTCTTTGACTGTAGTGTCTTGTAGTTTTTCTCTGTTATATGTTGGGTGTAATCTTTTTAATTTAGTGTAGAAAGCTCTCTTAAGTTTTAATTTAAATTTTGCTCCAACGAGGAAGTGGTCACTGTGGCACTCAGCTCCTCTATAACTTCTGACTTGCTGTATGTTTGATGCATTTCTGTTGTTAATTAAAATGTGATCTATTTGATTATAGGTTCTCTTGTCACATGATTTCCAAGTTTGTTTGTGTATATCCTTTCTTTGTAGTCTTGTACTGCTAATCTGCAGTCCTTTAGCTTCTGCCAGGTTGATGACTCTCCATCCATTATCATTTGAAGTTGTATGTAGGCTTTTCATACCGGCCACTTTTTTATTAGTTTGCTCTCTACCTATTTTTGCATTGAAGTCTCCCAGCACAATCAGGATGTCCTGTTTGGGGGTTTCTTCTATGACATCTTCCAGATCATTATAAAAGTCTTCTTTAATATCATCTTCTTTCTCTTCAGTAGGTGCATGTACATTAATCATCGTTATATTTTTCCATTTACCTTTTATTCGTAATTTACTAATCCTGTCATTAAAAGCTTTAAAGTTTAAAACGTTCCCCCATAACTCTTTTTTGATGACAAATCCTGTTGCTAATTCATGTTTATTTTGGGTGTTTCCTCCATATATTATAATCATTCCATTTTGCTCTAAAGTACCCTCTCCTGGCCACCTTATTTCTTGAATTGCTGTGATATCCATTTGATATTCAACCAGCTCCCGGGTTAGTTCTTCGGCCGCTCCAGCTCGATATAGTGTCCGTACATTCCATGTTCTAAATCTCAAAAGTCCTTTAACGTTCCAAGGTCGTTGTCAGATAAGTCAGTCCGATATCGAGGCTCATGTATTTGTTTCGTAACAAAGAAAGGCTTTTACAAAGGTGGGGATGTTAACCCCACGCTTCAACCCCCAACATGGAGGACCAGGGTGTTTCTCTTTGTCTGTTCTCTACACTCTAGCTTTAACAAATAAATACAAAATAGTTTATTAAAGCAAAGAGTATGTGTGTGAGAAGTGTGTGTGTGTAATGTGTAGAATGTGTGTCGAATATTCTAGTGTGTGCAGACTCAGACCAAGCATCTGAAGAGCCCAGCCCGATCATCCCGGAAAGGATCACACCACATCTTCATTCAGTCCACATTATCCTCACCAAGGGACGTGTCCCTCCTGCTAGATGTAGACTTACCACCGGTGGCTGTTTGATCACTCATATACCTAGTCACAGTCTGACACTGATCCTGCCTGGATCACACACCGTTATTACATGTCCCTATTGTTCTGAGACTTATAACATCCTTGTCTAGTGAGGACACGAAAATACTGTTCCTTGAAATAAATGTAATTCCTGTCTAAAGTTTCTACTGTTCACAAGACCGCTGTTATAATAACTTCCTAATCAGTTTATACTGTTCTATTCCCATGTGATGTGGAAAAACAGTACCTATTAGTCTTTTCACCTGTCGTGTGAAAACATAATACCCACTGGACTTTTCCCATGTGGTGTAAAAAAAACAATTCTATTGTTCTGTTCACATGTGATGTTTGAAACATTAATCTCACGATTGTTCCTTCTCCAAAATGATGCGGAAAAAACAATCTCTAGTATTCTGCTAACGTGTGACGTTTGATAAATACTCTCACAATTGTTTCTTTAAACCCCTTTCATCATGGGCCCAGTGCAAAAGTTGCTGAATAACTGCCTGCACTAAGGTCTCCATTCTCAGTGACTTGAGTGACCTAAGGGAACCTGTAAAAGAGAGAACAATACACTTGGTGAGAGCACCTGTCCCTGACCTCCATTAGATGGGGGTAGGCTGACAGCCTCACTCAGATACATGACAGTGAACCAACTCTGTCATGGGCAGAGGAGCTCTTCACTCCGGTCTGAGGTGGGTTAAGACCAGGACAGAGCAAAATGCAAAGTGTAGACCCCCAGCAGACCTCACTGGAAGATCCCACCATTGGACATTCTCCCCATCCCCAATCTCCCCAAATATCATCCCATTTCACTATTCCCCATCAGCGGAGCCACCTGCCTTCTTACACTAGTTAATCTTAACAATGCGACTGCCTATTGTCGCTGATATTCCTTGACTACCTAACCACAATGCAACAACACTATGATATAGTTCTAAACTATATCTATCACTAAGCTATTCCACATTATTTATAGCTAGATGCAATCCCTAAAATACCTTATGCCGTCCTGACTCAACCTCTGAATCGAATACACAATTTGCCATAAAAGACAAACGTTAAGCAAAACCGAACACATGCGATTCTATTCAACACGGATCGAGCCAGCTATCACTTCTGCCTACTTCAACTGTCTGAGCTACACTAGCTATAAACAAATCATGTTTTTGTCAAGAGCCTTGAGTTATTCCAGTGACGTTCCTTTGATGTCAAAACATCAGATGGTTCCAGGGGCACTAACCTATTTCCAGAAATCTTATTTCCCTTTGGTTTAATCAATGTCCCCAGTTGTCTCCCCCTGTGTTGACAACCAACACAGCTAGCGTCTGTCTTTGATTCCGCTGGTCGGCAAAATAACCTTGACATATTTTCTGTCTACCCAAGACTTCTCAAGGTCAGCGGTGCCGTTTGATCTACCTGCCACTTGTTGTAAACAACTGCAGCTGCAAATCATACTGTCCTTGTTATCTGTATTATATGATTGTGACTCCCCAGTGATTTCATGACAAGTACTTTGCCAAATGTTTTCAGGGTTATGATTTTGTATCCATTAAGTTTTGAGCGATCCTTACCTGGCTTTGAGAGTGGCACCAGGTAGCTGTGCAATCAATCCTGAGGTATTTCCTCCGTTTTCATGCTTAGGTTGAAACAAAGAGTCATCTCCTCCAAGTCCCCATCATGTTCTTTATATAGGTGTACCTAACACCATCTGGGCCTAGTACTGTGTCTTTAGCACTCTTTAACACACGTCTAATATCCTCTACCTGTATCATGTCTTCATAGTCCTCATTCTCATTGATACAGGCATTGATAATGCACATTGGGAGCAAGACGCCACTGAACGTGTTGCATGGAGAGCAAATACTAGGCAGGCCGAGAGAGGGATCATGCTGCATGGGCAACACATGATCTCTATATTTTAGCCCAGGTTTTGTGCTATGGAAACAGGAAGCTTACTGCCAAAACAAAAGTCCTTGTCTATCAAGCAGGCATTGATAATGCACAGTGGGAGCAAGTCGCCGCTGAACGTGTTGTATGGAGGGCAAAGATCAGAAATGGAATAAAGACAAAGGAGAAGATTATTGCAGATAAGTCACACACCGAGCGTGTGAGACGTAAGATGGTGCATGTTGGTGGAAATGACCACGTGTTCACATGCACCCAGTGTGAGCGAACATTTACAGCGCGAATTGGCCTTATCAGTCACATTCACTACCGCCATAGGTAAAAGTTATAATGCCTTTTTAAAGCACAAACTATCGTCATTTAAGACGGCAAGATGCCAATGATATGGAAGTCACACACCGAGCGTGTGAGACGTAAGATGGTGCACGATGGTGGAAATGACCACGTGTTCACATGCACCCTCTGTGAACGAACATTTACAGCACGATTTGGCCATATCAGTCACATTCGCTACCGCCATGGGTAGTAGTTATGCCTTTTTGAAGCACGAACTATCGTCTGTCAAGACGGCAAGGTGCCAATGACATGAGTCCTCATTCCTAGTGACCAGTGACACGGCTTCTCTGACCATATCCCTGATAGCAATAGCTCTGTCCTGCTGATCAGTTTATGTTAGAAGTCGCGGCAAGCAAACTTTGTGCTATGAGTAGTATTTACCAAACAACGTTCAACTACTTTTCATTTTCTTCACATCGATTTCAGTATCGCAAATATTCTCATGGCAGAACGAACATTTGGTATCGAACCTCTCTGTATATGTGTTATTTCGTCATGGGGGAACCACTCTATTTCCACTATCTTTATCATGGGCGTGGTTAGGAATAATCCGCCGTGCAGGTAGCACGCACAGGTAGCACGCTGTGCACGAAAATTCTTTACTGTTCATAATCACAGAGCAGACCGGATAAACTGCTACCCCAGCTACATTAAAGTTAAAAATATAAGAAACGTATAAACACAAAAAAATATTATTAAAGTAAAATAATTGCACCGTGTTTTTTTGTATGTACATCACATTTGGTTCTTCAGGGATGCAACGGAGTTAGTACTCCGTGATGAGAACCTCTGGCAGGATCTATGTCTCTGTGGCAAAGTGGTCAAGCCGTTTGACCTGTGATTCGAAGGTTGTGGGTTCGATTCCGGGCCGGGTTCGATTCCGGGCCGCACCCTTCGGTTTATGAGTTAAATGTTTCGGAGACTCCTGTGGGTCGTCGCTAAAAGCTACGGAGTTCGTGCTTTGTGCGACGCTCTCCGCGCTGTGGAAAGAGACCGAGCCATATGGGATAAAACCAGGTGCGATGAAGTCGACCCTGTCGACTTTTAAGCGACTTTAAGACTAATAGCACTTACAGAGTGTTATGAAGGTGAATCTTTACACAATCAGTCTAACCAATCGTTCCACCAGTATATAGTAATGGATCGGTGCAATTATGGATAAAGAACTAAACTATGTTTTATATCTTTATTTTCCCCCTTCTCATATCCTATTACAGGACATCGTTGTCAACACCAGCATTTTACCGTTGTTAAATTCTTCGCAAGATTACGCTTAGTAGTTTGCCATTGCTTTCTGAGCGGCCGGCTCACGTATTCCGTAAGTAACCGCTACCGATTTTCGCGCAGCTGCGTTTGCTCACGCGGATAAACGGGATTACTGAGAAAGTCGATTACCCTAGGCCAGGGAGACCGGCATGTTTTATATCAGTAGTAATAATTGAAGTCAGTCTACTTCATTGAAAAGTATGCAGGTCAACAGGCTGACTCTATCACAAAAAAGATAACAATGACAAGCACGTGAAGATTGATTACTATCAGTGAAATCTATCAAATATATTTATAGCTACACACTAATGCACTTAGTCACTGTAGCACATCGGCTAGCACGCACGCATATCTGCTCGGTGATTATGTAATCGAATCCTCATCAAGGCAGAAATTGTTTTTATTTGACCGGTGTTCCCAAATCAACCCAGCGTAAAGTGAGTACCAGGAAATAGTTTTAGAGGAAAAGATGTCTGAAGTTAAGCTGAGATGAGCCATGAACCGACATCTCTGCACTCGGGGTATATTATTAAGCGCTCAGACATTATCTTCAACAGCCAGCGAAGAGTCCCAATATTAATGGTGTCCGTTACAATCTAATCATATTTTTTGCGCTCGCTGGCTTTGAACTCTAGCGTAGTCCATGCACACTATTTACAGTAGCAGTGGACTGAATTTTGCGTGTGGATTAGCTATTCCCTATTAACAGAGCCCCTCACCATCAGGCGAACCCACTCCGACTACAGAGGATCTAGTAATTTACGTCCCCAAATCAAAGACGACAAATCAACATTATAGTCCACCTGTCCGGTGTAGGGGTTGAACCGCTTACCTCGGCATCAGCACGATGGATGTTTAAGAACATGCTGACCTGCAACTGATCATATGTCCGTCTTGTTTTACCTCTTAGTGACGACTGTCTACCAGATCTTCTGACTACCCCCTGCTGCTGCATTCTCTCTAAAGCATGATAATCTATCCGTTCGTCTGCATTTTACACACGCTCCCAGAGGGCCTTCCCCATATCTGCTTTATCATGCATCGAATCACCCCTTAATGATGCTGCCTGTTCATTTTCAACTACACCAAAGTGCTCTGGAGAAAAGATCCAGCGAATGCTCACAACCTGCGATGTCTGAATTGATGCATAACGTTCAGCACGATGCTACATGGAGCGTGTACTTGTGTATGGATGTGAAGCTTGGACAATGAGCAGTCAAGCTGAAAAACATCTTATGGCTGTGGAAATGTGATGTCTGGGACCAATGACCAAGTACTACAAGAAACAAATGAAAATCGTAAATTGATTAGAGAAATTAGACATAGACAGTCAACATGTTTTGGACATGTTATGAGAAGAAATAAATTGGAGAACTTGGTGACAACTGGCAAGATCGAGGGGAAGAGAACAAGGTGAAGACAGAGAAGTAAATACCTGGATGGCTTGGCCACGTGGCATGGTAGAGACAAGAACACTGAGCTGATCCACGACTCTGGTTATCGAATGAAATGGCGGATCATGACTGCCAACGCTTACCGGCATGGCACATAATGGATGGATGGATTCAGCACGAAGCATGCCATTCTTCACCCTTGTCAGCATGCTTTGTGAATCAGGCACAATGATAACATGCCTTTACAGTTTGTTCTCCAACCAGCGGAAAGCTGCAGTAACCACCTCCACCTCCATTCTCAGACTTGAGGTTGTAGTGCCATATGCCAAGCTCTCCTTTACTAACCATTGGCCTAATCATTCAACGAGTGGCATTTGGTCTATACAAAATATGAGGATAACACCACATACCCAAATACACCTCAAAGCGTAGAAAATGGTCTTTTCCTGTGTTAATTACTAGCCAAGGACAGCGACAATATTTCTTTCGACAGACATAAAAAGTTATCAATAACGAAACGCAGATTGTAGTTTCAAAACATTTACCCTGTTGATCATATGAGAAACAGGATTTTAACTAACATACAAGAAAAGCCACTGTACACGCATAAATTACTTACAAAGAATGTTATACACCAAGGCGGGACGCAGAGGTGTTTCCAAGGCACCAGGGCCGGGTTACATACTGGCCAAGACTTACTGACGCGTCCTCGTCGAGCGTCCTGGGCAACAGGTCCCGTCGGAGTCCTGGCTAAAGTCAGTAGGATCGCCGATTTCTCCGAAGTCGGAGAGTGTCTGCCTGTACGGCGAGAAGCCACCAGTCTGCACACCAATAAGCCAGACATGGGACAACGGATACTCACGCAAACCTCAGATCCTGTATGACATCACACTGATGTTGGGCAACAGGATGTCTTCATCCGACATACAGGACTTCACGCTGGAGCTCAAGCCAACGAACACAAGCAAGCAAGCACACACCAAGGCGTAAGGACATAGACAATGTTGCTTTCAACAGACCTCAAGCGTTGTCCATAACGAGACTGTAGTTTCAAAACATGTACGCTGTTGAATCACACGAGAAGCAGATGTTTAACTCATGTACAAGACAAGCCAGAGGATCTCCGTGGCGAAATGATTAAGCCACCTGCCTGGCACTTCGAAAGTTGTGGGTTCGAGTCCGGACTCTGTAATTCGTTTCACGGATGCAATTTTCTCAGGAGAGTCCTGAAGGTCATCTGCGAGCTATAAAACTCGTGCTTTATGCGATGTTTTGTTTTGGCAGACCTCGCTGCGAAAATAGGCCGAGTTGTATGGGATAAAACCATGTGCAATTAAGTCGATCATCCCGCCCGCTTCGTGGGGAAGGAATTACGGACCCGCATACCCGCGTTCGAAACACAGCTGCGAGCGGTTTGGCAGCAGACCGTCTTATTTTGGTTTTTTTATGAAATGGTATGGGCGCTCGTCGTTCAAAAATCAATGGCAAACTACTGAACGTAAACTTGCTCTAGAATCACGAACAGCCAAAAAATGCTGTGGTTGACTGCTACGTGCTGTAAAGGATACGCATATAACTTGTTTTCCTCGCTTTTAACCATCCTTTATGTATCAGACCTCCAAACAAGTATAAATTGCGCACTATGAGTAAAACAAATCTTCTTCTTCGTTCACTTTCAGGTATCAGCACTAAGAGTTAATGAGTTAATGGTGTGGTTCAAGTGACTTCTATGTTTAGCAACCTTTTGTAACCTTTTGTCAGCTAATGTCTTTCTCTGTAGGACCCACGTCACCACTCTGCACATCTCCCGGGGACGACAGTCTTATAGAACAAGTCCCACGGGCCATCTTCTCCCTCAGGAGACATTATTAGGGCAACGATTACTCTCAGCGAGGCCTAACTAACGAATATATTATATTCTCTCCAAATATTAGCAAGAAAACCGATTGATTTTATTGTTCTTCGTCCTCCCTCGGCGTAGGGGAGTGAGCCATATTAGCTATGCATTTCAAAGGTATGTGTACCCGACCATAGCATGCATTTGTGAAAGATTTGCCCCTTTTAGACAGGCAATACTGTTGAAGGTAACGTGCTACCTGTCGGTATGTTTTTATTTCTTAATAATTTTGTAAGAGCAGCGAAATTGCCGCCTATTCTTTGCGATTTCTAACTGCGTGGGATTGTAACATGCATAATTTACACATTGAGATCTCCTGTCTTTCGCCCTTATTCGAGATGACTAGGTATCTGATCTCATTACTCAAGAGTGTAATATCATTAAATACAGATGCTTCTTGGAAAAATTCACACATTGTAACCTCGGCTCCCCCCCCCCCTCTCCTGTCCATTACACCCCCCTCCCCAACAGTTGTGATACAGCCTTTTGCATTGCTTCTGTAGATTAAGAACATGATTTTAACAAGGTGAAAAGGCAACAACAACAACAATGGCGGATATTTTAATGCTACCCAGGTTGCTCGATATTTGATGAACCTAAGCGAAGGTCTCTATGATTACAGCTAGTGTACAGTTAATACAAACAAATGAAGAACAAACACATGATTCTCGGAGAAACATTGCGGTCAGACCAGGAGCCGAACAAGCGTTGTGCCCTGCTGTTTATCAAATATATTGACCATACACGCCAAGCAACCAGGTATCCCTTTTTGCAGATCACCATACACTCATTGCTGATTGTGAAGAAATGTGATCGTATCATGTTAATTATCTGAACAACACTTGCAAAGACTGCATCATGAAAGTAAGTGTTTCAAAAAATAGAGGTTATATCCACTGCAAGCTTTTTTTTTTTATTTGCATTCGCTCACTTTGAATCAAGCTTGGTCCAAGCGCGTGATACCTCTTCTAGTGCACCTGGACTGATGTTTGCTTGTGGATTAGCTTTCCCTATTACCAGTGTCCCTCGCCATCAGGTGAACTCTATCCGACTTCTGAGGTGCTTGTAATATACGTCCTCAAGTCAAGAACAAGAAGTCAACATGTTAGTTCAAATGGCCTGTGTAAGGGTCGAACCCGCTACCTAAACATCTGCGCACCGGAAGTTTAAAAGCAAGTACTCTTATCCATTCTACCATGCTGACCTCCGCTGAAAGATGTGATATGGAAACTAAGCTCTGTATTGTATAATTCAACAGTTGCGGCAAACCAAAGCGTTCACCTACCTGTGGAGTTGGGTTTCGTCTGATGGCGGAGTTAATGACAGAACAGACAGAACACAGACACCACAAGGCAAACCAGATCATTAACAAATATCACCAAAACTGCCGAACAAACACGTGTTAACAGATACAAGAAGAACATTGTTCAGCATGATCTTCCTACCAACATTACGCTATCGGTGAAAGAAGTGGACAATGAAAGCGAGGGATTTAAGCAGAATTGTAGCAACAAAGATAAAAACCGCAAGGATTACTGAATGCGACCTTAAAAGACAGGATTAGAGACAAAATGCCTCAAAAGAATAATGAACGTGACAAGAAGAGAAAGAATAAGACCGAAGAATACGGAAGTTTACAAAGAGATAGGATTAGAATTGTGACATTAGGTATCAAATGGTTAGAGTGCTAGTAGTGGATTATTGTAAAATACTATCAGCATACTATCCCCAAACAGCCTACTACAGACAACTAACTGACTGCCATTTAGATAAATTGGAAACAAATCAAGTAATTGATTAGTAGCATCAATCAATCAATCAATCATGTGCCATGCCGGAAAGCGTGGGCGGTCATGACTCGCCATTTCACTCGATCACCAGTGTCGTGTATCAGCTCAGTGTTCCTGTCTCGTCCATGCCATGTGGCCAAGCCACCCAGGTATTTTCCTCTCAGTCTTCCTCTTGGTCTGTTCCCTTCGATCTTGCCAGTTGTCACTAAGTTCTCCAATCCCTTTCTTCTTATAACATGTCCAAAAAATTTTGACTGTCTACGTCTAATTTCTGTAATCAGTTTACGATGTTCATTTGTCTCCTGTAGTACTTGGTTATTGGTTTTTCTGTCTGTCCATGGTATTCTTTGCATTTTCCTCAGAAACCACATTTCTGCAGCCATCAGATGCTTTTCAGCTTGACTGCTCATTGTCCAAGTAGCACAGAAGAGGCAATCAACGCCGCCTTATATACCCCTCATACAATAAGCCTTGTTGACAAACCCTTCATAACCTGACTGACAAGCATCAAAGGAATAGTAACGAAAGAAGTAGTTAAACCGTTCTTATGTTTGCAGTTGATGTGGCTTTAACATTATGAGTTCCCCCCCCCCCCCCCCCGCATATCCTTTACATGACATCGCTGTCAACATCAGCATCTTTCAGCTGATTGTTGATTTCTTGGCAAGATTACGCTCAGTAGTTTGCCATTGCTTTCTGAGCGACCGGCTCACATACCCCGTAAGTTACCGATGCGGAGAGAACCGCTACCGATTCTCATGCAACGTCACGTTACTCACGAAAGTATACGGGGTTACGGAGAAAGTCGTGTAATTCCTAGACCAGGGAGACCGGCTTGCAGAGTATAGTCAGTTGTATATCCCTTACAGGATGTCGCAATCAGCCCCAGCAATTTCTGGCTGTTTGTGATTTCTTGGAAAGTTTACGTTCAGTAGTTTGCCATTACTTTCTGAACGGCCGACGCTCAGACATTTGTGAAACAACGCAAAGGGCCTGCTTTCAAATCGCCTGCGACTGACTTGGAGCCCGGTATAAGGAGATTATGAAACTGCTTTCACAACTCCCAAGCCACAGAACCGACGATAAAGAGCTAAGAACCCTAAAACTGTATCTGGTACCAGTCAATATCTATTGATTTATTTGGTACAAGCCTCCCTAGTGTCAAGTAGCTACAAATCACGCAGCCGCTGTGGAACAAATACACTACCATATAATAGTCAATGTTTCAATGAGTATCGCAACTGTCTACGGGTGGTATCGATAAGCGTCGGCCACTTCCCACAAGCCAGCGCGGCGAGAGACAGCGAGAGGGAGAGCTTGTAGTTTGTTGACGTTGGTGATGTTGGGGCAAGCAAGATCGATGAAATGTTGTGACTGCTAGACAGAGGGAAAAGTTTTTCATGAACTTTTTTCAAAATGTCGCTTCAAGTTCTTGTTATTGGAGCTACGAATGTTCCCAACCCGGAGACATTTGGAAAAAGCGACCCTTATGCGGCGCTTGAATTTCAAGGTGAGTGAATGGGGACCTGAATAGTAAATTATTCATAATATTTTATATTATATTTATTACGAACGTGAAGAGAAGAAAACTGAAACGGTTAATTCCGGTTAATTGTTATTCATCTAATAATAATGATCTATGTATTACTGTTATTAATAATAATTCTGCGGCTCACTTAACTGTATTTGAGTATATTATCTGAAGTCTATTCTTCCAACATTCATCTCCTGTGTCTCTTTTTTTTCGCAAAGAGAAAATGTAAATAATGCATTTCATGCTGTGTTTCTCCACTGTCGGTTTACTTTGAAAGTAATTTTCTTTCCTTTCTCGCACAAATCAGAAGCCGGTCTGCTGTATGAACTTCCCTGTTTTAATATTGTCTACAGAGACTTCAATACTTGCTTGTCAGTTTAGAAAGACACCCATTTGTGTATTATTTGTAATCATAGAAATATATTTATACACATTTATTCATTTCTACCTCTGAAATCTCTAGAATCTATGGCGTGTATTGTAAGCCGCCGTATGAGAGGTCGTGCATGGAAGTGAACAGACATGTGGGATTGTCTAAATAAAACTTTGGGGGAATTTGCAATGTTATTCCCACTATATTTTTTTCATGCGAAGTACATCTAACGTAATAAAGCATAACATAACAAGCCATAGTTTATTATTTAGAAAAGGTAACCTGGAAGAGGAATGGTCTGAAGTAACAGACCTTCTAGCTAGAAAACAAGCAAACAGCGGCCGTACAGGCAAATGTCCAGAGCTTGAGAAAGTAATAAATGAGGTGATCTCATATATGGAAATTCACAAAAGAGCATACATATTACAGAAAACCAACACTTGACATGTACTAGATAAATCTGTATGGTGGGGAGATGACCAAGTTGATTTCTTGCTATTGAGCATTTCCTCCATTAGAACAAAGATGTTTCTAATCTATTAGTCTCAGGAGTTGCAACCTAAACACAGGAAGACAGTCACTAAAAAAAAACAGCTTACTCAAATGCCAAGAACCTAGTTGGATTCTGTGCTCTTTGGTCAAGACCAATAAAAGTTTGAAACACACTTTTACAGGTTTGAAAAATCTTTTGAAAACAATATTTAACAGTAAAAACCAAGAACCTATGTATAAGAAAATGAACAAACAATAAATATGGTAATAGAAACATCTGTGACTGTTACATTCGAAGTGAATACACTTTGCATCCAAGTCTTTTCCTTGAACCTGTTTGTGTCCTGTTGCTTATTGACATATTTGTTTCTTCTGATGATTCGTAAGCACATAAATTTGAGCTCAACAAAGCTATCAACATGTTGTTGATTTCTTTATGTCATGTTGTTTTCTTGTCTAAGGCTTCCGCAAAAAGACTCAAGTTCTGAAAGGGGATCTAAATCCAAAATGGAATGAGGTAAGACAATTTGTGTTGTTTAATGGGTTGAACATAAACATCAGCATCTCTCAAAGGTACACTATAATTTTGCTGACTTTTATCTTGTGGATTTGTCAACATATTTCACAAATTATTAGTAGTATGTACATCAAGGAGTTCACAATGACAACATTTACATTACTTATCACTAGACACTGTCACCTTTCTCAACTGTAGCTATTTTGATTGTGTGCTTATGTGGTTTTGTTTCTTTACAACAGAGCACAGCTATGATCTAATCTTTAGATGAAAATAACTGTTATTAGCGTGAAATCACCATCAGTTGGGATTTACGTGGCAAAGTGGTTAAATTGCCTGCCTCATTCTGAATGTTGTGGCTTCGTTTCTCCACTTTGTCATTTAGGTTAATGAGTGCAATTTTCTCGGAGACTCCTAGGGGTCATAGTTGGAGCTACGGAGTTCAAGCTCAGTGCTATGCATTTGGCAGGCCTATGGAAAGAGACCGAATTATATGGGATAAAACCCGGTGCAATGAAGTTAAGCTTCTTGCCTTTAAACACTGTCACCGTGACAACCAGGTTTGCTGTAGAACAAATGCAGAATTAATCCCTAGCTAAAATTGTGTTATTCAGGAATGTACGGCTGAGTCAGGTCAGGTGAGATAGGAGATAAAATATACCGACTAATCAATATGTTATGACAATGTATTGTTTAGTAAATGGTTCATATTAGAATGGTAAGCACTGACTAAACAGAAGACATTGTACATTTGATTGCTTTGTCAGGTATTCAGCTATCACTTGTATTTGTATGATGACTGTTTACAGTTTTTGTTATCTTTTGAAATACAGGCCTTTTAGTACAGTGCTCCTTCTTTCCTTTGTAAAATCTTTGGAATAAGATACAATTTATAGATTGATGTCAGTTCAATATGTAGTAAATACTGTATAGAAAACTGGTGATAAAACCTATTGATGGTAAATCCAATATTGTTATCTGTATAGTTTGTGTATGAAACATGGGATCTTTGGCTTGTAACTGATTTCTGATCATAGTTACCCACTTACTACATTTGTTATAATACCCTTTTGTTTTTCTGTATGCTACCTACTCTCTCCAAAGTTCAAGTACGATTCTTGTACTGGACACTTTAGCCAGAACTCTTCCCTTGCTCTAGTTGCAAAGATTTTGGGGCCAAAATCGTTTCTGATGGTGTCAGCCTTGTGCCTGACATTTGGTTTTTCCTTGAGGAAAGCAGGAAAGGGAATAAAGTAAAATCTATTCAACTAAAACGCTCACAAAATCAGGCAAAGATGTTTAATTCACAAATGGACAAACAATAGCTGCCTCCTTTTAACATTCACATGCAAACATAACAAGTTACAGGCAGTTTTTAGTTTATTCCATTCCCTACCAAGACAGTCACATTCAGCTGATCAGATACTGCTGACATAACATAAAAAACACTATCACAAATGCAACAAATGAAGATAGAATGAGTTATTAAAAAGGCTTTATTGATTTATTTGTTCGGTCTGTGGTGAGTCTAGGATATAGGTATGATTGATTTGATTGGTGCATCCTCTGGAAGGCTGTGTGTTTTCACTCTTAATTCCGATAAATTAGCATTGAGGTCACCTGAGCCCTGAAAAGAGCTTGTGTCTATTGGAGTCAGGTGGGTTTAGAGACCTCCTGACCCGGTTTCAAATTTACCATCTCCACAAGAACTGAGCTGCAAACATATTGACCACATCAGGTGTTGATTGGTCTAAAAATATATGTGCCTGTCACCCAGTAAGCCTCATGGCCTAGCAAAGAGTTCTGTACTTTACTTCACTTACATGCTTGACTGGATCAAGAAAAAAAAATAACCGGTTTTATTTGTGAATGTGGGGAATGAAATATGGGAAGAAAACATGCGACAAAAAACGACATGGTTAAACGGTGGGGGTGGTTCATATTTCATGAACATTAACTTTTTACTATACTTATGTCATGGTCTATTCCTGTGACATTAATGGGCCTATAAAAATACTTGATTCTACTTTATAGTTGTACTTTCAGTGGGTCGGTTTAAAAAAAAAAAGAACAGCCTTGCACTTGTTATGCTGTTTGCTTCTTCTTCTTCTTGATAATAATAATAATAAAACCGTAGCATTACAGCCAGTCCCGTATTGGTAGAACAGTATGTTCGCCCATAGCTAATAACAATTGCCACATCAATAATTAATATGAGTGATTCATGTAGTATTGATATTTACATATTTCCCATGCCTTTATAATGCATATTTTTATATTGTTGTTGTTCTCGGTTAGCATCACAAGTGATGTATCTATGAAATTATGTATGAAAGAGAGTGATAGAAGGGCAAAATGTTAGACGGGCCTGCGTGTCCAAGTTCTTAACCTTTTGAAAATAAAGTTTGTTCTTTCGTTCTTCTCTCTGCATCATTCTATATTTGTCTGTCTTTCACCACTAGTCTCTCACTCTCCCCGGCTCTCTCAGTGTTTGTCTCTCTCTCTGTCCTTAGAAGGATGGTAATACACTGAAAATACCTATTGTTGCTGAACCTTGCAAAGATAAGGCTTAGAAGAATGGTAGAAGGATGCAGCTTCACCCCCATTAATCACATCAACGTATTTTGCTGGTCTTGTGGGTTTTTTAGCTGACTACTTTCCACATTATTTCTTTTCCATCTGCTGTCCTCAGTTAACTAGTTAACCTTACAGGAACATACACATACAAGTAAGCGAACAAGGACACACACATACACACGTCATAACATAAATTTATACAGGTGGGTGACATTGCCTCAACATCAAGTTTTACACAGCGGCATTCATAAATACAGTCAAGTTCACAGAGGCATACAAGTTTAGAGCTGTGTAGGAGTTCAGGCTGGTGGTAAACACACCAGCCAGCATGTGCTAGATTTACCTGTTACTGAACACACTGTAGACTCTTTCACGGCAATGGGAATGCGCAAGTTTGCCATTGGCGTTGAATGGGATGATTCAGCCAGTGTTGCAAATCAGATACACACAGAATTGTTAATTCAACTGCTCAGGGAATTTGGTTGAGTTGACTTTTCAGGCATTCTTGTTCTGACTCTGTCTCTTGAATACTACTGCTATGTTGTTGCTGATACTTCGCCCTCTTCTTCTTATGCTCATATTCTCCCTCTTCTTCCTCCTCTTCGTCCTCCCCCTCCATCCTCTTATTCATTCTCCCTCTACTCCTCCCATTCTCCTCCTTCTTCTTCTTCTTCTTCTTCTTCTTCTTCTTCTTCTTCTTCTTCTTCTTCTTCTTCTTCTTCTTCTTCTTCTTCTTCTTCTTCTTCTTCTTCTTCTATTCTTCCACTTCTTCCTCTTTCTAATTCTTCTCGTTCTTATTCTGCTACAAATTGTTCAGTTCCTACAAATTTTTCTTTCCTCATCTTCTAGTTATTACTCCTCTTGTTTGAAAATCACTCCCCTTCCCCACCCCGGTCTTATTTACAATTATAACTTTATTTATATTTATTATAGATTTATTTATATTTTATCCCAACATACCAGCCACCCCATCTATCTTCTTCATCTCTTTCTTGTTACCTATATATATATGTGTGTGTGTGTGTGTGTGTCATTGTCTTTCTGTCTGTTTTTGTCTGACTCTCTCTATCTCTCTCTATTTCTCTGTATGTTTGTCTGTCTCATTCAGTCTGCCTCTCTATCTCACTGTCTCCTTCCCCCCCCCCCCTGTCTTTGTCTATATCTCTCTGTCTCCCTGCATCTTTCTACCCCTTTCTCGATAGTCACTCTTTCTCTCCCAGCCTCTTACTCTCCACTCTCACTCCACTCTCACTCAAAGAGATTCCATATCCATGCTATCCAAGTCCTTTTCGTAGTCCACAATTTGTATTGAGCTTATAATTAAGTTAGTTGCATGTGTATTTACAGGACGTTGCAATCAACACGGGCACTTCTTGACTGTGCGTGATTTGTCTAGGCTATTTTACGTTTATTAGTTTCCCATTGTTTTCTGACCAACCGAATCTCATACCATTGTGAAAATCAACACAAAGCGGGCTGCTTCCACATTACCTGTGGCTGACTTTGAACCTGGCATGTCGGGATTGTGAAACTTTGTTCCATACCCCTAATCGGTCTTCAAATTATTTACACGCCCTCTATATTATACTACACGCCCTCGTTATTATATTACACGCTCTCATTATTATATTACACGCCCTCTTTAGTGTATTACAGGCCCGCTTTATTATATTACACACCCTCTTTATTATATTACACACCCTCTTTATTATATTAAAATTATTTACACGTACACGCCCTCTTTATTATATTACATGCCCTTTTTATTATATTAAAATTATTTAACGCCCTCCTTGTTATACTACACGCTCTCTTTTTTTATATTACACACCCTCTTTATTATATTAAAATTATTTACACGTCCTCTTTATTATATTAAAATTATTTACACGTCCTCTTTATTATATTAAAATTATTTACACACCCTCTTACACGCCTTAAGGCGCATCTGGCATCCCGTGCTAGACCCCTGTTTTTCTAGACCTATGGGCACTCCGTGGATGATGTGGTCGGCGCCTTTACTTCCCAAGTAAAGATATCCTTGCTACTCATGTTGCATCTTATAATTGCATGCTCATATGTGTCTGTGATCAAAGAGCACTCGAGGGCTAACACTGTAGTTAATTTTCAGCTGCATCGACCCTAGAGTCCTAGTGTTTGGAAACAGAATCTACTACTTGAATTTGAACCATGGCCACGGCGTTGTTAAGCCAGTGGGCTACCCACTGAGCTTCCTCTGGGTGTATTGTGTAACTACAACAGTGTGACGTGTTTATCAGATGTGATTAGCAGTCCGCAGCTGTTTCACAGGCATATCTAATCGTCGGCTTGTACAAGTAAACAACTGATAACGTGCGGATATCCACTATCATATGTTTAAACTGATGTGAGCACGTACACTCGGCTCAGGCCAGCGGACGCAGCATTATATATGGTGAAATAAATTGTATGGGGGACGTGATAGTGACGTGGTTAGCGCACTCGCCTGCCGGGCGGTAGTTATGTGTTCCAATCCCTATCGAGGCGGATTTTTAAAACTGTCACTGTAATGATGGGCGCCGGGAAATTTTCTAGGAAGTAAAGCCGTGACGCTAATCAGAAGTAGATTGTTATATAATACAATATGGAGCTAATATATTGTACCCGATACACCATCTTAATCAGTGAAAAAGGGGGGGGGGGGGGAGAGACAGACAGACAGAGAAAGAGAGAGAGAGAGAGAGAGAGAGAGAGAGAGAGAGAGAGAGAGAGAGAGAGAGAGAGAGAGAGAGAGAGAGAGAGAGAGAGAGAGAGTTCTTAAAAGTTACAAAGCGCCAATTCTTATGTATGGAAGTGAATTATTGACAATTCACAGATTAGTAAGGGATTACCTAGAGTTAGAGACGTGGTTCTATAGAAGAATGATCAGTGAGTAATAACAGCGTCTTGCAAGAAATCAACACAGGGAACATAACTGATTCCTCGCACCAGTATTAGACCACCCACATTCAGTGGACATTTCGAGATCAGGAGTCAACTGGGCAAGGCTGTGACAATACTACAGTTTGGTAGGATTATTCAAGTGAGAGAGGAATGAAAAGCTAGTTGCAAGTCCCTTACCGGACGTCGCAATCAGCCCTAATATTTTGGGACTGATTTTGATTTTCTAGACGGTTCTACTGTCAGTAGTTTGTCAGTTTTCTGAACGGTTAGCACTCATACCTTTGTTAAAAATCAGTGCCTAACGGTTAGCACTCATACCTTTGATAAAAATCAGTGCCTAACGGTTAGCACTCATACCTTTGTTAAAAACCAGTGCCTAACGGTTAGAACTCATACCTTTGATAAAAATTAGTGCCTAACGGTTAGCACTCATACCTTTGTTAAAAACCAGTGCCTAACGGTTAGCGCTCATACCTTTGATAAAAATCAGTGCCTAACGGTTAGCACTCATACCTTTGTTAAAAATCAGTGCCTAACGGTTAGCACTCATACCTTTGTTAAAAACCAGTGCCTAACGGTTAGCACTCATACCTTTGTTAAAAACCAGTGCCTAACGATCTGCTCCCAAATCACCCGCAGCTGTCGGGGTTGTGGAACCGCGTTCACTGCCACTAAGCCACAGATGTCGACAATTACTGATTATCAGTGGAATTCGGTTTGTTTGACAGAACTGTGTTTTTCAGTCTTCCGGGGGGGGGGGGGGGGGGGGGGGGGTCCTAAAATAAATTGTGAAAAAAATTATCACAGTCGTTAATGTATGTAAATTAATTCCCCGAAATGATCACAGGCACTAATACGGGACAATTTACTTAAAGAATTTTTAAAAAAAACGTCTTTAAAGCGTAGGTTAATGGCTTGAAGAAAGGGTTAGTTGATTGTTGGCGAATCCTATAGAAATCTGAGATTTAATTCTGAGATCCGTGCACTGACGTTCAGATCAGCTAGGCTCCGAAACGATCATGTGTCTACAGGCGTGGCGAGGGTGGGGGTGTTGGTGTGGAGTGTTTCTCCCGACCTGGTACCAAAGTACCCCACACTGTTTTGCACAGCTCCCCTGCCCCCCTCCCGCATTCCAAGCCTAGAAGCCTTTATATACTGTAAACTACTGTACAACTTAAAGCGGGTTAAAAGGTTTAGAAACTTTACGAAAATACTCAAATGCTAAACCGGATAGAAAACGGCGACAAAATCTTGACAGACGATAGTTATGTTGCATTGAGCTTTAAAATGGCATAATGGCTACAGCCAATGGCGGTAACAAATGTGACCGATAAGACCAATTTCCGGGAAGGTTAACCCGGTCAACAAATGTCCGCAGAAGTCGGATGTGTCGGCCTAACGGCGCAAGAACGCAGCTCTGCTGTAAACAGGCACAACGCAGTCACGTCCGGGGAAAAAAAAAATCCGGATGAATGCAGAAGAAGAAGAAGAAGAAGAAGAAGAAGAAGAAGAAGAAGAAGAAGACCAATTTGAGCGATAAGTGTTCGTCTACAATGCATGTGAACACATGGTTATTTCCACCATCATGCACCATCTGACGTCGTACACACATAAGTGTATAGGTAACGTGTAGCATTCACTGAAGACAGTGGGAAATAAGTATATATCAAAGGTCATATTAGGTATTCATCGTCGTCACCAGCATGTGTCCAGCCGAGTCGTGCAGGCGATTTGGTTTCATTGCCGACCTTCCCTGCACTTTCCTTCCTTACTTTCGTTAAAATAAGCAACAGAACCGTTTAAAAGATGTAAGCAGATAGGGGATTGGAACCCATCACTCCCAAGTGATGCCATTTATTTCCGTGAGGGAACCAGTGGACAGCGATGCCCAATCAGTCAGACACCTTACATACGGTGTAGTGATGAGCCCCGTGTATCAACTGTCACAGATAACACGCGTGGATGGCGCACTTCATTGTGGTCATAACTCGGCCGTGGGGCAAGCACGACCGGAGGTTTCCGATTATCAGAAGAGGCCCTCCCTCGCCGAATGTTTCAGTACCTTGCGGTGTATGGGGTGGGGAGAGGAGGGGGGGGGGGTCTTTGAGCCTGAGGAATTAAGGCCGCCTGGCTAGTGCAGTAGCCGCGAACTGTGCAGGTTAGGATTTTCTTTTTGCTACCGACAGAAAAAAATCCCACACCTTACCGAGGATTCGAACCCGGGTCTCCCGATGGAAAATATGGCGTGCTAGCCACTCGGCCAGTGACAGTTTTGACAGTTAATTTTTCCTATGCAACGCATAGATCGCAACCAGTCTCCGGCTGTTGTCTGAGATAGAAGCTAGATAGAGTTTAAGCAGTAATTGTCTGGGATAAAAAGAGTTTAAGCAACAGTTGTCTGGGATAGAAAGAATTTAAGCAGCAGTTTCTGGGATAGAAAGAGTTTAAACAACAATTGTCTGGGATAGAAAGAGTTTAAACAACAATTGTCTGAGATAGAAAGAGTTTAAGCAGTAATTATCTGGGATAGAAAGAGTTTAATTAAACACCTACTTTGGAAAGAACAAGTTTTAAGTAACACCTACTTGCAATAGAACGATTTTAGGCCATACCCGCATGGGATAGGTCGATCAGCCTTCCGACTTCTTGTTAACCAGTTAACGCTTATAAAGGATTGTCTAACACGCTATCGTATTCTCAGTGCAAGCTTCAACTGCTTTGATTCAAGGGATTCACACTCAGCGGTTGTCTCCTCATGAGCCTAATTCAGTAACTTAGCATTTGTCTTATCTTTCGCTTTGCTGTAATCTCCAGTTGCGCTTTTGTCCTCATATTACTAATCCTAGATGTCCACATTATTATTGGCTGCTTCATAGACTGCGTGTCCCTGTCCCATTTCCAGCTTCTATTTGCAGCTGTGTTTGCTTACCTTTTACGAGGCAGACCTCTACCTCTAAGCCCAGACAGCCCCCTTCCCCATTGTGGCGGGGTGACATGTTCCAAACACTTTCGACCCGTCTTCGGGTTAAATAACCCCACACATAACGCTATGTACCTGTTAACTAAAGAGCCCACGTGGTATTAATTACTTCCTCGAGACTAAGCAGCCTTGATCTGGAAATAGCGATTCCTTGGATGAGCCCAGTACCAGAGCATCACGTGTCGGCTCGGCGATTATGAAAGCTTCATAGGATGGCGGGTAATTCCCATGTTCTGCCCCTGCCTTCCTTTGAGGGCTAACCGGTATGTGTCTCTGGACAACCGTGTTATAGGGCGCGACCTGTATTTGCAAGGCGAAGATGGCGTGCTCTTTGAAAATACCAGAGAAGTCTAATCATTTCAACAAATACCGTAAAGAGATGTGTGGGCCAAAGAGCGCAAATATTGTGGCTCTGTAAACAGGCAGAGGGTAGTTACCTATAAAACAAACAAAATAAACATATGGGGCAAACGACGAGGAAATAGCATCTGCTTCTGTGTTTGTACCGAACGTAAGACCCAAGTCTCCAATTGAAGTATTGTTTTCTACAGTATCAAGACGTTGATGTTCCGGGATTGGTTCTCAAACTGTCCAAGACTTCTTTTCACATTCATCCACGAGGAAGTCCTGGGTAGGTGCTAGCTAGTCTGGCTGATGAAGGAAGGATCGACTATGGCCTCTGATGTAACGGATCTTATCGAGGACTCCAAACTTCGCATGCGTCCGGACTGCAAAGAGTCACAACAATCCTCTACGATGGTGGTAGACAGTCAGTATCCAGGTGTTGCTGTCATCTGCTGCAGACCTCGCGAGGATGCTCGGAATGAGTGTTGATTGCATGCAGGGAAGAAATCAAGCCATTTGCGTTCAGTTCTTTATCGTACAAGAGTGAACAATTCGAAGAGGCAAGAGTTCTTCAACAACAGTTTGGCCAGTCACAACGCTAGATTTATTTTGGAGTGACCAGTTCAGACTCTGCCTGAATAACCTAACCAACCAAAGATGCTTTGTACCCTACTAATTAAGCCTGCCAATTCCAGTATTGCTGTCTGTCTGTGCAATGAACGTAAAACACGGGTCCCAAAATATATGATATTTAATTCAACTTTTAACAATAATTAACTCTATCTATCCCAGGAAGTTGCTATTTTAACTATTTCTATCGCAAGTGTTTGTTAATATAACTCTTTCTTTTCCAGGCAGTTGTTATTTTAACTCTTTCTATCCCATGCAGTTATTACTATTTCTGACGGTATGGTAGTGGGTTCATTCCACACACCGATCAATTTGATTTTAACGTTGACTTCTCGTTCAGAAAGCAATGGCAAACACTAAATATAAAATTTCGTTAAAAATCAACATGAGCTTGATAGCAACGACCTGCAGTGACCATGTAACTTTTTCAAACTAAAATATTATTACTTTAACTCTATACTAGGAAGATGCTACTTTAATTATTTCTATCCTAGGAAGTTGTTACTTTAATTTTTGTAAAATGTTGTTACTTAAAGTAACCCGCGTTTGAACGTGAATGTTAAAACATAATAACATTATGGTTCATAAGGAGTTTGTTTTAAAAAAAAACAAAAAACATTTTGAGTAGAAAAGTTAGTATCACGTGTAAAAACTGAATGAGACAGACGTTAAGAAACAGTACATCACGTATAGAGTACGGTGTATATCGTTGTGGTGAAAGGGGTAGTATTCGTAAGGAATAGTATAAGGCCTCAAGTACCGAATGAGTTAATGGTATACTTACTCCGATAATTAACGTGTAAAAAACGTGGCTCTTGGGCGTGCCTGCTTAATGTGAGAAGGATAAATAAACGCATGAAATAGTGAATCGAGCACCTTATCAACAAATGTACCCCCTGCTTATAGTGAACTGCTGTGTGAGGCTACCTCAGAGTGTGAGAGATAGAAGATTTGTAGATAGGTAGTCGCCAGCTGTTTCCGTGGCGCAGGTATTACGGACGCGATTCGTAATCTCGTTTACCAGGGTTCGAAACACAGCGGTGCTGACCTTTTTTTCGAAAAAGGTACAGGAGCCGGTCGTTCAGAAAGCAATGTCAAACTACTGAACGTAAAACATGCCCAGGAATCACGAAGAGCCAAAATGCTGGGGTTGGCTGCTACGTCCTGTGAGGGACATGCAACTTTAAAAAAAAAATCACCAGGTGTGAGATTAACTCTGAGTGCGAGACAGATGTGTCGACAATTATCCACCAGCTGTGAGACTACCCCTGAGTGTGAGACAGATTTATCGACAAATATCCACCAGCTGTGAGACTACCTCTGAGCGTATTTTTATAGACAAAAAAGTGACCAGCTGTGATATAGTTAGTTAGTTAGTTAGTTAGTTAGTTAGTTAGTCGACAGATCATCCTCATTGCACATCGAACCATTCAGTCCATAAGTGCTCGGATCCCCTCCTCAGCAAATCCCGCAGCGTGTAGCGGCTAACGACACCAGTTCTGTGTTGGTTTACCAATCTTCTTTGGCTTCCTGCGTAGTGTTCTTGTTTGGCCACCCCTCTTTTAATTTGCTGTTCTCGCAGTCTGGCCGTGGTTGTAGATTCACAGTCAACACATGGTTCTCGCAAAAGTCTTTTACTTCTCGTAGAGCATTCAGAATGTCAGCCTGGTCCATGGCGCGTCCGCCCTCCACAGCAGCATTACTTGCGAGCTTGTCAGCCCGCTCGTTCCCTTGTACTCCCGCATGCCCTGGCACGAAGATGAAACTAATCTTTGCCAGCCGAAACCGCTCCAGAGACAGCAACCAGTCTCTTCGGATCTCCCCCATCTCTATCCTCTTGAGCATGTTCATTGAGTCGCTAAGGAAACATGCCCTAGTGAATGTCTGTGTCTCGATCCATGTTATTGCGTTACTTACTGTCATGACTTCCATAGTCAGACTACTTGTGGTCTCAGCAAAAGCACCAGAGTCCTCCTTCACAATTCTCCCTCCGGCCTGAGCCGTAAAGGCCCATGAGCTTCTCACATGTCGGACGACCGACCCATCTGTGTAAATGACAGCATCACCATCTAGGGAATTCTCGAAAATCAACGCTTGTACTTCCGCCTCCACAGCTGTCGGGTTTTCTTGTCTGCATTGTCTGTCTAGTTGGATTCAAACTGAAAAGGATGTGCAGAAATCTGTTGGCAATTGTACCCACTCCTCGCCAGGTTCTAAGTCCTCAAGTGAACACACCTGTTGAAGAATGTCTTCGGCTTGACCTATCCACGACCGTCTTTTTAACCTGCCGCCCTTCACCTTAATAATTTCACTATGCAGTGGATGTTGTGTGTTTGCGTTAACTCTGAGGTAGGCGCGAGCTCTGCAGACTTGTATTCTGTCTTCAATGGTTGGAAAACCAAGAAGGTAGCGCATCGCCCTGCATGCTGTATCTCTTGTACATCCAAGAATAATGCGCATAGCTTCATTCTGTATCCTTTCCATCCTTTCGATCTGCCTACGGCTGAGAGTCAGGATTGCCATTGCATACTCTAAAACAGACATGACCAGCCCTTCGTATAGAAGACATAGATGGCGTTGCTCACAGTTTGCTGCCGCCATCACCCGCATCGCAGCCAACCCCCGCTTGGCCTTTGTTATCACCTGGTCTATGTGCTCATTATAAGCAAAGCTTCGATCAAACCGTATCCCCAGGTAACTCATTGCCTGCGTTCGTTCCACCGTCTCTGAACAGAGATTTACAGTTGGTGTTGGAGTGTTGACAATATGATTATTCAACGAGAACCATGTCACTGTTGCCTTTGTTGGGTTGACCATTGCCCCAGCAATTGCCCCAGTGATATTGTGTCTGAGTGTAAGACATAGATTAGTAGGCAAGTAGCCGCCAGTTGTTAGATTACCTGTGAGTGTAAGTAATAGATATGACGACAGATATCCATCACCTGTGAGATTACCTCTGATTTTAAGACATGGACAAATAACAAAAGTAACACCAATACATCTGGAACAAGACAAGCTGCAGATGCTGCTTGATCAACAAGCCAATGCTCTAACTGTCCGCCTGTGGAGCTTTGATCCTAGATCAGTTTCCAACCGAAGCTTTAAGGCTTGGTCTTCCCTGCCATGACATTTAGTCTATAGGTTGCATTTCCTTGCCTTAGGGTAAAGCTTTTACCCTCCCAGTTGCGCTCCTCCGCTGGAAGGCGTTGGCACAATGTGGGATGGGTGTCGGGTTTTGACTAGCGTAGCCCAACATTCGGCGCTAACAGAAAGCAGGTAGTACCATCTACTGTCATACGGTAGCTCAGTCATATCTGACTAAGACCTGACCCAAAGCTGTGAGATTACATCTCAGTGTAAAATACAGAAAAGAGAAACCAGCTGTGAGATTACATCTACGTGTAAGCTAAACGTTAGCTGCATATCCTTTACATGACGTCACAGTCAACCCCAGCATCATTTGACTATTTGTTCTTTCTTGGCAAGTTTACGTTCAGTAGTTTGCCATCGCTTTCTGAACGATAGGCGCTGATACCATTGTATGAAAATCAGCACAAGGCGGCTTGCTTCCATATCGTCCGCAGCAGTGTTGTGAACGCTGTGTGCGGGATTACAAGTCGCGTTCGTAACGCCTTCGCCACATATCCGGCTCTAAGTGTAAGATATAGAAAATGTGTCGACAACGAACCACTCGCTGTGAGATGACATTTAAGTTTAAAACAGAGATGTGTTGTCAAATAGTCACCAGCTGCGAGATTACATGTGATTGTAAAGCATAGATCTATAGACACATGCTTACACTGGTGTCTCGATCATCAAGCAACAGAAAATGGTGGGGCTGTTGTTCATATACAATGAAATCGTTGTATCCATTCTGAATGAATCACCACATGCACATTTTTAAAATACCTCCAATGTCAAAAGCTGAAGCTTTGCAGCGATGAGCTCAAACACGTATTCAAAATAAAATAAATTCTAAGAGACGTTTAGTGATTGCGGAGGTCAGCTATACCGAATGGATAAGAGCCCTCCGTCTTAAATTTCCGATGTAATGATGCCGAGGTAGCGGGTTAAACCCCTACACCGGACAGTTGGACTAGCAATTTGACTTCTCTGTCCTTGACTTGGGGACATAAATTACAAATACCTTAGAAGCCGGAGTGGGTTCGCCTGATGGCGAGGGTCTCTGGTAACAAGGAAAGCTAACTCACACGCAAAAATCAGACTAGAAGTAGTAGCACGTATATGGACTACGCTTGTGTGTGTGTGTGTGTGTGTGTGTGTGTGTGTGTGTGTGTGTGTGTGTGTGTGTGTGTGTGTGTGTGTGTGTGTGTGTGTGTTTTGCTCTCGTTTGCTTTGAACTTTGTTACTTCTAGTATCATTGGACTGAATTTCACACCACGAGTTCATTTTTTCCCCGAAAACTCCTAGGGGTCATCGCTGAAGCTACGGAGTTCGTGCTTTGTGCGATACTCTCGCCAAGCAGCTTGTATTCTGCGGAGAGAGAGACCGAGTAGTCACTTGGGGTCAAACCCAGCGCAATGAAGTATATCATCTCGACTCAATTATTTTATTCTACTTCAGACACTAGCGTGTCAATAGGTCATCATTATCATTCGGGATGAAGGTCGGGTGTAAGGAGTCCCCAACAATTTCTGCCTCGCATCTTCACGATGCCCAAGTCGAACATAGTTCTTGCAGCCCGTTTATAAACCTTGTCCACCCAAGTGTAACGTCATTCACTTGTACGCTTGTCTCATCACTGTTGAACAATCGTCCACGGCGAATCAAAGATACTAGCTAGTTTCTTTACGTACGATCGCAAGCTGTTTGAACACTGTATCACTACAGACCACATGCCCCCTAGAAATCCTAGAATAGAAACATTATTTTGTCATATTCTCAGCTACGGCGTTATTGCAATTATCATAATAATAATTTGTATTAATTAGCCATTGGCAATGTTTTTCGCACATTTTCCATGTGTTTGTAATGAATGTGTTATTTTTGTTGCTTGAGGAGACGGGTATATGATGTTTGTGTAAAGAGGTGGGAGAAGAAGGAGAAAAATGCTATCAGGGACTGCGTGAGCAATTCTCAACCCTTTGAAAATAAAGTTCTTTCGTTCGTTCTGCTCCTGCCCAGAAGATATCCTTTTACAAGGGGTAGTTGAAGTGCCTAGGTACCTGGATTGTCTGTCCTTACTCACATTCAGTGATCATTTCTTTAGTCTCAGTAATTAAAGACTTCTTTGTGGCGAATGGGCTTACGGATGCAATTCGTAATCCTGCATACCGCGTTCGATACACAGATCCAGGAGATTTGGCAGCAGACCGCCTTGCGTTGGTTTTCATCCAGTGGTATGAGTGCCGGTCGTTCAGAAAGCAATGGTAAACTTGCCAAGAAATCACACAGTAAAAACTAACTTTTGGGGGGGGGGGGGGGAGGGGGTGTTTACGCAGCCTGCCTCGCGCTCCGAAGGTTGTGGGTTCGATTCCGGCCTACGACGTTTGGTTCAGGAATGCAATTTTCTCAGAAACTGCTTGGTTCGTTGTTGGAGCTACGGAGTTCGTGCTTGGTGCGATGCTTTCGGAAGACCGCCCTGCAGAAAGAGACCGAGCCATAGGGGATGAAAACCTATATAATGCAGCCGATCCAGCCGCCTTATAAACCTGTTTTATTTCTACAACGAGAATCACAGATCTACCCAGCCTCATCTTGCTTTATACACGGGTACCCAGACACAGTTTGCATTATTAAGACGTGTAATCTACTGTCTGTCTGTCACTGTCATTTACTGCAAGTATAGTACCTTACAGCGTGTGGCAGGGGAGTCTTGAGCCCGAGGAATTAAGGCCACCTGGTAGTGCAGTCGCCGCGAAGTGTGCAGGCTTGAGTTTTCTTTTTGTCCCCGGCAGAAAAAGAAAAAAAAAACGCCACACCTTACAGAAGTTTCGAACCCGGGTCTCCCGAAGGAGAATCCGACATTCTAGTCACTCGGCGGAGAAAATTCACGCGCACAAGATCTCTCACAAATTTGTCATACTTTGTTTCCTGACGCTTCTGGACCTTGTAGCCATTGCCAGGACCAACTGTGGGCTTGTAAGGACTTCCTATAAGGTATGTAAATAATTACAGGACCCCTTACCACGTCTTGGATACTCGCCCCATCTGGACTCCCAGGTTGATCCATCCTAAAATGCAGGTCAGCATGGTTGAATGGGTAAAAACGCCGCGTGTTCTTAAACATCCGGCGTACTTATGCCGAGGTAGGCGGTTCAACCCCTACACCCGACTTCTGATCTAAAATGTTGACATGTCGTCCTTGACTTGGGGGACTTAAATTACAAGTACCTCTGAAGTCGGAGTGGGTTCGCCTGATGCCAAGGGACACTGTTAATAGGGAAAGCTAATCCACACGCAAAATTCAGTCCATCCATCCATCATGTGCCATGCCGATAAGCGTGGGCGGTCATGTTTTGCCATCTCACTCGATCAACAGAATCGTGGATCAGCTCCGTGATCCTGTCTCGACCATCCCATGTGGCCAAGCCGTCCAGGTATTTACTTCTCGGTCTTCCCCTTGGTCTTTTCCCTTCGATCTTGCCAGTTGTGACCAAGTTCTCCAAGTCATTTCTTCTCATAACATGCCCAAACAATTTGACTGTCTACATGTAATGACTCTAATCAATTTACGATCTTTGTTTGTTTCTTGAAGGACTTGTTCATTGGTTTTTCTGTCTGTCCTTGGTATTCTTTGCATTTTCCCCCATCACTACTATAAATAGTATGTATAGACTACGCTTGAGTTCAAAACGAGTGAGCGCCCCAAAAAAAAAACCCACCTAAAATCTGTACCAGGACTACATTGATCACATGACCACTCGAGTGTCGAGTGGACTATAACTATATGGGACCAGCACCGTATGTGCAAAAACACTTCAAGGCGCGTTAAAGGGACCTTTACTTACGACTCACTTACCTGTCCCGGACTTGTATAAACCGAATGGCACTCGATTTGTGATGTGGTCGGTATCACACAGGCCTCTCGTACTTCCCAACATATTTGTGATGTGGTCGGTATCACACAAGCCGCGTGTACTTCCCAACATATTTGTGATGTGGTCGGTATCACACAGGCCGCGTGTATTTCCCAACATATTTGTGATGTGGTCGGTATCACACAAGCCGTGTGTACTTCCCAACATTTATTCTAGTGCCCATTTTAGGCTGGGTAGATTTGTGAGCCCAGGTCAATGTAAAATACAAACCCGCCTCGATGGCGATTCGAATCCATGACCATTGGGCTGACAGGCCTGCGTGCTAGCCACCGCAGCTCTCAACGATTTCCCGTTAAAAGTTAGTTGCATATCCTTTACAGGACGTAGCAGTCAACCCCAGCATTTTTTGACTGTTCGTGATTCCTGGGCAAGGTTACGTTCAATAGTTTGCCATTGCTTTCTGAACAACCGGCACCCATATTTCATTTAAAAAAACAACAACAACATAAGGCCGTCTGCTGCCAAATCGCCCACAGATGTGTTTAAAATGCGAGTATGCGGGATTACAAACTATGTCCATAACCTCTTCATCACGAATTCCTGTACTGTTGCTAAATTGCTAATATCCACATTCAGATAAGCTAACTATCATGGTGTTTCCAGGTGCAGGATCTCTGCCTACTGACGCATAACTCCTCTCCAGATCCACTGTAACTATTCTGCTGTGGTTAGGTTTTCATATTTTCGAAATGTAGCTTTACAGTTTGGCCTGTATAATGAGTGGCCTTGTCGATCAGATTTCTAATGTTCAGGAATTTTGACACACAAAATGTACGCGCAGGACACCATTTGTTTTCTCGCTCTTATTTAAGGAGCTTAGACCTACGTTCAACCGTTTTGACTAGACACATTTAACTCCATCTATTCTAGATAGTTATTACTTTAAGTCTCTCTCTCTCTCTCTCTCCTCTCTCTCTCTCTCTCTCTCTCTCTCCCCCCCCTTCCCTCCCCAGGCAGTTGTTACTATCTGGCTCAAATATCTGGGCAGCATTTTCACAGAGGACGAAGAATTCTATAGATTTAGAAACAAGTTGCGAAAAAGCAATCGCTGTGACGTGTCAGCATAATTTTTACTGAAGTATTCGACGATTGCGATGTCAAAGGACACTTGATAAACAGTATTTTTCTTCCTGCACTTTGCTGTTAATACCAAACCTGATTTCTATCAGCACTCCATCTTACCAAACTCGTTATATAAGGCGTCCACCTGAGAAAATTCGATATTTAAGGCAAGATGCTTGAGACCGGCTGAGTTTCCAGAAGAGACAGAATTCGAAACGACATTAGAAACATGACGGCGTAACATCATGCATCGAATTTATCGCCAGACAGCGAATACAGTAGTTTGTATATGTTATCAGAAACAACTACCGCTAATAGCGTACAACCAAAACAAAAACGAAGAAGACCAAGAAAACGGTGGATAGACGGGGGTGCTCTAAACAAACACAGATACAATGCAATCAAGGCAACACATCTGGCCTTGGAATGCAAGCCTAAGCTCCCACCATCACAACGCTTAACGGCAAATGTGTCGGAAGAGAAACACCACGCACCTGGGAATAGATACATACTTGGTTCTTTAACACATGTTGTCCCGCGGTTTTCTTCAACACATACCATCATCATTGCAGATGAAACTTCTCTTATTGAAAATGGTATTGGCTTAACCCCCGTAACACACATTTACTACAGTAAAGTTAACTAACTTATTTTATTTAAACAAATATCACATTAACACCTCTCCCATACATATGTTACTGTAAAGTTAACAACTTCTGTTATCGAAGCAATTATAGCTGTGTTCGCTATCCCACTCATTTGTTGCTAAAAAGTTAACAAACTTTGTTTATCGAAACAAGTATTACTGTGACCCGTCTTTCATACACTTACTACTGTAAAGTTAACAAGCTTTTTTTTTATTGAAACTATTATTATCTGTAAAATTAACTATGCTTGTTTTGTCGAAACGGCTATTACCTTAACCCATCTCCCGTCATCATCACCATGTGCCATGCCGGTAAGCGTGGCGCTCATGTATTGCCATCTCACTCGATCACCAAAGTTGTAAATCAGCTCTGTGTTCTTGTCTCGACCATACAACGTGGCCAAGCCATCCTGGTATTTACTTCTCTGCCCTCCCCTTGTTTTCTTCCCCTCGATCTTGCCAGTTGTCACCAAGTTCTCCAATTTATTTCTTCTCATAACGTGACCAAAATATGTTGACTGTCTACGTCTAATTTCTCTAATTAGTTTACGGTTTTCATTTGTTTCTTGTAGGACATTGGTCATTGGTTTTTCTGTCTGTCCATGGTATTCTTTGCATTCTCCTCAGAAACCACATTTCCACAGCCATCAGATGTTTTTCAGCTTGTCTGCTCATTGTCCACGCTTCACATCCATACAAAAGCACAGGTTCTATGTAGCACCTCAACACTCTTTTTCTCGTTGCAAATGACATCTTTTTATTGGTCAGTATGTTTTTCATCTTGCAAAAGGCTGCCTTCGCCATGGCGATTCTTGTTCTAATCTCTTCAAGGCATCTCCCATCAGATGTTATGACTGTTCCGAGATAATTGTACCGATTCACTTGTTTAAGAATATTTTCATTCACTTGCATATTACATTGTGGTATTTCTTTCTTCTTAGTGACGACCATAATCTGTGTCTTCTTACAATTTAATTCTAATCGAAGTTGTTCACTGTGTACAACAATCGCATCTACTAAATGTCGGAGATCCTGCTCATTGTCTGCAATCAATACTGTATCATCCGCACATCTAATATTATTGATGTTATGTCTCCCAATAATGATGCCTTTCATATCGTGAACATTTCTGAAAATACTTCACTGTACAGGGAAAAAAGATCTGGAGAAATTACACATCCATGTCTCACACCTTTCTTAATAGGCTGATATTGGCCTACTTCATTATCAATCTTTACGGCAGCTTGTTGTTTCCAATATATGTTTTTTATGAGTCTGCGGTCTTTCCCTTCAGTGTGCAGATCTGCAAGCATCTCCATCATGTTGACATGTCTTACTTTATGGAAAGCCTTTGTGTAGTCAATAAAGCAAAGATGTAAGTCTTTGTTTACTTCTATAGAACATTCAATTAAGTTCTCAGCATGTACACAGCATTTACTGTACCCGTGCCTCCTATAAACCTACATTGTTCTTCTCCTATTTCGTGCTGTATTTTCTTCCTAACTCATTGCATGATAATTCTTACCAAAATATTTGCATCTTCAATACACATGCGCCGGCTTCCTGGCCTAGAGGTTAGCAACTTTTCTCCGTAATCTCGTATACTCTCGTAGGTAACGTGACGATGGTGAGAATCAGCAGTGGTTCGAATCGCGTCTGTAACTTACGGGGTATGTGAGCCGGTCGCTCAGAAAGCAATGGCAAACTACTGAGCGTAATCTTGCCAAGAAATCAACAATCAGCTGAAAGATGCTGATGTTGACAGCGATGTCCTGTAAAGTATATGCAAAACATTAAAAACATGCTACTGTAAATTTAATCAAATTCCCTTATGGAAACAAGTATTACCTTAACCCCGTTCCCTCATACATGCTACGGTACAGTTAACAACCTGTAATGTTACAAACCACTTAAGAGATGTAGTGTTAATACTATGTCACCACTAAGCAAGACTACTATTTACATGAACCAACAACGATCTTGTCGCATCCCAATGTAATCAGTCACTGTGGAGTGTGCTTGCAACATTTCGCGGAATTTCTTACCCCTTTCCTCAGATTCAAACACACAAATAATAATCATAATAATAATAATAATAATAATAATCGTCACCATCATCAATTTGATCATCATCATTATCATATCTAATATATATATATATATATATATATATATATATATATATATATATATATATATATGTGTGTGTGTGTGTGTGTGTGTGTGTGTGTCTGTGCTCTTGATGAAGAGGGCATAAAACTCTTCGTGCTCTAGTTAGCTTATATAAATATGAGTTAAGTCACGTTGGTGTAATGATCAGGGCGTTACGCTGACAATGCCATGAGCGCGGGGAGGAGGGTTCGATCTCAGCTTTTGTCGTTCACCGCGGGAGGGAAAGTCCGGCCACCTATCCCTCCGTGCACTCGGGCCTACATAATGTGATTGTCCTAATACTTCACACAGCCACAACTGGTTCCTGCTGCAGGACCTGTATCTGTGCTGAGCACATGTACCAACATTCTCCTGTTCGTATATACTGGAAAGGGCGCAGAGATTGTGTAGTCAACTTTGTAGATAATGCACTATGCAAACTTTGTATGTGTATACACCACACACACACACACACACATGCACACACATATATATGATGATAATTATGATGGTGATTATTATTATTATTATTATTATTATTATTTGTGTGTTTAAGTCTGTGCAAGGGGGTAAGAAATTCCGCGAAATGTTGCAAACACACTCCACAGTGACTGATTACATTGGGATCCGACAAGATCGTTGTTGGTTCATGTAAATAGTAGTCTTGCAGAAAAAAAGAGATAGAGAGAGAGAGAGAGAGAGAGAGAGAGAGAGAGAGAGAGAGAGAGAGAGAGAGAGAGAGAGAGAGAGAGAGAGAGAGAGAGAGAGAGAGAGAGAGATTAGATATAACGACCAGGGCGAAAAGAAAAGCGGAAGTAAAACATGAAATATTAAGTGAAAGGTAACTTTGTGCTCTTGTCAGTGGCAGACATTAGAATGTGACATATCGCACGCCCACGTTGCACAGTACACATTGCTTGGCTGTGACATTTAACGCAGCCGTGTAAACCCCAAAAGGTTACCTTGGCGTGTCTTAACCAGGAGCAGACGTGCAGTATTTTTGGGGTGTGACTATATTCATCCATTTATATTTGTAACTTTTCAACATTTGGGTGGGTTTACATCTAACTTGCAGCCTTCTTGACTAAATCTGTATCTGTGTCATTCTTCTTCAGCTCTTGAGACTCATAGTGAGGTATGGGCCCACAACCAAGCATGCCAGGCCCTGTTTAGCCCAGTTTATGGTTGCTTGGATGTTGGCTGATTTGTGCAATACTATGTAAGATAACAAGTGTCGGATGAACTCCAACTCCATCTCTTGTAGACGAATCGCCCCGTTCAACCATCGACTGTATCGATTCCGTTGTATATGGGGCCTTTATAGTGTAGTTTCTAGTTTGTGTTTCGTAGATTGGGCTGCTTGTTGTCAGCTTCCGGACTTCTGATGGGTTGATTGTGTTAGTTTCATCCTTGTGGTTTTACATGTCTGGACAGAGTCTCACACTTGTTAAGGCCTGGCGTAATTGTATACCCGCCCCGTCATGTGGTGGTGCTTCCTTCAGAGGTAATTACCATTCGTTACCCAGCCTCCAGCTATGTCGTGTGTTTTTGTGTCTTCTCGGTCTTCTTTGATTTCGCGTGTCGAGGGCGGCTGGATGGTTCGATCTTGGTGGGGAGTGATAGCGATTCATGACCTCTCTGCACATTTGGTCTTAGTCTGGGTAGCTGTTGTCTTCTTCCTCCTACACTAATTTTTCTTCTGTTACTTCTTCTTCTGCCTGGGACTTTGTGCTTTCTGGTACATATGTTTCGTTCTTTGACTTTGAAGTTCTATTTGTTTTCTTTCTTCTTGGATGACTCTTTTTAGTCGACTTTTATCACATGTTCAGTGGCTATATATTGTTACTGTTCTCTACTTCTCCTTGGGGCCCCGGCAACACCCGGGCAATTCCTTTGTGTAATGGAAAATTTCATTGTGTAATGGTCAATTCCTTTGTCTATTGGACAATTCCTTTGTGTATTGGACCATTCATTTGTATAATGGACAATGTGGTTTGTTTAGCCACAACCGGCACTGTGGCGAAGCGGTTACGTGCGCAGTTCGAAATACAGCTGTGGGCGATGCCCGCATTGCTGCGATGACAGCATTTCTCTCTCCCCCTTCTCTCTCTCTCCTCTCTCTCTCTCTCTCTCTCTCTCTCTCTCTCTCTCTCTCTCTCTCTCACACACACACACTGCTGACCGATAACGACGTATCTGTGACAATAGTTCTATTACATGAGTAAGTTTAGTCCAGCAGGTCGATACCGCGTCTTCGAGGGTGAAAGAGGAGATGCTACAACTAACTCCACATAGGAAAGTGAGCAGAAATACTGTGGGATGGCTGCTACATCCGAGGACTGAGCGCGCATTGGAATGTCCAGTTTGCAGGAAAATCGATCATCAAATAGAACGCACGGGGAATAATCCGCTCCACTTGACTAGTGCATTCCAAGACGTTCCGTGTAAACTGACAATCGGGATTGATAACCCACTCCAAATATGCCTGTGTATTTCCTATTAGTCAAAAGCTGTTTGTTTTGCAAATATGGTAAATGGACATTGTAGTTAGCACCGTTAAAGTAATATACCGCCATATTAAAAGTAATTATAAAAATTAGTATAACAATTCTCTCTCTCTCTCTCTCTCTCTCTCTCTCTCTCTCTCTCTCTCTCTCTCTCTCTCTCTCTCTCTCTCTCTCTCTCTCTCTCTCTCTCTCTCTCTCTCTCGCATGTACTGTGTACATCTTCAGACTGTTAAATTTATTGCCACCTGAATTTAACATGCATAATACGTAATGTATAACTGCCGTGCGAAATATGAGTGGCCAGAAGTCTCGAGTGGAAGACGAGTGGATCTGCGTTTCCAATTTGTGGCCCTTTGAAAATACAGTCCTTTCGTTCGTGCTCTCTCAACCGCTATTGTTACAGGCTTTAATACTTCCAGTACAGCCTTGGTATATATATACATATACTGGCAGCAGTAGTGGTAAAACAACGTGTTTGCACCACTTTGCCAGAGTTTAGAGACGAATTGAAGATGAAACAGACATATCGCTCGAATAGAAATGTCCCGTATAATTCTACTTTGATCGTCAATCGCCTATACTTCAAATCGTGTAACAGGCAGTTCTGGTGTGCATAGCATCTGTAAACAAACGCATACCTTCGTGCCAAATGTTTCTACAAAATGTGTCAACATTTAGGATGGTCAACCTAGACACTTTACCTAGGTACTATAATTACCATGTGTCTCATCATCTCATCTCATCATGTTCCCCTTGTACCTTGCGGTGTCGAGGTGAAGTATAAACAGCATGAGAGTATCGATATTCCCATGGACTCTGCTATTCCCTGCTTCCATCGTTTACGTGGTCGGCCTCTTCCTCTGCTTCCCTCTGGTCTTCTTTGGATACTTCTTTGCCCATGGATAGCCGTTTCAAGCTAGGACACAGATAAGTTGAAATTTGTACATTCATATAGTGTCGATCGTGTATTTGTTAATCTATTTTTGTTTGTTTGTTCTGTGCTGACGAAGGCTTTGGTCGCAACGTCCATTGTTTTTTGTAGTCGTGCTTTGGAAAAACTCTCAACCTATTTCTCGTTTTTCAGTGATTTATTCATTCCCTCTGGTCTGTACATCATTGCTTGTTGTGGTATACTGTTAGTTGGTCACCTTCTTGCATGGCCAAACCATTTGACTTTTTGCTTTCTAATAAAATCTAGTGCAGCACTTTAGTCCTGATTTCTTCATTTCTGATCTTATCTCTTCTTGATACATTGAGTATTCTTCTCAGGAATCTCATTTCTGTTGTTGCGATGTTTCTTTTCTCTTTTTCTGTCATTGTCCGGGTTTGGCATCGGTAACATAGAGTCGGTAGGAAGATTGTGTTGAAAGTGCTTTCTTAGTAGTTATTGATACATGTTTGTTCTTTAGTTATTGGTGCCATTTGTCCAATGAGTTGGTTTGCCTTATTGCATCTATTTTTGATCTCGTCTTCTGATTTGCCATTTGATAATATTATACTTCCTAGGTACTTGAAACTCGTTACTTGTTTCAAGGGATGTTCGTTTTCGTGTATCGTTGTTGCTTTTTCTTCTTTAGTTATAGTCAATACTTCTGTTTTACTTGTTCTAATTTTCATGTTATGTTCCCTACACATTTCGTTTAGACTATTCATTTGGTTTTGTAATTCAGCGTCTGATTTTGCTATTAGTGCTTGGTCGTCCGCAAACAGGAGTTCTCTAATGGTTAAATTTGCAGATGGTTCGTCTTCTGTGTTCTCGTCATGTGGTGTTCTTGCGGTCTGTGTTTGAGTGGTTTATTTACATATGTTGTCTATATATGTTATGAACAAGAGAGGGGACAGGACACAACCTTGTCGTACTCCAGATCTTATGCTGAAGGGTTCTGAGTGTCCTCCAGTTGCTCTCACTATGCATTCACTGTTGTTGTATAAGCTTCAACATAGGTTTGTTAGATGTGTACTCATCCATATTGTTTAAGGATTTCCCACAGCTTGTTTCTATCTACTATATAAAATGCCCTTTCTTGGTCGACAAAGGCTAAGTAGAGTGTTTCATTGAATTCGATTATTTTTCTATGAGTTGTCTAAGAGCATGTGTGTATGCGTATATATATAGGCAAAATTTGTCATGGGATCACCGTTATCTGATTAAACTTGGCCACTTCTGCATATTCACGTGGCAAATTTGAGATGGGGTAGTCCCAAGTCGATGACCGCTGCCACTGGCATCATGTCAGCAGCCTACCTCCAAGAAAGTTGTGCACTACCAAATCTTTTGAGGCTGTGTCAATCCCAGAACTATGTTATAATGAACACAAAATTCCAGGTGGATTTAAACTCAGGACCACTGGGGAGTCAGGTAGGCATGTGCGCTAGCCACAACATTACTGGGCTCTTGCCGTCTGATATTGTGAAAGTTCTGTGCCCCGTTGGACAGCCTTACAATTGCACGTAATTGTGTTCGTTGTCTCTCCGTGTGATTCATTGCCACACGTGTATTGTTTTGCAGATTTGCTCATGTGTTACTAACTATATGCTAGGTAGAAAAACTGCCCCGTGTGTGTGTTGATTTATGGAATGCCTGAAATGCTAAACACATTTATGCCAGCTGTCATCACAATATAAGTATTATAAGCACGGTGTTAACACGGAGGCTGCAATTTTTGTTTTTTAATTTTAAAATTCAAATCAGCATATAAGCAACGACCAGAGCGTTTAACTTACAGCAAGGCCGAAACATGCAAACCCGGATTGGTGCAAACCGGGCTATGATTTAGATGTGATCAGTTTGAGTAACTACAATACAGGGTCCCTTGTAATGACAAGGGGTGTGTTGGGTGTATAGTGATATCCCACATATCGTTAGACTAATCGGTACTCGATAGGTTATGTGATCAGTATCGCGCTGGTTGCCTTGACTTCCCCGGACTGGTATCCATTTTAGATAGGGCGTCCATGTCTAGACGCTAACCTGCCGGTCCTTCGGTCAGGGGTTCGAATTGGCATGGAGGTGGGGCTCCCAAGTCGACCCAGCCTGTGATGAGTCCCGGGGATGTCTTGGGAAGAGAAAGTGGTCGATGTGATAGCGACCACATCGTCCTTCAAGTGCCCAAGAGTCTATATAATTCAGGGACTAGCACCATATTCTCATTGCATCTCAAGCTTGTAAAACTGTCATTGACTGCCAATATAGTACCTTGCAGTGTATGGCAGAGGGGTCTTTGAGCCTGAGGAATTACGACCGCCTTTCTAGTGCAGTCGCCGCGAACTGTGCAGTTTAGAATTTTCTTTTTGCCCCTGACAGAAAATCCCACACCTTACCAAAGGATCGAACCTGGGTCTCCCGAATGGGAGTCCGCGTTCTAGCCACTCAGCCAGCCGCTCCTCAAAAGATCTAAAACATTTTAGGGTGGATCGACCTGCAAGAAAAATGCACTGCATCGAACGGAATTCTAACACATAACTGCTGGACTGGCAAGCAAGCGTACTAGCCGTTGCGCTATGGCGGCTCCAAGATTAGGCTAGTAGTTGTCTGTTTTTGTTTTAAATTGCATTTTCTGGAAATTGTCTTGTAAGAAAACGTGGCGTGTAATGGAAGTGGTTACCCCCATCTCGTACATTGCTGTAGTATAGGTGAAAGGTCTGCGGATTCATATCCCTACGGCGGTATCTGTTATAAGCTTACCTTCACTGTAGTGGATTCGCGAGCAGGGGTACCATAGTTGACACTACACTGCCTTTAACTGTCACAACATGACGATCGCATTCAGCCTCGACTGAGAGATGTTTTATTTCTTCCAAACGCTTTCGTCTCTGCGTTCGATTATATCTTGTAAAGTGAGTGATAGTTACACGTGTATATTGACAGGGGAAAAAAACGACGAAGAAAGGAGCTGCTTAGATGGCCTCATAGAATTGTGAGAATTATAGTATGTCCAGAAATGAATGCCGTCATTCACGATCAATTATTTTGAAAACTGCCTGTTGCATCGTTATGAAATTTTTCCTGCCGTCTTATATTTACCCCCACCCAAGGAATATGTCTTTGATAGGTCCAAAAGGAACTTAAATCATCGAAAGCGGCGACATTTCTTTGATGTTTTGGGGAAAATATAGTGAATTCACGCTAACACACTAGTCTTACAGTAAACCACATTATTTCTGGTAAGGACACAAGTACAAGGCGTAGCCAGATTCGTATGGGAGTGGGTGCAATAAAAAAAAGTAGCTTAAAAGTCGACAGGGTCGACTGCATTGCACCGGGTTTTTATCCCATATGGCTCAGTCTCTTTCCGCAGGGCGGAAAGCGTCGCACAAAGCACGAACTCCGTAGCTCCAGCGACGACCCTCGGAAGTCTCCGAAAAAATGCACTCGTGAAATGAAGGAATCGAACATACAACCTTCGGAGCCCGAGTCAGACGGCTTGACCACTTCACCACGGAGACTCCCGAGAGGGGTGCAATGTGTAATATTAGTAAAGACAGAGAATTTACAGAGGCATGGGGTAAATAATGTGTAAATTGACAGGAAAGTAGAAGGAATATATTTCTTACCTTATTTTTCATTTCCTTCTTGTTTCTTCAGCTGCTGGTTAATAATTGTACACAAGTATTCATGTTACTAGGATGCATTTAGCTTTTTATATTGAGTTCGTGAAAGCTTCCAAATAGCTGTGCGTTAATGTGCGTATGGAGTGACCAGAAATGATACCGCAATTTAGTCATCATGTGTCCATTTTTAAGGATCTGTTCAGCTGTCTGTGTAGTTTGTTCACACGTACACATGGGTGACAGACCCGCTTTGAGTCTTCGTGAAAGATTGTCTACTCTGCTGTTTACCGTTCAGAGACGGAACATGATTACCTGTTTTGCACTATGAAAATAGTTGTCAGTGTCTCTGTAGTGGGCTTTCTTCTTAACGACCAAGATGTTGGTCCTCTTTTCATTGAAGTTTATAGATTGATTCGTATGCACGTGTGTTGTCCCCTAATTTGACAACGTGTTTGCTCTCACGTTTCTTGTTATGCCACAATATGTCAGTTTCCACCGCAATATTACTCTTCTGTTGGTATTCAATGCGTTTAGTGTGTGTGTGTGTGTGTGTTGTTTGTTTGTTTTTCAATACCAGTTGTTTGTCACCGCTGAGGGCTTGCGGAATTGAAAATTCATCACTGTGGAATACAAACTGTTGCCATTGACATTGTGCTGATGCTGTAATGTTTAGGGCCTGCAATTCGTCTGAATGGTTGGAGCAAAATATCCCAGTAAGCGTGCACGCGGATTAAGGTCTGCGATCTGCTCAGACCTTAATCTGTGTCGGACGATTCCAGTAGGTTGATGACTGCTCTCGGTTGCATAAAATTCAATCCATCCTTTCTCCAATAGTCCTCTTCCCCTTCAACACATGGTCCTCACAATTTTCCAGTAACTTTTATCAATATTTAATAGCGCGGACTGAGTTAGTATCTTGACGTCAGACAATTTGAATGTAGTATTGGCAGCTGCCATCTGTCCTTTAATTTTAGCCCACACAAGTTCTACAGGGTTTAAATGAGAATGATACGGCGGAAGTCTCAAGCACCTATGGCCATGCTCTTCTATCAACTTGTCGATTTGATATTTATTGCTTTTTTGCGCCTGTTTTACAAGGGACAACAACTGTAGCTTAGAAATACTGTTTCTGGAAATGGTATATTTTCCATTCGGAGCCATATCTTTATGCTCGATGCTGTTGGTATTTTGTCTTCTTGGGCAACAACATTGTGATATGATGCATTGTCCATGATTAGACAAGACGGTCTATCAAGGGATGGAAGTACTGTATTCTCGAGCCAATCTCTAAATACATTACCATTCATCTCATTATGATAATCCCTATTGTCTGTATGCTTTGATACGAACACGAGTCCAGCATTCTGTAGTAAGCCATTATGAGTACTACCAGCATAGCTATGACGAAACGCTGTCCTTTACTACTGGGCACATAACGCTTTATCTATTCCATCCACTGATTGCCATTACTTTTCACTTGTGTGGTGCGCATTGATCCACGTCTCATCCAAATACACTATGTCATAATTTTATTTGCGCATTTCCCTTATTTCACGTAGGTATCTGCTTCTCATGGCTCCTAAATGCGGTTGCTCGCAAAGGATATTTCTACATCTCTTGTACTTTCTAAAAGTGAAGCCTAATGTCCTTCTAATTTTCCATAAAGTTGTTTTGGTTAGCTCTATGTTATTGTTCTTTCTCACCAAACTCTTAGTTTTCTTACAGTCACTGTTTCTTTGGCATCCATCATTTTTATAATAACTCGCCTGATAACATCCTTGTCAAAACTGTCTACAATTGCCTTTCTACCTACCGTTTGCTTATCGCGTGTTGGTTTCAGAATCTTGCACCCATCAACGAAATGACCGTTTACTCAAACCCAATGCATGCACAGTTCCTTTTTCGGAATTTTCTAATAGTATGAAACAGTTTCCTGCGATCAGCTTCTTGACAAAAATATGTGTACAACTTCATAGCGATGCTTTGAAGTGTACACAATTTCACATTCAATCCCATTCACACATTCAAATATTAGCTATTAATATTATATTAATGGTAAGATGTATTTATATATTTATTTATATAATCACGTGTCATGAAAGAACCCACACTGAAGACACCTCTGAACAATCCAATTTAACTGCGCGCAGTTTGTGCCAAAACGGAAACCACGAGACAATTTCTAAAACAGCGCGGATGTGTCTTGGTGAAGCTGTAATACTTTTAAAATTATGGACTTAATCTCTGAGCCGTAAATTATATACCGCATATAAACAAACATTGAAATCTGCTGTACAATCTCCAGAACAAAATTTTTTGTGTTGGGTGAACATACTGATAAGGTTATATGCTAAATCTCATAATTTTCCCTCAGCTGGTTACTGAGATATGGAATTTTATATTGGGGCAGAAAAAAAGTAAACAGACTATAATAGTTCAAACTCCTGCGGCATTATCTGTGTTGCAATTGATCTGCGTGAACTTTTTAAGTGAGGGAAATTCCCTGTAACTAAACTATGGCCTACCATAAAGTCAATCTAGCACTTGACATGTCTACAGCGGCAATACTTTATAGGCAGTTATCTGTACCTACTGTTCAGGAGTTGGTATTTCTTGCTGAAGATTTTTTTTTTTTTTCGTTTTCCCGCTTTGAACTCAAACGTAGTCCTTACAAGTGCTGCTAATTATAGTACAATGGCCTGAATTTTGCGTGTGGATTAGCTTTTTCCTATTGCCAGTGCCCCTCGACATCAGGAGAACCCACTCCAACGTCTGAGGTACTTGTAATTTACGTCCCCAAGCCAAGGACGAGAAGTCAACATTGTAGCCCAACGGACCGGTATAGGAGTTGAAACTGATACCTCGACATCAGCAGGCCGGAAGTTTGAAAGCTCGCTCGTATCAATTATGTCATGCTGACCTCGGCTGAAGAAGTGACACGGCGCCGGAAAAACCGGGTCGATTAAAACATGCTGAGATTTTCTCCATCCGATTTTAGGAACAACGCTGTGTCGAGTTGAGAGGCGGTTATTTCCGCTGAATCCCTCATAATTCCACACCTCTTATACCAAAAATTGGTAGTTATTCTTGTTGTTATTGGTTTTATTCTTCTGGTTCTTTTACATGTTGTTGTTGTTGTTGTTGTTGTTGTTGTTCTTCTTCTTCTTCTTCTTCTTCTTCTTCTTCTTCTTCTTCTTCTTCTTCTTCTTCTTCTTCTTCTTCTTCTTCTTCTTCGTCTCCTCCTCCTCATTATGTTTCGCCTCATACTCTTCCCGCCTGTCATATCCCAATTAAATAAAGGCCCCAATCAATCCACGCCACGTTGTTTGGGGACTAGTTCATGAGGGGTTCGATTCTGCAGCTAAAGTTGTCTGCTTGATGTCGTAGATTAATTGGTAGTTACCATAGTAAAACACCATATATTATAACAGTAACCCGCAGTAACATAATTACCACATGTAAACAGCTAGCACAGATGTGGAATTGACCGGAAAGCACAATATTTTCGCAAGAATAGCTTATTTACGGACACAGCTACATTTATGAAGGCGTTTCGTGTCCTTTACAGGCAGTATTGTATTAGGTAGTTTGCCATTACTTTCTGAACGGTCGCCGCTTATGTCTGCGAAATCAAGGCAAAATAATTGGTTTCCAAATCGTGTACTGCTGATTTCGAACTGTCGACCCGGTATGTCATAAAATTGTGAAACTGTGTTCACTAACTTCTAAGCCACAACGCCACCGACATGAAAGTGTGACGTACTAAAGAAAACTTCACATTCTTCGGGCTGAATAACCGGACATAGCTTGAAGCAGTGTTTGCTGTTGTGTGCGGTTCCCCATTCCCGTTTCATTTATTAAAGGCGAGAGGAGCGGCCAGGTTTTATCACACACGGCTCGGTCTCTTTCTGCAGGGCAGCATGCCGAAAGCATCTCACAATACAGGAACTCCTAGCCCCAGCGACGATTCCCCCTCCCCCTTGAGTCTTCGAGAAAAGTGCACTCATGAACCGAATGTCAGAGTCCGGAATCCATCCCACTGCCTTCGGAACGCGAGGCAGACGGCTCAACCACTTCGCTACCTAAGGAGACCTCCTTATTATTTAATGTGTTTTGTTGCGCTCGTTCGCTTTAAGCTCAAACGTAGTCCGTACACACTACTTCTAGTAGTGCTGGACTGAATTTTGCGTGTGGATTAGCGTCCTCGCCATTAGGCGAATCCAGTCCGACTTCAGAGATACTTGTAATTTACGCCCCCAAGTCTAGGACGATAGGTCAACATTTTAGTCCAGCTGTCCAGTGTAGGAGTTGAACCTCTTCCCTCGGCACCAGCACACCGGATGTTTAATAACATGCGTCATTATCCATATGAAACGTGGACACGTAACAAATCAGCTGAAAAGCGCACATGAACCTTTGTACATCAACATCCAACATATCCACCTTAAAACATCAATATCCAACAAGAACTTGGTGTTGAAGTCGATGTATTGTTAATAAAGATATAACTGAGAAAAATGAAATATTTTAGGCACGTAAAAAAACAAAAAGACCGTGTCACGTTGTGTTATAACGTGCTGGTATGGGAGCCGGTCGTTCAGAAAGCAATGGCAAACTACTGAACGTAAAAACTTGCCTAGTACATAAACAGCAGCTGAAAAATGCTGGTGTTGACTGCAACGTCCTGCAAGGGATATGCAACATTTAAAAAAAGACATGCCTGTCTGAAAAAGATAATTATGGAGGGAGGCTACATGAGAAGAGGAAAGGAGAAGACCACAACGTAGATACATTCAGGATATTAGAGATATTTACACATGACAGCAATAGAGCCAGGGCATCTGGGGTATGACAGACATTTCGCAAGGCTCTTATGGGGCAAAGTTCTGAATGGGACACAACACTGGGTGATGATGACACGCATAACTATGTATCGAATGAGGTGGCAACCTATTGCACCTCTGCACACTTTAAAAACCTGGTTTATGATCTTTTCAACAAGCTGCCTGTGCAAGTATGCTCGCCTTCAACCCTTACCAACCGCCACCGAAACTGTCATCATAACTGTTAACTGTCATTTACTGCCACTATGGTACCTTGCGGTGTGTGGCAAGGGGGGTGTCTTTCAGCCTGAGGAATTAAGGCCGCCTGGCTAGTGCAGACACCGCAAACTGTGCAGGTTAGGATTTTCTTTTTGCCCCCGACAGAAAAAAAAATAATCCCACACCCTACCGAGGATTCGAACCCGGGTCTCCTGAATGAGAATCTCGGCGTTCTAGCCACTCGGCCAGCCGCTCCTCGACCTGGTACCAACCGCCACCATCAGCAGTATTTCCCAACTATCCCTACGTTAGACCAACCATAGCCAGGTATGTTCAGAAATCCCAAACCTAAACTCGCACGCTCCGTGGTCATCTATATATATAAAACACGATGTATGTATGTGTGTCCGTTCTTTATGGGTTCGCGAACTGTCCATCCGATTGAGATGAAATTTTCTACATGTTTTCTTTTCATTCCCGTGCAACCAACTGTCATAGTTTTTTAGTGTACAATCAGCTATTTACTTACTAAAATTTAATATTTAAATTTACATTATCATTTCTATATAGCGAGGGGACTTAACATAAGAAAAGTTATTTCAAGGGGCATAACTTTTAATAACATTGTTATTATTTTATATATAGATTGTTGCATTGTTTTCAAAGATTTATAAACTCTTTGTCTACAGTTATTTACAGGCATATGAGTTATAATAAATAATGATATAATCTTTAAGGCATTTTCATAAAAATAATGCATATATTTAAATAGTGAAAATTTTCTAACTCATCTTTTTATTTTTCTTCAACAGCACATTAATTTTTTTAACATTCCCATTTGTATGGCGCGTTACACCCACGTTGGGTATTTATGATGCCCGCCCATATTAAACATTTCCTCAACGAGTTACTTTTCATGCATTTTAATGCTTATTGTTCTTTTGTTGTCAAAGAATTGCTTCATAAGAGATGTTGAATGAAAGAATGTATGAGAGGAAATAGAGAAGAAGGACAGAATGTAGGACGGGCCTGCGTGCCCAATTCTTAACCCTTTGAAAATAAAGATTTTCGTTCGTTAAAAAAAAAAGTAATTTTTTGTGAGAGAAAGTTAGTTGCATATCGCTTGCAGTACTCTGCAGTCAACCCACCGCCCACCATTTATTGGCTGTTCGTGATATCTTGGTAAGTTTACTTTAGATAGATCTCTTCCAGTCATATTTTCTACTATCAATCTATCTATTCTTTATTCTATCTATATTTTTAACGGGAACGGGCCGAACATAGATAGATAGACAGACAGACAGACAGGCAGGCAGGCAGGCAGGCAGACAGACAGACAGACAGACAGATAGACAGACAGACAGACAGTCAGTCGGGAACGGGAACCGGAGCTTATATGACTACTTATATGAATTAAATGAGATGCTCCCCACCAGGAGCTGGGCGAAGCCGGGCCGGGTCAGACAGATAGACAGACCAGACAGACAGACGACTTACTGTGATCTTGTGAAGGAAAAGGCGACGTAGATTGGAAACGGTAAATATTGGTTTCTCTTAGCATTGGAAAGGTGAGGCCATTAATGAACATCACAGTAAACGGGTAGATACTAGAAAAAGTAGCGAGTTTCTCCTATCTTGGACATGTAATAGCAGATGATGGCAGAAGTGAAACATAAATTAAAAAGAGAATAGGAATGGCAAAAAATACTTTCAACATCATGAAATCAGTATTGGCATTTATAGAGATTAACAACACATTAAAAATGAGAATTGCCAAATGTTATGTCTGTTCAACAGAAGCCTGGCCAATGAAGAAGCTACTAGAAAGTCAAATAAAGGCCCCGGAGATGTGGATATACAGAAGAATATGTCATATTTCATGAAACAAAAATAATCAGTTGCAGATGTTCTAGAAAAACTTGGAATGAAAAAAGAGTTCATGAAAGAAATAAAAAAGAGACAAGTAAAATATTTCGGTCACGTTAAAAGACATAACACTCTTATTTAAAAAAAAAAAAAAACATAATGGAGGTATGACCGTTGAAGGTAAGCGAGCGAGTGGAAGGCAACGATACAAGAGGGAAGATAAGATCAAGAGGGTCTGACAGAATGCACAGTCAAGGCTAGAGTTAGTGTTGGAGATCCATAGCAGTCAACCTTCATTGTGAAGACGGTACCTGATTGATTTATTGAATTATTGGTCAGAATATCCAGACTTAGAGAATGTAAACTCCGGAGTATTTCAATTCCGTCTACATGCTGAAAATTAATTGTACAGACTAAAAGAGTCTAAATGTTTTGAAAGACGTTAAGACCACAGAGACAAGAGGCTGTCGTCGCTTTTGTGTTACCGCATTATGAGAAGTTGCAAAATAGAATATGTAGTAAATGAAAATGTCTGTGGAAAAAGAGGGTTGGGGGAAGGCAGGGATCAGAAGATTCTTTATAGCTTTGTGGTATGGCACGGAAAGGTGTCAGCACCAGGAGTGATACTTCATGTTGGATGTCGCAAGATGTGGAGAAGCAAGATCGCCCAGGCTAGTCGGTAGGATTCTTTATAGTGATGGCATTATACGGGACTACCTTCGTCATTCAAAGTAACGAATACGAAGCGTCAAATGCAAGTGCAGACAGCAGTATAGTTCAGCTGTATACCCAGCACTTATTGAACACGGCTTGGCTTTTCAGCTACTCAAATGGGAATACAGGGCCAAGGTTCTTGTGCTGTCGATACTTTCATTCTGAGATGATTAAGGCTGGGCAGGATGTATTCTGATATGTAAATTAGCAATCAGTAAGAATTAACGAATAGTCAGTCTAACTGCAAGTCCAAACACGTTGCATCTTATCCCAGTGAATGAAATTAGGACACCCAGACTCTGACACCAGACTGGTTGTCACGATATCAAATCATGACATGTTTATATGCCAGTATGGTCGAACTCGGGCTTTTCCGCTGGATACACTTCCTCTCATTTTCAAAAGGTTTCGCTCTAAAAAAAAAAATGTTAACCGTGTTCGAGTAGCAGCGAATGTAAACACTTTTTAGGTGGGCCCCAAACACAGATGGAGATGACAAGCTGGGGACTTGCAGGTCCATGATTACGTTAATGTGCACAACCGTGTCCATCATCATCGTGTGGCAGGTCTCTCTAGTGTAGAAGGTCGCTCTTACCGCGGTCCGCCGAGAGGTTTCTCCATCTCTTGCCAGTTCTCCTTCCCCGTGCATATTCATGTCTGGGGTGTCTGCAATGAACGGGGTGTCTGCAATGTCCCGGGTGTCTGCAATGTCCGGGGTGTCTGCAATGTCCCGGGTGTCTGCAATGTCCGGGGTGTCTGCAATGTCCGGGGTGTCTGCAATGTCCCGGGTGTCTGCAATGTCCGGGGTGTCTGCAATGTCCGGGGTGTCTGCAATGTCCGGGGTGTCTGCAATGTCCGGGGTGTCTGCAATGTCCCGGGTGTCTGCAATGTCCGGGGTGTCTGCAATGTCCCGGGTGTTTGCAATGTCCCGGGTGTCTGCAATGTCCGGGGTGTCTGCAATGTCCCGGGTGTCTGCAATGTCCCGGGTGTCTGCAATGTCCCGGGTGTCTGCAATTTCCGAGGTGTCTGCAATGTCCGGGGTGTCTGCAATGTCCGGGTGTCTGTAATATGGCCCAAGTATTTCGGTTTCTCCGACGTGGTAGTGTTTATGAGCCAGTTTTCTTCCTTAATGAGATCTTGTAGAATATCAGTATTTTTTTGTCGTTGTGGACCACGATATTCTAAGAACCTTTCTGTAACACACACACACAATGTGAACATATGCAAAATACAATTTTAACACACAGTTTGCTATCCCTTTTGTTCTCGATGCAGGATACACCGTGCACAATTACAGTATATTTGTTATACCGACATGGTGACAGTCTTACTTGTTAATAAAGATGTGAATATGTTATTTATTTATTTATTTATTTTTTAAGAGGCAGTCACATATATGCATCAAGTGAAATCAAACAGGTGACGGTCTATGGGTAACACCTTATGCGTAGGATGTGCAGGCAAGAAACGTCTCTCAATTTTCTCAAGCTTACACAATTTTCTGTTTGTATCCTCTGCCTGAGCTATCCACGAACTCCAAATCTTGTTGACCATACGGCATATAAACATGTCATGATTTGATATCGTGACAACAAATCTGGGTGTCAGAGTGTGGATCTGTGTCCTAATTTCATTCACTGGGATAAGTCGCAACGTGTGTGGAAATTTCTTGCAGTTAGACTGACTATTCGTAACTTCTTACTGATTGCTAATTTACATATCACACGTCTCTATTTGTGGACTCTGCCTGAGCTATCTACGATTTTCCTCTTGCCAACCTGAGACCCTTAACTGTATTAAGGGCTTCACGCAGGAGGTGTGACTTTTGTGGGTCAGAATGCCAGAAGAGAAATCTAACATGTGCATGG
>JACEFZ010023679.1:0-180000 GCA_014155875.1 Cepaea nemoralis
ATATTTTTTGTTTTTTGGAAAAGGGGAAGATCGGGGCGCCTTTGACTTTGCCCTCGTAGATACCAAGGGAACAGTAAATGCTGTGTATATGCTGAGAACATTAATTGAGCGATTTATAGAAGTAGGCAGATCTATATATTTGCGTCATTTACTATACAAAGGCTTTCGATAAAGTAAGACATGTCAACATGATGAAGATGTTTGCAGATCTACACTTGTAAGCAACAAATACTGAAAACAAAAATACTGCCACTAGGATTTATAATGAAGTAGGCCACTAACACGGAGCTGATCCACGACTCTGGTGATCGAGTGAGATAGCAAAACATGACCGCCCACATTTATCGGCATGGCATATGATGGATGGACTGTCAGCCTATTGAGAGAGGTGTGCGACAGGGATGTGTAATGTGTAAAGTGAAAATTATTTTAAAAATTAATTTAAAGACATAAGAGGAATCGCCATTGAGGGACATAACATAAAAAAAATATTATTTATGCGGATGATACAGCATTGATTGCAGACAATGAACAGGATCTGCAACATTTGGTATATTCGGTAATTGTACACAGTGAACAACCAGGGTGATAATTAAATTGTTAGAAGACAGATTATGGTCGTTACTAAGAAAACAGAAATATCACAATGTAAAATAAAGGTAAATGGGAATATTCTTACACAAGTGAATCCGTACAACTATCTCAGAACAGTCATGACATCAGATGTGAGGTGCCTTGATAATGTGAGAACGAGAATCGTTATGGTAAAGTTAGCCGTTTAAAAGATGGAAAACATTATCTTATATATAAAATAGAATGTATGTCTGTAAGTATTCTGTATGTATTTTATGCGTTCGCGAACGGGTCCCATCCGATTGAGATGAATTAATTCCTACACGTCTTCCTTCTCACAATCCGCGCTGGCCAACTGTCCAAGTATTTATTTTAAAATGTTATTTACTTCATATTATTTAATATTTAATTTACATTATAATAGCGAGGGGACATAACTGCTAATAGCATTGCTGTATATGTAAAATTGTTACATATTTCTCAAACAGGTGGACCTTTTCGCTGCAGTTATCTACAGGCATATGCGTTATAATCCTCCTTCCCTCCTCATCGTCCTCTTCTACCCTCTTCCTCCTCCACTCCCCCTCCTCCCTCTCCCTCTCCTAATCCTCCCTCTTCCTCCTCCTCCTCCTCCTCGCACTCTATCCCCATCCTCCTCCCTCCTTTTACCTCCTCCAACTCCTCCCTCCTCCTCCCTTCTCCTCCTCTCTCCTCCTCTTCCCTCCTCCTACCAATCCTCCTCCCCCTCCTCCCTCTTCCTCCCTCCTCCTCCTCCCTTCTCCCCCTCCTCTTCCATCCTCCTCCTCCTGCCTTCTCCTCCTCCCTCCTAACTCCATCTCCTCCTCCCTCCTCCCTCCTCCTCCTCCCTCTACCTCCTCCCTTCTCCCCTCCCTCCCCCTCCACACTACCTCCTCTCCCTCCTCCTCCTCCCTCTTACCTCTCCTCCTCCCTCCACCTCGCCCTCCTCCTTCCCTATCTCCTCCTCCCTCCTCCCTCCTCCTACATCCTCCCCCTCCTCTCTCCTCCTCGCTCTCCTCCTCCTCCTAATCTCTCCTCATCCCTCCTCTTCCGCCCTCCTGCCACCCTTCTCCTCCTCCTCCCTCCTCCTCCCTCCTCCTCCCTTCTCCTCCATCCCTCCCTCCCTCCTCCTACCTCCTCCCCTCCTCTCTCCTCCTCGCTCTCCTCCTCCTCCTCTACTAATCTCTCCTCCTCCCTCCTCTTCGCCCTCCTCCACGCCTTCATCCTCCTCCTCCCTCCTCCTCCCTCCTCCCTCTCCTCCCTCCAACTCTTCGTCATCCCTCCTCCTCCCTCCTCCTCCCTCCCGTCTCCTCCTCCCGTCCTCGCTCCTCTCTCCTCCTCCCTCCTCCCTCCTCTTCCTCCCCTCCTCCTCCTCCTAATCTCTCCTCCTCCTCCTCTTCCGCCCTCCTCCTCCCTTCTCCTCCTCACTCCTCCCTCCTCCTCCCTCCTCCATCCTCCTCCCTCTACCTCCTACCCTTCTCCCCCAGTCCTCCTCCCTCCACCTCCCTCCTCCTCCTCCTCTACCTCTCTCCCTTCTCCCCCTCCTCCTCCCTCCTCCTCCTCCATCCACCTCCCTCCTCCTCCTCCCTTCTCCTCCTCCCACCTCATCCTCCTCCTCCCTCCTCCCTCCTCCTCCCTCCTCCTACCATCCTCCCCCTCCTCTATCCTCCTCGCTCTCCTCCTCCCTCCTCCTCCTCCTCCCTCCTCCTCCTCCTAATCTCTCCTCCTCCTCCTCTTCCGCCCTCCTCCTCCCTTCTCCTCCTCTCTCCTCCTCCCTCCTCCTCCCCCTACTCATTCTTCCTCCTCCTCCTCCTCCCTCCTCCTCCCTCCTCCTCCCTTCTCCTCCTCCCTCCTCCTCCCTCCTCCTCCCTCCCTCTACCTCCTCCCTTCTCCCCCCTCCTCCTCCCTCCTCCTCCCTCCACCTCACTCCTACTCATCCCTTCTCCTCCTCCCTCCTCATCCTCCTCCTCCCTCTACCTACCTCCCTCCTCCTTCTCCCTCCGCCTCATCGCCCCTCCTCCCTCCTCATCCTCATCCTCCTCTCTCCTCCTCCCTCCTCCTCCTCCCTTCTCCTCCTCCTCCCTTCTCCTCCCTCCTTCTCCCTTCTCCTCCCTCTTCCTCCTACCTCCTTCTCCCTCCTCCTCCCTCTTCCTCCTCCCTCTTCCTCCTCCCTCATCCTCCTCTCTCCTCCTCCCCCTCCTCCTCCCTCCTCTCCCTCCTCCTCCTCATTCCTCCTCCTCCCCTCCTCCTCCTCCTTCCTCCTTCTCCCTCCTCCTCCCTCCTCCTCCTCTCTCCTCCCTCCTCCTCCTCCCTCCTCCTCCTTCCTCCTCCCTCCTCCTCCCTCCTTCTCCCTCTTCCTCCTCCTCCCTCCTCCTACCTCCTAATCTGTCCCCTCCTCCCTCCTCCTAATCCCTCCTCCTCCCTCCTACTCCTCCCTCCTCCTCCTGTCTCCTCCTCCTCCCTTCTCCTCCTCCCTCCTCCTTCTCCCTCCTCCTCCCTCCTCCTCCTCCCTCTTCCTCCTCCTCCCTCCTCCTACCTCCTCCTCCTTCCTCCTCCTCCCTCCTCCTCCTCCCTCCTCCTCCTAATCGCTCCTCCTCCTGTCTCCTCCTCCTCCCTCCTCCTCCTCCCTCCGCCGAATATGAATTAAATGATACGCTCCTCACCAGGGGCTGGTCGAAGCCGGCCGGGTCGTCTTTTTTTGGGAACGGGAGCAGGGCCCGAATATGAATTAAATGAGACGCTCCATTTACTCAAGTTAATTGTTGGGGGAAGATGTAAAGATCTTTCAAGTGCTCTTTCTAATAATAGACAGACAGACAGTAGATAGTCGGGAACGGGAACGGGAGCTTATATGACTACTTATATGAATTAAATTAGATGCTCCCCACCAGGGGCTGGGCGAAGCCGGGTCAGACAGACAGACAGACAGACAGACAGACAGACAGACAGACAGACAGACAGACAGACAGACAGACAGACAGACAGACAGACAGACAGACAGACAGACAGACAGACAGTCGGGAACGGGAACTTATGTGACTACTTATATGAATTAAATTAGATGCTCCCCATCAGGGTCTGGGCGAAGCCGCGCCGGGTCAGACAGACAGACAGATAGACAGACAGAGGGACAGACAGATAGATAGTCGGGAACTGGAACGGGAGCTTATATGACTACTTATATGAATTAAATGAGATGCTCCCCACCAGGGTCTGGGTGAAGCCTGGCCGTGTCAGCTAGTTGACTAATAAAATGATGCCTATTACAATGAGGAAAAGAGCGTTGAAGTGCTACATAGAAACTGTAATTTGTTTTGGGCGTGAAGCGTGGACAATGAAAAGACAAGCTGAAAAACATCTAAACATCTAATGGCGATGGAAATGTGATTCCTGAAGAAAATGCAGAGAATATCATGGACAGACAGAAAAACTAATGAGTAAGTCCTACAAGAAACAATTGAAAATCGTAAACTGATAAGAGAAATTAGACGTTGACATCAAACATTTTGAGCATATTATGAGTGGAAATAAACTAGAGAACTTGGTGACAACTGGCGAGATTGAGTGGGAAAAAAAACGAAGGGAAGGCAGAGAAGTAAATATCTGGATGGCTTGGCCACAGAAAAACAGAGCTAATCCACAACTCTGGTGATCATTTGCTTTGTGCGCGTGCTAACCTTGAACTCAAGCATACTCCATACACGTGCTTCTAGTGTACTGGACTGATTTTTTTTTGCGTGTCGGTTAGCTTTTCCTATTATGAGTGTCCATCGTCATCAGGCGAACCCACCCCGACTTCAGAGGTACTTGTAATTTGAACCCACTCCGACTACAGAGGTACTTTTAATTTACATCCCAAAGTCAAGAACGAGATGTCAACATTACCTCGGTATAATTTTTTTTCCCCATATCCTTTACAGGACATCTCTGTTACCACCAGCATTTTACCGCTGTTGTTGATTTCTCGGCAAGATTACGCTCAGCAGTTTGCCATTTCTTTCTGAGCGGCCGGCTCACTTATCCCGTATCCGCGCACGCGCAAGAACCGCTTCTAATTTTCGCTCCGTTACCCTACGTGGATAAACGGGATTACAGAGAAAGTCGTTCAAGCTCTAGGCCAGGAAGACCAAGGAATACCTCGGTATCAGCAATCCGGATGTTTAAGAACGAGCTCTCTTATCCATTCGACCATACTGACCACCTTGGTGATCTTTTACATGTCGAAACATGACATCCCACGCGTATAGGCATGGCACATGATGATGATGATGATTCTGCAAAATTTTCAGCACTGTCGTTGGCATTATCAGACTTACGGACATAAAGATAAGAGTGTAGTTGTCAAACTTACACTCATCAATAAAGATAGAATGCAGTGGTCAAAATTATAGAAAGAGATAAAGATAGAATGCAGTCGTAAAACTTACTGACATCGATAAAGATAGAGTGCAGAGGTAGTTAGTTAGTCGACAGATCATCCTTACTGCACATCGAACCATTCAGTCCATAAGTGCTCGGATTCCTTCCTCAGCAAATCCCGCAACGTGTAGCGGCTAACGACACCAGTTCTGTGTTGGTTTATCAATCTTCTTTAGCTTCCTGTGTAGTGTTCTTGTTTAGCCACACCTCTTTTAATTTGCTGTTCTCACAGTCTGACCATGGTTGTAGATTCACAGTCATCACTTGGTTCTCGCAAAAGTCTTACTTCTCGTAGAGCATTCAGAATGTCAGCCTGGTCCACAGTAGCCTAACCTGCAAGCTTGTCAGCCGGCTCATTCCCTTGTACTCCAGCATGCCCTGGCACGAAGATGAAACTAATCTTTGTCAGCCAAGACCGCTCCAGAGGCAGCAACCACTCTCTTCGGATCCACCCCATCTCAATCCTCTTGAGCATGCTTATTGAGTCGCTAAGGAAACATGCCCTAGTGAATGTCTGTCTCAAGCCATGTTATTGCTTTACTTACTGCCGTGACTTCCATTGTCAGGCTACTTGTGGTCTCAACAAAAGCAATTGGACACAAATGAATAAGATAAGGAAAACATGGAAGTAAACCAGAAGAAGGAGAGGGAGGGGAAGAAGGAGAGGGAGGGGGAGAAGAGGGGTCGGATGCGAAGAAGAATAAGGAGAAGAGTAAGAAGAGCAAGAAACGGAAGGAGGAAAAGCAAGAGGAGGATGAATAAGAGAAAAAGAACGAGATGGGAAATGAGAAAAGAGAGGATTTATTCAACAGTGTGATTGGAGTTAACAGTTAATTAAGTAATGAGACGTTATTAACTAATTAAGTAATAAATGATAATTATGTGAACATCTTTCATTTGTCTTCAAATATGTTATATCATATCATACTGTAAAATGTTAATACGTATTAAATGTTGCTTTATTAACCGCCCTTTTAATTACTGTATGTTCACGTGATCATCATTTTCAGATATAATCTAAAACAACGTAATATAAAATTATAAATAGCTAATTAAGAATAAAGTCACACATTACATTAATTAACACAGCGTAAATATGTACACGGTAATTCCAGATAATTTGAAAGTATACGTATATAGGAAAGAAGAAGTCAGTCGTGGACAATTTCACAGTCACGTTTTTTAAAAATCAGGGTGTATTTTTTTTACTTAATGCTACATAAAAATAAAAGTTCTTTGAGTCAGTGTGGAACAAGAAGAAGTAAATACTGACATTATACCAGATCTGAAGATCAAAGACATCTGGTTCATAAGCAGCATCGTGTTTAGGAAACTAAACTATTATAGAGATATAGAGACATAGACAGATAGACAGTAGAGCCTAGAGTCAGAGAGATATAGACACAGTAAGAATCAGAGACAGACAGAGACAGAGAGGCATGGAGACACAGAGGGGCAGACAGCCAGAGTTACAGAGGGGACAGAGACAGAGTGACATAGAGACAGACAGACAGACAGACAGACAGACAGACAGACAGACAGACAGACAGACATAGCGAGGCAGATTGACATAGACAGAGCGGCAGATACAGATGGACAGAGACATAGAGACAGAGAGATTGTAGACACAAGTAAACGTTGAATGTGTGACACTCACCTGACGACCCGCAAGTCATGTGTTCGATTATCCTTTGAGGCTTTCGTCAGGCCGCCCTGTGGACAGAGACCGAGAACTATTAGATATAACCAGTGCAATGAAGTCCTTCATCTCTACTTTTAAACCCTTCTTTTATGTACACCCAATATATATTACTGCCAGCTCTGTGACAAAAGAGGTTGCGAGCGCAATTCGTAATCCCGCATACCGCGTTCGAAACACAGCTGCGGGCGATTTGGAAATAGACCGCCTTACACTGGTATTGTGTGCAATGGTATGAAAGCAATGGCAAACTAATGAAGGCACATTTACCAGTAAGTCACAAACAGCCCTAAAAAATGCTGGCGTTGACTGCGACGTCCCGTACAGGATATGCAACTAAATTTTTAACCAACACTCCGGATGGCATGATATGGGATCCCTTATCTTGTTTGTTATTGTTTGTTTTGATTTATTTGGTTGTTTCGGGATTTGAGATTTAAATATTGAGCACAACCCACTACTGGAAACGCTGATCGTATTCTGGTATGAACCTTCCACGCCAATGTGGAACAGCACTATACTCGAGTTTCGCTCTCGTTTGAGCTCGTCAGTGGTGCAAATCCCTGATCGGACCCGGAAACAAACCCCGGATCACTGGCGTGTGAAGCGGGTGTGTAAACACTAGACCACGCGGCACACGCTGGACATGGCCAAATTATCACAACAGAATATTACAAGTCACTTTGTTTTTAATTCACTATGAGTACTAAGTACAACCATTAATCTTAGCATGGAAATCATAGTTGACTTTCCAAAATCATAGTATAGGGTGTATTTTTAATGACTGTGCAGCTTGTGAAAATATTGCTGTTCCAAGATGTTATATTTACTTACCGTGGAGTTCATGCAATACAATGCAACATAATAGGTAACCTGGAACGGCAATATTTTCAAAACTGAAATCATTAAAAATACACCCTGTAGCTCACTAAAATGCCTCAGTCTGCCTGGGTATTAGTGGGTGTTACTTATTTTCTTGATTGTCATTTGGTTCAGTTCGGTGCATTTCAATGTATATCATATGTCATTACTTACTACTAGTACTAAGTACAACAATCATGTTAGCATGGGTTTGACATTTACGTTTCCAAAACCATACTAGTACAATCTAGTGTGGCAGTCTGCCCGTTTCCAAAACCATACTAGTACAATCTAGTGTGACAGTCTGCCTGGGTTTTAGTCGTGTTACTTATTTCTTCATTATCTTTTGTTTCAGGCAGGGGCGTGTGGATGTACATGTGATGTCATTATTATTAATAACGTTGTTATTAGTGTCAGCCGAGACCACGTGTCTGGCCGGGATCTTTTATCAATACAATAAATAATTAGTGTCTCTGGCTGGCTGTATAAACTGGAATACGGCAAGTTCATGATTGCTGGATAGTTAACACAGACAGACAGACAGACAGACAGACAGGCAGGCAGGCAGGCAGGCAGGCAGGCAGGCAGGCAGGCAGGCAGGCAGGCAGACAGACAGACAGACAGACAGGCAGGCAGGCAGGCAGACAGACAGACAGACAGACAGACAGACAGACAGGCAGGCAGGCAGGCAGGCAGGCAGACAGACAGACAGACAGACAGACAGACAGGCAGGCAGGCCGGCAGACAGGCAGGCAGGCAGGCAGGCAGGCAGGCAGAGATATTTACCTCCTATTAGCAACAATCCCTTGCAAATTAATATCCGAAATGTGGCTGATCCTGTCAAGGATTATTAATCCTAAGTGTAACTTCTCTACTGAGATTGAATGGGGTAGGGGTACTGGGAAAACAACGACAGTTTATTAAGGAAATGTTCCATTCGAATGGGAGGAACCAATCTGCACAGAATGTTATGAATTAAACAACATGGACCACTTTCTAATATATAGCCAAGAATATAATTAAGAAATAGAGGGCCTAACATAATATTTTCAAGACAAACATAAAGAAATAACAATATATAAAGAAATAACAATCTCAGAAATACTGCATGTAAACAGGGAAACAAGCTACATAGACTAATCAAACAATACATCAGTAGAACTCAAATAATAATCGAGCTTACGAACACAAATAATTTAGAATAGCTAACAAGTAGGGAAATGAAAATTATATACAACGATACAATAAGAAGATTTAAACAGACCAGAACAATCAGGAACAGGAATATAACTAGATTTAAATGTGGGAGGGGAGGGTGATGAGAGAAATACACTACATGAGAATTTGTTTTAAAGTGTTTTAAATGACACAGCAATAAAACCATTGTTTTAAAAAGTAAAAGTCTTCAAAATAGTAGTTTTACACAAATAATAACTAACTAAAGACCTCAATTCTTGTTATAACCCTTGCCGTGAGGGTTGGTGATCATGTCTGTCCACAGCCTTCTGTCTCGTGTTCTGTTCATCATTTCTGATACTGGGGTTTCTTTATACCATGTTGTCAAACCATCCAGCATCTTCTCTCTTGTTCTCCTGCCCTGCCTCTACTCCCCGACAACGTTCCCATTGTCACGACTTTGTTCTCAAAGGTCTGTAACAAGGCTTTCACTAAATATGCACCTGACGAGATGCAGCGAAATATGCCAGGCAAGAGATGGTAGACTGTTATTTATGATATCTGTGTTTAAGGCAATTGTTCCACATAAATATATCACTGCAGCTCTAGCTGATGGTTGCTAGGAGGGTTTTTCAGGTTGGGGAATCAAGACTTCTTGTCCATGAAGTCTCCACACAGCGTACAGGTTGAGATTGTTATTTCAGCACCGACAAGCGGCGGCGAATGCCTTACCCAGAAATAGAATCCACATCCCACGATTCATCAGGTGGGAACCTAATTCCTTTGTCAAGCACTCCTCTGGTTTCTTTATTATTGAATTAACATATTTATACATTTACAATAATTGCGGACACTAACAGAAAAAAAAACAGGAATTTTGGACTCAAATTGGTCACTTTCAGATGATAGGTTGACTTTGGTGAAAGTACATGTACTTCGATGATCGTCAAATTAGAAACATTGGCACTTTTTTCCATATCCATCGGCCCATTAACCGATAGCTTTGTCACTAATATCCAGATCCGTCGTCCCATTGAAACAATAGCTTTGTCATCACTAGCAGGGTCAATCTTCCACGTGAACTAATAACTATGTCATCACTAGAAGGATCAATCATTCACGTGAACTAATGACTTTGTGATTACTAGCAGGATCAATTATCCCCATTAACTAATAACTGTGTCATCACTAGCCGGATCAGTTATCCCCATTAACTAATAACTGTGTCATCACTAGTAGGATCAATCATCCCCTTTAACTAATAACTATGTCATCACTAGAAGGATCAATTATCCCCATGAACCAATTACGTTGTCATCACTAGCAGGATCAATTATCCCCATGAACTAATAACTATGTCATCACTAGCAGGATCAATCATCCCCATGAACTAATAACTGTGTCATCACTAGCAGGATCAATTATCCCCTTTAACTAATAACTATGTCATCACTAGAAGGATCAATCATCCCCATGAACCAATTACGTTGTCATCACTAGCAGGATCAATCATCCCCATGAACCAATTATGTTGTCATCACTAGTAGGATCAATTATCCCCATGAACTAATAACTATGTCATCACTAGCAGGATCAATCATCCCCATGAACTAATAACTATGTCATCACTAGCAGGATCAGTTATCCCCATGAACTAATAACTATGTCATCACTAGCAGGATCAATCATCCCCATGAACTAATAACTGTGTCATCGCTAGTAGGATCAATTATCCCCATGAACTAATAACTATGTCATCACTAGCAGGATCAGTTATCCCCATGAACTAATAACTATGTCATCACTAGCAGGATCAATCATCCCCATGAACTAATAACTGTGTCATCACTAGCAGGATCAATCATCCCCATGAACTAATAACTATGTCATCACTAGCAGGATCAATCATCCCCATGAACTAATAACTATGTCATCACTAGCAGGATCAATCATCCCCATGAACTAATAACTATGTCATCACTAGCAGGATCAGTCATCCCCATGAACCAATTACGTTGTCATCACTTGCTGGATCAATCATCCCCATGAACTAATAACTATGTCATCACTAGCAGGATCAATCATCCCCATGAACTAATAACTATGTCATCACTAGCAGGATCAATTATCCCCATGAACTAATAACTATGTCATCACTAAGAGGATCAATCATCCCCATGAACTAATAACTGTGTCATCACTAGCAGGATCAATCATCCCCATGAACTAATAACTATGTCATCACTAGTAGGATCAATCATCCCCATGAACTAATAACTATGTCATCACTAGTAGGATCAGTCATCCCCATGAACCAATTACGTTGTCATCACTAGCTGGATCAATTATCCCCATGAACTAATAACTGTGCTGTCACTAGCAGGATCAGTCATCCCCAGGAACCAATTACGTTGTCATCACTAGCTGGATCAATTATCCCCATGAACTAATAACTGTGGTGTCACTTGCAGGATCAGTCACCCCCATGAACTATTAATTGTGTCATTATTAGCAAGATCAACCATCCCCTTGAAACTTTGACATTACTGGCTTGATCCAAAGTCCTACTAAAGCAATAGTGATTATCATTGGCTAGACCCATCCTCCGCACCCCCGTCCCTTCATTTAAATAATGTGCTAATATAACATACAGCAAAATTAATCATCTTTCCTGAATTATTTAAAAAAAAAAAAAATTAGCCTTGTCTTCACTGACAGTATCAGGTATCTCCCCTATACTATGACCTCTGTCTTCACTGTCATGATCAAACATCTCCCCTCAACTATGAGCTTTGTCTTCACTGATAAGATCAACCATCTCCCATCAACTACGAAATTTGTCTCACCTGACAATATCAACCATCTCCTATGAACAACCAACATTGGCTTCACTGATAAGATCAACCATCTCCCGTGGACTATGAACTTCGTCTTCACTGATAAGATCAACCATCTCCCGTGAACTATGAACTTCGACTTCACTGATAAGATCAACCATCTCCCGTGGACTATGGACTTTGTCTTCACTAACAGTATCAACCATCTCCCGTGAACTATGAACTTTGTCTTCACTGACATGATCAACCATCTCCCGTGAACTATGAGCTTTGTCTTCACTGGCTGGATCATGCATCTACCTGAACTAATAGCCTAGTCATAACCTGCAAGATCAAGCACCTCCTTTGAACTAATAATAACTTTGCCATCACTGGCAAGATCTATTATTTTCCTAAACCAATAGCGTTTTCATTACTGACCAGATCCATCAACCTCATGAACCACGTTTTCGCAATCAATGGCCAGATCCATCTAAACGCCTGAACTAACGGCAGTCATCACTGGCCAGAACCATTATCTCCGAAACGAATAGCTGCTAAATTGCACAATTTCTGTCTGCCCTTTATAACCACCCTGGGAATGCAATACGAGTTCTTCATCGATTTATATTCTCGCGTGTCCGTTTATGTAGTCACCTCTCTACCAAGTTCCCCACAATGTCTGGACTGTAGTCTTCCGCCGGCTCTGTGGCAAAGGAGTTTCCAATGCAATTCGCAATCCCTTATACCGCATTCGAGACACAGCTGCGGGCGATTTGAAAGCAATCTACTTTGCATTGGTTTCTATACAATGATATAAGTGCCGCTTGATCAGAAAGCAGTGGCAAACTACTGAACGTAAACTTGCCAAGAAATCGCAAACAGGTAAAAACAACTTCTGGGGTTGACTGCAACGTCCTGTAAAGGATATGGGGGGAAAAAACTTTAGTCATCCACTGCTGGTTTGAATGCAGTAAATGTACATCTCTATCTGAGATATATAAGTAAGGGTACATTGTACATGTCTAAAGCTCATATGGCATATGGTGCTAGTCACGTATTGTTATAGTCTAATGGTAGGATCAGTCCTAGCAGGACTAGACACTAGACACTGGCCTGTCCGTCCGGTGTCATGGGTTGGAAATATATCTCAGATGAGAACCGTAGTGGCTAGACGCAGGCCTGTCCGTCCGGTGTCATGAATTGGAAATATTTCTCAGATGAGAACCGTAGTGGCTAGACACTGGCCTGTCCGTCCGGTATCATGAATTGGAAATATATCTCAGATGAGAACCGTAGTGGCTTAGAGACTATAGCTGTTAGAGGCTGTTAGACTATAGTCTAATGGGCACGGTGATGTGGTAAATATCACGCCGGTCCCTTCACTTTCCCAAGACATGTCCTGGTACTCATTAAATCTGTGTCAACTTGGGAGCAGATGTTAATTTTTAAAATCCCCCTCAAGGCGGATTTGAACCTATGACCACATGGCGGACAGGCCAGCGTCTAGCCACTACGGTTCTCATCTGAGAAATATTTCCAATTCATAACACCGGACGGACAGGCCAGCGCCTATGCCACTACGGTTCTCATCTGAGATATATTTCCAATTCATAACACCGGACGGACTGGCCAGCGTCTAGCCACTACGGTTCTCATCTGAGATATATTTCCAATTCATGATACCGGACGGACAGGCCAGTGTCTAGCCACTACGGTTCTCATCTGAGAAATATTTCCAATTCATGACACCGGACGGACAGGCCTGCGTCTAGCCACTACGGTTCTCATCTGAGATATATTTCCAACCCATGACACCGGACGGACAGGCCAGTGTCTAGCCACTACGGTTCTCATCTGAGATATATTTCCAATTCATGACACCGGACGGACAGGCCAGCGTCTAGCCACTACGGTTCTCATCTGAGATATATTTCTAACTCTTGACCACATGACGGACACGCCAACGTCTAGCCACTACAGTTCTCATCTGAGATATAATTCCAACCCTTGACCACTGCAGGACAGGCCAGCGTCTAGCCACTACGGTTCTCATCTGAGATATATTTCCAACCCATGACACCGGACGGACAGGCCAGCGTCTAGCCACTACGGTTCTCATCTGAGATATATTTCTAACTCTTGACCACATGACGGACACGCCAGCGTCTAGCCACTACAGTTCTCATCTGAGATATAATTCCAACCCTTGACCACTGCAGGACAGGCCAACGTCTAGACACTACGGTTCTCATTTGAGATATATTTCCAACCTGTGACTACATGACGAACAGGCCAGCGTCTAGACACTACAGTTCTCATCTGAGATATATTTCCAACCCATGACCACCACACGGACAGGCCGTCTAGACACTACAGTTCTCATCTGAGATATATTTCCAACCCATGACCACCACACGGACAGGCCAACGTCTAGACACTACGGTTCTCATTTGAGATATATTTCCAACCTGTAACTACATGACGAACAGGCCAGCGTCTAGACACTACAGTTCTCATCTGAGATATATTTCCAACCCATGACCACCACACGGACAGGCCGTCTAGACACTACAGTTCTCATCTGAGATATATTTCCAACCCATGACCACCACACGGACAGGCCGTCTAGACACTACGGTTCTCATCTGAGATATATTTCCAACCCATGACCACCACACGGACAGGCCGTCTAGACACTACAGTTCTCATCTGAGATATATTTCCAACCCATGACCACCACACGGACAGGCCGTCTAGACACTACAGTTCTCATCTGAGATATATTTCCAACCCATGACACCGGGCGGACATGCCAGCGTCTAGACACTATGGTTCTCATCTGAGATATATTTCCAACCCGTGACCACCAAGTCGAAAGACGAGCATCTATTTACAGCTCGGGCCTCTGAAGCTTTCGCCCACTGAAATAGGCGCCTAATATTGTTGCCCCGACATGTGTGCTACTTTAGAAAACAAGAACTCTTTGTGTTAAGTTCGCCTGGTTTCAAACCGGACACTCTAACCACGAAAACCACCAGCTCTGTTGTTATCCAGTCTCACAAAAGACAGCGGTTGTCCATGCCTGGTTAAGCATGAAACAGATATTTCAGTCTAAGCGATTCCATATTTATCACGGCATTGCATAATTTTAAGACACTCCCACACACAATAAAATGTATGTTTTCCTTAACTGTGCAACCTCATATGACTGGCCCATGGGTTTAACTGTCGCTAATTCTGACATCACTTGATTTTCTATTTCTGATTTCTATTTCGCAATGCTTGCTGTCACAATTAGAATATCGAATATGTTTTTTTTTTTTTTTCTTAGCTTAAGGGTTACGATTCGTAATACATAATTCCATATATAATAGTTTCCTTCTATCATCATTATCAAGTGCCTTGCCAGCTGGCGTAGACGTTCATGTCTCTCCACATATCTGGTGTTCTGGATCAACTCTGCTGATGATATTCTTGCATGCCAGCGTCTCAGTTCATTCATCATTATTTCTCTTGGTCTGCCTCTGTCTCTGCCTCTTTTCCCCTTGATCTTTCCAGTTGTCCCGATGTTCTCCGATGCCTTTCTTCTCATCACATGACCAGTGAAAGCTGTTTGTCTCTTCTTATTGTTGTATATAATGTTATAGTTTCAATAGCCTGTGTGTGTTTGTGTGGTGTGGTGTGGTGTGGTTTGGGGTGTGTGTGTGTGTGTGTGTGTGTGTGTGTGTGTGTGTGTGTATGTGTGTGTGTGTGACGATATATGTGTTGTAAAGTAAAACATTGTAACATCATGATCATTTTCTTTTATCCAGCAGTCTCTCTCCCTCTCTCTATCTCTCTCCCTCTCTCTGTCTCTCTCTCTCTATCTCTATGTCTCTCTCTTTGTCTCTCTCTCTGTATCTGTCTCTCTCTGTTTCCCCTCTCTCTCTCTCTCTCTCTCTCTCTCTCTCTCTCTCTCTCTCTTTCTCTCTCTCTCTCTCTCTCTCTCTCTCTCTCTCTCTTTCTCTCTCTCTCTCTCTCTCTCTCTCTCTCTCTCTCTCTACCCTTTCATTGATATATTGTCTCTCTTTATTTCCAGTTGCTAGGAAACTGACATAGAGAAAACACACAGAAATGCAGTGCAATTTCCACATTGTGTTGACTGTGGCTTGGGCAGTCGCTATGGTAACAAGTGCGCCTCTATCCACCCAAGAAAAACTCGTCAACGTGGAACAAGCCGGAAATCAAGTGAACAGAGGTATGCGGTCTGTAGGTTTGTGTGTGTACGAGATTCAGGTCAATTGTAAGCACATTTGTTTGTGTGCGTGCTAGCTCTGTGTGAAATGTAAGCAAATACGGTATGTATATGCTAACTCTTTGTAAACTTTTGGCAAATACTGTACGCGTGTGTGCTAGCTAGCTATATGAAAAAAGTCTAGGTAGATAATGTATATGTATTCGCTAAATCTGAGTAAAATCTATGCAAATACTTTATGTAGGTGTGTGCTATATACATAATAGAACAATTACAGAGTTGTCCTGATCATCTGTAGTTAGCTATATGCATTTGTTTGTTTATTGAGCCCTCTTATTGCATGCCCGCACTTAAGTCGAGGCAGATACTTTATCCTTCCTCCTTCTATACTCTTTGTGTGTGCTTAAGCTTTTAACTTCGTCTAAAACATCAAATGTTGTTTGCTTGCTATATTACTTTATCTTCCTTGCATGGATGTTGCTGTTTTAAGATATATATTATTTCTAACATGGAAAACCATGACAAGTTAGGAGCTGAAAGAAAGCATGGCCCGGGTGACAGTGGATATGTACAGATAAAATGAAGAAACGCATAAAGAATAAGCGAAAGATGCCATTAGAAGATAACAATATATGTTTTTTTAAAGCTAAGACAACAAGACAGGAAGAAGAAAGAGTCAACACATAATAAACACAAATGCAAAGGTAATGGTAAGTAAAAGAACAAGTAAAGACCCATTACTACGCCCTGGTGTGTATTAGACAGTATGGCGCATATTTCGACAACCCATTCGTCATTAGGCGTCTGATGCTGTCAGCACACGCCGGCCGCCTTTATCTTCCAGAACATTTCCTTGCACCCATTTTACACTGGGTCGAACTGGAAGCCCAGGTCAACTTTCAAGATAAAGCCCACCTTAATGAGGATTCGAACACATGGCCACCGGGCCTGACACCGTGGCCGCAGTGATGGTAAGACGGCAAAGAAACACTGAAATAAATAAAAAGGATCATTTTAGGCTCATTTTAGACCTATATCTAAATAGACCAATCGGCACTCGGTGGATCGTGTGATTAGAATCCATTTTGGTACCTATTTTAGGTCAATTTTAAAAATCCATTCCTAATACAAATCGGACTCTCGAAAGGGACAACCCTTGAATATCAAGAAAACAACAAGAATGGTGATATCAATGAAACATGTGACACCAATATGTGAAACTGAGATAAAGGGGAAATTCTTAACCAAGTGGATAATTTTAAATACTTAGGGGATTTATAACATTAGACGTAAGGTACACAACAGAGATTAAAAGCAGAATACGGCAAGGAAAAGCTGCATTTCACAAAATGAAAAGTATCTTATGCACTAAGTCACTATCATTGAATGTAAGAAAGAGAGTGCTGAAGTGCTATGTAGAACCTGTTTTGGTGTATGGCAATAAATCTCGGAATGTAAATGAACAAATTAGGAAGAACTTGGAAGTAAAAGAGATGTTGTTCCTAAGACGAATGTTGGACTGCCAGCGTAACTAATGACGATTACCTGAAAGGGCTATTGGAAATATAACATTATATACAACAATAAGAAAGAGATGAACAGCTTTCTTTGGTCATGTGATGAGAAGAGAGGCATTGAAGAACATCGTGACCTTTGGAAAGATCAAAGGGAAGAGAGGCAGAGGCCGACCAAGAGAAATGATGCTGGATCGATTGAGACGGTGACATTGAGGAATATCAGCAGCAGAGTTGATCCAGAACACCAAAGACTGAGATATGTGGAGAGACATGAACGCCAACGCCAGCTGGCATGGCACTAAATGATGATGATAAATACGAATCAAACCCAGGCGAGTGTCTGTCACTACACTACCGCGTGTCTGTCACTACACTACCGCGTGTCTGTCACTACACTACCGCGCCTCACAAAAAAGTACTATACTGATTTTCAAATAAAATATACAGAACATAAAGTGTGATATAATCAAATCAAGTAATATGAGAGCAGATAAAAGAGAAGGTAATAAGAGACAGATGAAAGAGAAAGTAAGAGCAGATGAAAGAGAACATAAGAGCAGATGAATGAAAACAATCAGAATTAGATGAAAGAGAATATAACAGGCTAACGGTCGCCAACGACGAGTAATCTAATCAAACATCAGAACAGTAGATGGTGTAAAAAGCAAACATAAATTATTAATACACTTTCAAAGACTGGACGGAAATTCTGCAGACGAATCAGCGTAATATCTTGAAAAGTGGAGGTCAGTTTGGCCGAATAGATAAGAGCGCTTGCTTTTAAACTGCTAGTGTGCTACTGCCGTAGTAAAAGGTTCAACCCGCCGTTTGACTAAAATGTTAACTTATCGTTCTTAACTTGGGACATAAATTACAAGTACCTCAGAAGTCGGAGTGTATTCGCCTGATGACGAGGGACACTAGTATTATAGACAGCTAATCCACACGCAACAATCAGGCCAGTGCACTAGAAACACTAGCACGTGTTTGGACTACGATTGAGTTCAATGAAGGAGAACCGAAATAAAATAAAACAATGAGAGCAGACAGTTGCCATTTGAGACAATAATGTGCTACAGAATGGTAAGTTATTACACACATTTATCTGAGATAATAGCTACAATAATGTGCAACAGAATGGTAAGTTATTACACACATTTATCTGAGATAATAGCTACAATAATGTGCTACAGAATGGTAAGTTATTACACACATTTATCTGAGATAATAGCTACAATAATGTGCTACAGAATGGTAAGTTATTACACACATTTATCTGAGATAATAGCTACAATAATGTGCTACAGAATGGTAAGTTATTACACACATTTATCTGAGATAATAGCTACAATAATGTGCTACAGAATGGTAAGTTATTACACACACTTGTCTGAGATAATAGCTACAATAATGTGCTACAGAATGGTAAGTTATTACACACACTTATCTGACTTAATAGCTGTAATAATCTGCTACAGAATGGTAAGTTATTACACACATTTATCTGAGATAATATCTACAATAATGTGCTACAGAATGGTAAGTTATTACACACACTTATCTGAGATAATATCTACAATAATCTGCTACAGAATGGTAAGTTATTACACACACTTATCTGAGATAATATCTACAATAATGTGCTACAGAATGGTAAGTTATTACACACATTTATCTGAGATAATATCTACAATAATCTGCTACAGAATGGTAAGTTATTACACACATTTATCTGACATAATAGCTGTAATAATCTGCTACAGAATGGTAAGTTATTACACACACTTATCTGAGATAATATCTACAATAATCTGCTACAGAATGGTAAGTTATTACACACACTTATCTGAGATAATATCTACAATAATGTGCTACAGAATGGTAAGTTATTACACACATTTATCTGACATAATAGCTGTAATAATCTGCTACAGAATGGTAAGTTATTACACACACTTATCTGAGATAATATCTACAATAATGTGCTACAGAATGGTAAGTTATTACACACACTTATCTGACATAATAGCTGTAATAATCTGCCACAGAATGGTAAGTTATTACACACACTTATCTGAGATAATAGCTACAATAATGTGCTACAGAATGGTAAGTTATTACACACACTTATCTGACATAATAGCTGTAATAATCTGCTACAGAATGGTAAGTTATTACACACACTTCTCTGAGATAATAGCTACAATAATTTGCTACAGAATGGTAAGTTATTACATACACTTATCTGAGATAATAGCTATAATAATGTGCTACAAAATGGTAAGTTATTACACACGCTTATCTGAGATAATAGCTACAATAATGTGCTACAGAATGGTAAGCTAGTACACACACTTATCTGAGATAATAGCTACAATAATGTGCTACAGAATGGTAAGTTATTACACACACTTATCTGAGATAATAGCTACAATAATGTGCTACAAAATGGTAAGCTAAACACACACTTATCTGAGATAATAGCTACAATAATGTGCTACAGAATGGTAAGTTATTGCACACACTTATCTGAGATAATAGCTACAATAATGTGCTACAGAATGGTAAGTTATTATACACACTTCTCTGAGATAATAGCTACAATAATGTGCTACAGAATGGTAAGTTATTACACACACTTATCTGAGATAATCTCTTCAATAATGTGCTCCAGAATGGTAAGTTATTACCTACACTTCTCTGAGGTGCACATCCTTTTCAGTTTGCATCCAACTAGACAGAAAATGCAGACAAGAAAATCCGGCTGCTGTGGAGGATGAAGTACAAGCGTTGATTTTCGAGAATTCGCTAGACGGTGATGCTGTCATCTACACAGATGGGTCTGTCGTCCGACATGTGAGAAGCTCATGGGCCTTTACAGCTCGGGCCGGAGGAAGAATTGTGAAGGAATCTGGTGCTTTCACTGAAACCACAAGTAGCCTGACTATGGAAGTCATGGCAGTAAGTAAAACAATAACATGGCTCGAGACACAGACATTCACTAGGACATGTTTCCTTAGCGACTCAATGAACATGATCAAGAGGATAGAGGAGAGGTGGATCCGAAGAGAATGGTTGCTGCCTCTGGAGCGGTCTGGGCTGGCAAAGATTAGTTTCATCTTCGTGCCAGGGCATGCGGGAGTACAAGGAAATGAGCGGGCTGACAAGTTCGCAGGTGAGGCTACTGTGGAGGGCGGACGCGCCATGGACCAGGCTGACATTCTGAATGCTCTACGAGAAGTAAGACTTTTGCGTGAACCAAGTGATGATTGTGAATCTACAACCATGGCCAGACTGCGAGAACAGCAAATTAAAATAGGGGTGGCCAAACAAGAACACTACGCAGGAAGCCAAAGAAGATTGATAAACCAACACAGAACTGGCGTCGTTAGCCGCTACACGCTGCGGGATTTGCTGAGGAGGGGATCCGAGCACTTATGGACTGAATGGTTCGATGTGCAATGAGGATGATCTGTCGACTAACTAACTAACTAATATACCACCAAGTGATGCATTCCCTGCCAGCTTATCAGCCTGTTAATCCCCCACCCACCCACCCCCACCCCCAGCACTCCAAAATGACCAGAGCAAATAATAATCCATATAATTCTGACAATCTGTGACCTCTGAGGCGAGGATAACCATTCCACACGAAACATTCCTTTCTACATCTTACTAAGCATACTCCTTGAGTCCGTAATGTGTGTTGCAGTGGTCTCTAGCCAACAGAATGCTGCTGTTACTGCTTCCACCTGCATTCTCATGCTGGAGGTCGTAGTCTCATATGCCAGACTCTCCTTTTTCAAGAATTTAAGGCTGGATCAGCATGGTAGCTTGAGTCAGTTTTAAACACTCCCAGCATTTTACTGTATTATTATTCTTTCGTGATTTCGGCACTGACTATTGCCTCTGTGTAGTAAAATTATGCGTGACAAGCATTTAAAAGAATGGCTGTCTGGTTTGTATTCTTGGAATTTCTTCTTCTTCTGCTGCGTTCATCCGGAGTTTTTTTCGGACGTGATTGCGTTGTGCCTGTTTACAGCAGAGCTGCGTTCTTGCGCCGTTAGGCCGACACATCCGACTTCTGCGGGTATTTGTTGACCGGGTTAACCTTCCCGGGGTTTCTTAGGACGTTTGACTCCCACTGTTGTGGTGTTATCCCTGTCACGGAAAAACTGCAGTTTAGTGATTCCTTGATAACTTACATATCAAAATACAATGCCCCTCTGCCGTGCGTCCACCTTGACGAGGTAGAGGGGCTTGAGCGTTCCAATGACCCCAAGAGCTATGCCGACGGTAGCACAGCTACTGGTAGGGTCACCCATGTCGGACAGGTCAAGGGAGAGGGACCAGACGAAGAGACGTACAAACATGCTGCCTTGTAGGTAGACTGGGGACAATCAAAGGCTAGGGAAAGCATCCCGAACAAATGCTTGTCGAAATCGGATGTACTGAGCCACAGGCTTGACAAAGAAGTGCAACGTAACTTTATCATTTCATGATGCCACAGATGAAAATTAATCGTTATGGTGCTAATCCCGTGAAGTCCCATCAGGCGGTGATAGTGCCGGGCCCCCTGCCTCGAGGGGGTCCACCCATGACTACTGGTGGTCACCTTCCCCTGTGCTGTGGAGTCAAGGCACAGAGGAGTAGGTTAAGAGCTATTGACCAAACACCCCGGACACTCAACATACTACAATGGAATGCAGAAGGAGTTTATAACAAGAAAGCCTCCCTAACACAGCGTCTTCATAAAGATAGAATAGATGTGGCATGCATTCAAGAGACACACCTCAACGCCAATCGCACATTTTCAGTCGAGGGATATCAGGCCACACGTTTCGACCGCGAAGGACACAAAGGAGGAGTTGTATTACTTACACGAAATACAATAACCTGCAGCGAAGTATCTGTGATCTCTGACAACCAAACGGAAATTATAGGTGTTGATATAATGATAAAGGACGTGAAAATAAGAATTTATAATCTGTATAGCCCGGCAGATAAGGATCTTACACTCTCAAACATGGCAATAACTGACACAAATTGCATTGTTGTCGGAGACTTTAATAGCCGTTCAGAAAGATGGGGATACCCAGATACTGACAAAAGAGGAGATGGAGTGGAGGACTGGGAAATAGACTCAAATCTCCATCTACTCAACAAAGCGGATGACACACCGAGCTTCTACTCCAGAAGATGGATTACCACTTCTACTCCAGACTTAGCTTTCTGCACAGGAGACATCCTCCACAAAATCGATCGCCATGTGCTTGACCAATTAGCAGGTAGTGACCACAGACCAATCAAGCTTGTAATAAATATGGAGTATGTTCCACAGGAGCAAAAGCCTTTGCCCCGTTGGAATTACAAACGAGCAGATTGGGACAGATTTGCCATACTAACAGACAAATATTGTGAAAACATAAATACACGATATGGCAACATGAAGCAAATGGTGGAAAGTCTAAACAGAGCAATAATACAGGCGGCCACTGAGTCTATTCCAAGAGGAGCGAGGAAAAATTACAAACCATACTGGACTGAAGAACTACAAATTTTGGAGAACAAAGTTGAAGATGCCAGGAAGACAGCAGAGAGAGAACAAACAATTGAAGCGAACATCTCTCTCAAAGCCATCTCAGCAAAATATAAAAGAACAGTAAATCAAACAACAAGAGATTGTTGGAGGGAAAAAACAGAAAACCTGAATTTTGACAGGGATGGAAACAAACTATGGAAACTAGTGAAAGCCATGAACAATGAAGGACCTAGAAACAAAAAAATAACAATTAAACAAGGAAATGCCTTGCTTACAGGAAAAAAGGCTGCAAATGCACTAATGGAGCACTATGCCAGTGCAAACCACATTGATATTACAGCCGAACAGAAGAAAGCAATCAAAGATAAACAGATACATCATAGATATACAGAGACAGCAGCAGAATATATGATGGCAAATCTAACAATGGAAGAAATGGAACAGGCAATGAATACTCTAAAAAAGAAGACATCACCAGGAAAGGATGGAATCACAAATGAAATGCTAATAGGACTAGGCACTAAGGCAAATAAGAAACTACTAGCAGTCCTAAATTACAGCTGGAAGAGGGGAATAGTCCCACAGGCATGGAAGGAAGCTATACTAATACAAGTCCCAAAGAAAGGAAAAGACCTGGAAGAACCAAATGGCTATCGACCTATCAGTCTTCTTAGCTGTGTAGGAAAATTAATGGAACGCATTATCAATGGCAGGCTAACATGGCATCTGGGTAGATCTGCTTGTTCGTCTTTCCCTCCAATGAATTGTTTATACTCTTCAGTGTCATTAAAAGGCGGATATGTGCTTTTCATGTTATTTGTTGTAAATCCACGTTTAGCACGCGTATGTTGCTACACGTCATCTGGAAGAAAACCAACTCTTAACACCTCACCAAGCAGGATTCAGAAAGTACAGATCCATTGAAGATCAAATATCCTATATAGCTCAGGAAATAGAGGATGCCTTCCAAGAGAAAAAGCACACACTAGCTTTTCTCAAATTCCAAGAATACAAATGCGTCCCAGGGGCATGAAATGGAATATTGCTTGGATAGCAAATCCATTACGCGGAAAGTCCGAATTAAAAGGTCACTGTGTGGGCTTCATAAAAAGGTGGAAAAAGTGTCCTAGTGGCACGAAATGGAATATTGCTTGGATAGCAAATCCATTATGTGGAAAGTCCGAATCGAAAGCTCACTGTGTGGATATCATCTGCAGACTGCATTATTCTAGTTTCCGGAAGAACAGCCTATAGTGAACGGAAGGCCCAATATACGGAAGTGAGGCTAAGCAGCCATGTGCAGGACGTGACGATTCCTTGGGTGAGCCCAGTACCAGAGCGCTGTGTGTCGGCTCTGCAAGTATGGAAGCCTCCTTGGATGGCGGGGAATGCCCATGGCCTGCCCCTGCCTTCCCTTGAGGGCTCACCAGGATGTCTTTGGCTGTTCTATATGGACCAGCTGGGATGGGGGATTGTCGCTTATTTTCCCGGGAGGAAAGTGGAATCAACAAGCACATCTTCAAGCTTATTATCTTTTGGGATTATTGACTGACTTCTGTCTACACTCCTCCCTTATGTCTTCCCTTCCATATATCTATTCCTTTCTCTCTCTCTCTCTCTCTCTCTCTCTCTCTCTCTCTCTCTCTCTCTCTCTCTCTCTCTCTCTCTCTCTCTCTCTCTCTCTCTCTCTCTCTATTATTCCCTCAACACATACTCCGACAACAGTTCCTTTCAACGATTAATAAAATATTTATTAATAAAAACTATGTCTGGTGTATGTATGGACTGTGTAAGCGTAGTTGATAGTGTATTCTATTGATGGTGCAAGAATGAACTCGTAATGTCTAGCAGCGGTATCACATCTCGCCCAATCATTCTGCCAAACCACCGGACATCACATAAAACAGGACAGGTCTCACCCTGGATGTTCCGTATGCTTGAGTCTGAAGGTAAATCCGTTATTGAACGAAACAAAACTGTTCACCACTGGATCACCGTAAAGTAATAATATTCCATTAAGTCTATGACTTCGCCCGAGTCTGTTTCATGAAAGTACTTATCCAACACTGAAAAAACCACATCACCACAGTCCTGCATATTGTCTCTAATGAATAGCAATGTTCTGACTTGTCTATTGTTTCTTAACTATGCGTACAAGACGTATGTAGTTTTATTTTTCTTTGCTTTCTGCAAACTTATCTTTCTTTTTCCATTATTACTTTGGTTATCTGGATATTCTTTTCTTCTTTTTCAAAGTTCCTTTAAAGGTATATTTTGTTTTGTATTTGACCCTGTCTAGCTTATTCCTTGGTTTATTGAGGTATTTGCTCTCCCCACAAATGAAATGCCTTGAGTTTATCAACAAAGCTTTTCCTGTACACAAGACGTATGTGTCTATCTTCTCTGATATATCCGGATGGGAGTTGGAACCTGTGAGAAGTATAACATATCAAGTGATAGGCGTCTGCCACTTAATACTACTTATGCAAGTGTCCTTCTCCAGCCGTAATGACAAGGCTTCCGAAGTAAACACCAACATAAGACATATGAATTCACCAAATTCTAAACTATTCACTAATAGAAAGCAATGGTAAACGCTATGCACACACATCTATTTCCCTATGCTAAACTATTACTCTAAGGTTATAATACCTTATATATTCACTTATCCTCCCGGAATCGAAATTAATAATTAAGCACATCGGCACTAATATCCCATTGCCTTAAACAATACGGGACTATAATTTCTTTTCCACACCTGGGAGTAATAGATATCTCTGTCCAGTTTGGAACACACACTAATCAAGAAACCCCACTTTCTACTATTTATAACGAGTGGCCCAGCCTCCGTTATTGTTTGATGTTCATACCTCAACACTCGTCTCTTGACGTATCCTGCCCATCAAAAGGCGGCATATTCACGTAGTGATTATTTGCTCGTTTCTATCCATTGTTACGCTGTTTCCCTGAGTTCCCCGTACGCGAATACTTCAAAGCATCCTAACTCGTTGATCGTTTTCTCCGTTCATTTTTCCCCAACGCGATCTCCCCGGTTCCCGTGTCCGTAAGATCCGATCGTCAGGCAATGAACTCTGCAAACACCTGTATCCTATTTTTATATTCGTAGGTCAATGATCTTTAATTTATCCTCCTCTCAGAATGAAGTACACAATTGTTAACCCTCCTCCTTCATTGTATTTTCTTCTTCTTCTTCGTTCGTCCGGAGTTTTTTTTTTTCGGACGTGATTGCGTTGTGCCTGTTTACAGCAGAGCTGCATTCTTGCGCCGTTAGGCCGACACATCCGACTTCTGCGGGCATTTGTTGACCGGGTTAACCTTCCCGGGGGGTTTCTTAGGACGTTAGACTCTCACTGTTGTGGTGTTATCTCCCATCCCAGCTGGCCCATATAGAACAGCCAAAGGCATCCTGGTCGGCCCTCAAGGGAAGGCAGGGGCAGACCATGGGCATTCCCCGCCATCCAAGGAGGCTTCCATAATTGCAGAGCCATCACACAGCGCTCTGGTACTGGGCTCACCCAAGGAATCGTCACGTCCTGCACATGGCTGCTTAGCCTCACTTCCGTATATTGGGCCTTCCGTTCACCATAGGCTGTTCTTCCAGAAGCCAGAAGAATGCAGTTTGCAGATGACATCCACACAGTGAGCTTTCGATTCGGACTTTCCACGTAATGGATTTGCTATCCAAGCAATATTCCATTTTGTGCCACTAGGACGCTTTTTCCACCTTTTATGAAGCCCACACAGTGAGCTTTCGATTCGGACTTTCCACGTAATGGATTTGCTATCCAAGCAATATTCCATTTCATGCCTCTGGGAGGCTTGTGTAACCGACATGCCTGTGGTATGAAGTGTGGCAGTCTAAATACTTCTTCATGTACATTTAAATGTCAACCTGAATACAGTTAAAGTAAGCTGCAGTCGACTTGAGCTTGTTGATATCTCCATAAAGCTTGTCCTCGAATGAAGCAGGTGTGGGCCAAAATATCTTTCTCTGTTCTGCATATATTGGGCACTCTTGCAGCAAATGTTTAGCTGTCATTTTACCAGTTCCACAATTACATTCATCTGTATCTCCTATCTTTAGTTTGTTGAACAAGTGGTATTTCAGCCTGTTATGTCCTGTGCGGAGTCTGAATATTGCTACATGTTCTCTTCTGTCGAGTTTGTAATATGCATCATCCTTCTGGTGGCCTGGATGCTCTGATTCCCATTTGGTTCTATAAGTGCTTTTTAGCAACCTCTTTGCCTCATTATAGGTTATGTCTATGTCAGGCTGTGGTAGTCGTCCGCCCTCTTTTGCCAGTCTGTCAGCCTCTTCATTTCCAGGTATACTGCAATGTGATGGAATCCACTGTATTACAACGTTTTTGGATTTCTGGCATAGACCATGGAGTGCTGCTCTTAGGTCAGCTAGTTCTGTGCTGTTTTTGCTCTTCAGTACTGAGACAGCTGACTTTGCATCTGTAAAGATAGCTATTTGCGTCTCTTTATTTTCCTCCATCAAGAGCATTTCTGCTGCAGTTTTCAGAGCCTCTACCTCCGCTTTAAAGTTACTTGAAAACTTTCCAGTTGCCACTGAATGTGTTTTTTTTTCCCACTCCATTTTTTAAATTTAGGAGAATCCCTCCTCCTCCATTCTCTACTGAATTTTTGGCTGATCCATCTGTATATGTATGGGTCCAATTGCTGCTTGGGTAATGTTCTTTTATGTAGTTTAGGGTTATTTCTCTTCTTTCGGTTTCATGCTGAGTGTTCTTTTTCTCAATACCAGGAATGTTTTCTATCATCTCAGGCAGTTGCTGCTGTCTCCAAGCTGGGAACTTGTCTGCATTGTAAATGGGTTTGACTGTTGATATGTTAAGTATGGGATCTGCCCTAATCTTTCGTTTTGCAGTTTCTACAAAGGTGCTACGCTTCAGTCTTTCCTTTCCAAAACCATTAAACCTGTTATACATATGGTGGTCTGTCAATCTTCTAAATTTTTCTGCTTGTTGCTGGGCTCTGCTATCTCTTCTATCCTGCATTGGTTGTAAACAAGTGATCTTTTCTAGTTCATTAATAGGCGTTGTCTTCAGGCTTCCAGTTATGATTCACATTCCTTGATTTTGGACTCTACTTATTTTGTTAAAGTTTGACTTAGCTGCTGTTGCCCAAGCTGCAATGCCATATACTGGCCTCACCCGTCCAGTATATAACTTCTTGAGAACTTTCTCATCTGCTCCCCACGTTGTACCAGCAAGCTTTTTCATGATTGCCATTCTTTGCCTTGCTCTTGTTCGATTTTTCTCAACCTGTGTCTTCCATGTCAGGCGACGATCAAAGGTGACTCCTAGATAGTTTGGATTTTCTTCATGGCGCAATATTTTTCCATTCAATACCAGCTTAGGTTGCTGAGATTTAGTTGAGAGGGAGAACACTGTGCATGTTGTTTTCTCCTCACTTATCTTCACTAGCCATGATTTTGACCAGTCCTCTAGCGCTAATAGGGCTTGCTGTATTCTGCTGTTAGCTGTACTAATATATTCTTCAGATGTCCATATGGCTAGGTCATCTGCAAAGGATGATGTGTGTACTCTGGCTGGAAAATTTTCCGTGATGTCGTTTATATATACTAGGAATAATGTTGGTGAAAGAACTCCTCCAACAGCATCATTTTGCTGGTTTGTCCTTGTACTTTTGTCATGGCAGTTCTGTTCTGAAGGTAGTGGCTGATCCATTTGTACATTTTCCCACAAACATGCATTTTTTGCAGTTTTACTTTCAGTCCTTCCTTCCACACTTTATCAAATGCTTTTTCTAAATCTATCCAGACCGCTAGTGTGTGCTTTTTCTCTTGGAAGGCATCCTCTATTTCCTGAGCTATATAGGTTATTTGATCTTCAGTGGGTCTGTACTTTCTTAATCCTGCTTGGTGAGGTGTTAAGAGTTGGTTTTCTTCCAGATGACGTGTAGCAACATACGCGTGCTAAACGTGGATTTACAACAAATAACATGAAAAGCACATATCCGCCTTTTAATGACACTGAAGAGTATAAACAATTCATTGGAGGGAAAGACGAACAAGCAGATCTACCCAATAAAGAACTCAGTATTTAAGAAGTTGTAACCATTAAACTCTTTGGACAACAATCACCTTCAAATTAATATCCTATTTGAGGCTGATTCGGTCACAGGATTGTTAATTTAATCTGAGCCAGTGTTGGCCCTAATATAACTTCTCTTCTGGTCTTGAACGGAATAGGGATAATGATATAATTGGGGGGGGGGGGTGAATGCTGGAAGAAGACTGGTTGTTAAGACAAATAAATATGAGAAATTAAATATTTTGGGCATGCAAAAAGACGCGAAACTATAGAAAAGATAATGGAAGTGTGCCAGGTAAGCGGAGAAAATGCAGGCCACAATATAAATGTATTCCAGATGTGATAGATCATTTACTCGTGGCAGAAATCGAAGCACAAAATCTGGGTTATGATTAGAAATAAATTTCGAAAGACTGTTAGGGTGTGGGGCCGTGGGGGATGTGGGGAGGGGGAGAAGAGGAGGTCTGCAAAGGCAGGCCGCCGGGAGATGAAGATTATGAAGAAATACATTACATGTAGCAGTGCATTTATTCAGGCCAAGTAACTGAAATCATTGATTGCCTGTGAAGCTTTCAACCGCAAATAGAATCCTTGGGTAGGGTACTCATATGGTTTCACCGCTCATTTTGGGGAATTGTGGATTGGAATATACACATAGAATCGAGGTCAGGTTTATTTAATGGCTTTACAAGCGACATGAACGGCGGGAAGTCAATGGTTAGCACTCTGGCAGCCAGCCTGGTGGTCAGTCATTCAAATCCAACCTGTGGCGTAGATTTCTCTCTCTCTCTCTCTCTCTCTCTCTCTCTCTCTCTCTCTCTCTCTCTCTCTCTCTCGCTCGCTCGCTCTCTTCCCCTCTCTCTCTGTCTCTCCCGTTCTCCCTCTCTCTGTCTGTCTCTCCTCTTTCTCTCTGTCTGTGTCTTCCCTCTTCTCTGTCTCTTCCCTTCTCCCTGTGTCTTTCTCTGCCTCTCTCTCTCTCTCTCTCTCTCTCTCTCTCTTGCCCTCTGTCTATCTTTTTCCGTCTCTCTATCTCTCTGACTGTCTCTCCCCTTTCTCAATGTTTGTGTCTCCCTTCCTCTCTGTCGCTTGCCCTCTCCCTGTGTCTGTCTGTCTGTCTGTCTGTCTGTCTGTCTGTCTGTCTGTCTGTCTCTCTCTCTCGTTTCTCTCTCTCTGTCTGCCTCTAGCCCTCTGTCTTTATGCCTTTTCCCCTCTCTCTATCTCTATGTCTGTCTCTCCCCTTTCTCTCTGTCTGTGTCTCCCCTCCTCTCTGTCGCTTCCCCTCTCTCTCTGTGTCTGTCTTTGCCCCACCCCTCTCTCTGTCTCTTACCCTCAGTCTTTTCCCGTCTCTCCCCTCTCTGTCTCTCCCCTCTCTGTCTCTCCCCCTCTCTGTCTCTCCCCTCTCTCTCTGTCTCTCCCCTCTCTCTGTCTCTCCCCCTCTCTCAGCTCCTCTTTACTCGTTGTCTTCCGCCTCCTCTTTTTCTGTCTCTCCCCCCTCTCTCTCCCTCTCTCTGTCTGTCTTTCTTTACCCCTCTCTACTTTCTCTGTGTCTCTCCCCCGTCTCTCCCTCCTCCCTCTATCTGCTTGTTCCTCCCTTCACTCACTATCGCTGTCTCTCCTCTCTCTCTCCCTCTCTCTCTCTCTATCTATCCACGTCTCTCTTTCTCGTTCTCTCTCCTCACACACTGTCTCTCTTGTTCTGTCTCTCACTATCGCTTTATCTCTCCCTCTCTCTCTCTCTCTCTCTCTATCGCTCCACACACACTCTCTCTCTCTCTCTCTCTCTCTCTCTCTGTCTCAGTCCCCCTCTCTGCCTCTGACCGCGGATTGATTGTTCATGTGATCAACACGCATGCGGTTCTCTTAGCTTTTGTGTCCTTGTCTGAGAAGCCTAGGATTCCAATCCACTACCCACTAAGGGTATATATCTTCGCTTTCTAACTGTGTACAGCTCCGCACTGTCTATGCGGTGAATAGACCCTGGTCTCCTGAGCCAGAGACGGACAGTGTTAGCACCAAACCACTTCACCACTGTAGATTCGCATCCATAATTGGCAATATAGGAAACAGTCCGTATATCTTGTGCTTGTGTGCATATATTTGTGTGTGTGTGTGTGTGTGCTCGCGCGCGTGTGTGTGCGTGTGTGTGTGTGTGCGTGCGTGCGCACATACATGACGAAGAGAACAGAAGTGTCCTTGAAACGTAGCTAATGCGTCGCTAATTACATTGCAATTGTGACAAGAATAATCACGAACAATTAGCAGACACATTCTGAATTGCGTGGAAGCTGTTAAGATGTGGCTGTATAGATGAGTGATGATAACACCATGGATGGGTAGAAAGAGAAATAAAGATATGGTTAAATGAAGTTAACTTGCAAAGATAATTGGTTACTCGCATCAGAAGGGACAATCTTTTGGGCATGTAATGAGAAGGAAGGCGCTGGAGTACGTCGTGACAACATGAAAGCTGGAGGGAAAGAGAGGCAGGTGGAGACCAAGAGATAAGATGCTGGAGAGTTTAACGTCGTGGTCTGGAGGAATATCGGTATCAGAATTGATGTGCAGTACAAGAGACAGAAGGCGTTGTCAGACATGATCACCAACGCATGGACTATAAACAGAATAATAAAATAAAATACACACAAATACGTACAATACGACACACAGGATGGTTGACGTTTCGATTCTCAGAATATCTGTCAAGGACAGGACAACACGGATATATTGAACAATGAAATATAAAAAACAAACAACAAAAAAGCACAACCACTACGTTCCCATGCGGGAGCAGAAAAGTCGGATTTTTTGTTTATACTTCGTTGTTCTATCTATCCGTGTTGTCCTGTCCTTGACAAAGATTCTGAGAATCGAAACGTCGGCCGTCCTATGTGTCGTATTGTACGCATTTGTGTGTATTTTATTTTATTATTCATTTTATATATTTATTGGGTGCTTCGGATTTTGGATTTTCACCTATAAAAATAATAAGATGGCAAGAATTTTTCCAAAGGCATTTTTATAGAAGAGTCACTGATCTTTCGTGGTTGACTGTGTGTGCATACCTGTAGAAGAGAATAAGAATGTACACGAAACGGATTTAGTACATGGATCATTGGTTTATGGCATTGCGACTGTGTTGAGGATGTTACTATACAAATAGTGTTGTTAGTCGTTAGTCATTATTAACGGTTCCAAATTCACGACAAAGGGTCGCTCCATAATGGTCCGTTCCTGTGCCAATGAATATCACACAAACTGCTCTGTCACAATCATTTGCAACAGCTAGAATTGGCTGTGTCTAGGGTCTCTCATTTTAACATAATTAATTGAGTGGTGCAGGATGGATCAGCCATAGAAATAACAAATAACCACCTATGCCGGACTACTTATAAAAATTGGTGGTCGCTGAAGAACACCATGTTGCGCACACATATTTTTATTCATTAACACGATGAAGTGCACTACTCCAGGAACTTTATGTGATACAATATACAAATGTCTTCCCGAGTTGTGTTGTTGTTTGTCCATCAAGAATGATGATAACCATTCATTTCATCCAGTGGGGTTGAAGGTGTGGAGCCGTGGGTTCTAAGATGGCTGATAAGGCCTATTTTGGCTCGAAACTATTTTGGCTCCCGAGTTAAAACTTCAATCGGACTACAACACTGCCTTCAACAGGCCTTTCTATTATTCTGAAGTAAACTGTTACGCCGGATTCTGTCCTGGTCCAATGGTAATCATCTCCACGGAGTATCCACCTTGGGCCAAGTTTTTCCTCACTTGACCACTTCTAACTCCGGGCCCAGTGTCCCGAGTCTCAGTACCCTGACCAGTTTGTCCCTTCTGTATATATTGGGACAGATAGTTACCCCCGTGAGAACCCACTTAACTCTTGACTAGTTAATTAAGGATTCCCACGACTCTTCGCTACACTACATTTTGAGTTTTCCTTTGTTAGCTGTCTCCTTCGCACATTCTACCCGCTTGCTCCTGATTTACAGTGACACTAGCAGGTAATACAATCCTATCTGTCCTGGGACTAACCCGTTTGCTGGACATTCCTTTAAATCTTCTTGACCCCACACCTGCACCCTTGCACCGTCCATTTGGCTGTTCCCACGTTCGTCACATGCTCCTCACTCTCCCACATGAAAAGTCGAACAGACAGCAGTGCGGACAAACCAGCAGCACTCACAGGCATACATGCACAAGGCCGCTGTCAGAATGCTGACACAACAGTCCTCCACTAAAACTACAGTTTATCGTCGATAGAAGCGACAGTCACTAGAACACCAACGTTAATGCTTGATAAATAAATACTTGGTTACAGAATCGACATCACTGCACTCTGGGCATTCGCACACATGCTCCGCCCCTTTCCTCCAACGCCATCAAATAATTGCATGCTGAAAGTCCCAGTAGATATTTGGTTAGAAGTCCACCTGGATTTTCCTCTACGCGGTGAGTGTCGTACTGACCTAATCCCTCCCTTATGAACAAACCTCTCCAGATATAAACAGGTGTACTCTTTGCCTGGTCCCTGAAAGCATTCACCATACCACCCTTATCATAAAGTTGCTTTCCGCCCAGAGAAGTAGCAGCAGCCAACCGATCCGACTGTTTCTTACTCCGCACACCTGCATGCCCTGGACAGAAAGGCCATGACATGCACGCAGCCTGCGTCTTGTCGAGCGAATTAACCTACTCCACTGGGTACATATGCAACTGAAGTGACTATTTTAGCAATATGTATCCGGAGACAGGAACGCATATTGTTTGACCAGTCACTGGGCTGTCTGATCTGTTGTTCTACCTTCAGCAAATAATTGGAACGCGCGAAGTGTAGGACAGCTTTACACAATTGTAAAACACAGAAGACGATTCGGCAACAAACCCTCATCAGTAAACATCAACAAGAAACAAAACAGACAGAGAGAGAGAGAGAGAGAGAGAGAGAGAGAGAGAGAAAGAGAGAGAGAGAGGGAGAGGGAGAGAGAGAGAGGCTACACTAAAGTAACTACAGCATAAATTAAACAATGAGACATACAATTAAGCAAGCAGAATAAATTAAATATGTGGTACTTAGCTCAGAGACTCCAAAGTAGTTATAATGTTTGTTATTGATTGTTTCTTGTTGTCGTTTGCTGATGAATGCTTGCTACAGAAACGTCCTCTATATATTGGAATTCGGAATTTTGTAAATCTTATCTATATTTCATGTTTTCCGATGGTTACCATTTCCACGGCTACCGGGCGCAGTTCGTAATCTTGCATACCCGTGTTCAAAACTCAGCTATGGGCGATTTAGTAGCAAATCGCCTTACGTTGTTGTTTTTTTTTGTTTTTTTTTTTAATGAAATGGTGAGGGTGCCGGTAGTTCAGAAAACAATGGCAAACTACTGAACGTAAACTTGCCAAGCAATCACGAACAGCCAAAAAATACTGGTGTTGACTGCGACATCCTTTAAAGGATATGCAGCTAACTTTAACTACCTACACTTCATGTTTTCCAATGGTTACTATTTCCACAAGCCGGCTCCGTGAAGTGGGTGCCTGTCTTTCAGACAGCAATAGCAAACTACTGAACGTAAACATACCAAGAGATCACAGCAGCAAACAATGCTGGTGTTGACTGTGACGTCCTGTAAAGGATATGCAACTATAATTAACCATTTCCATAGCTCTGTCGCAGTTAACCTCCTGTCATTCTATTTCCGCAGCAAAACGTGCAGATGAAGAAATTGTTTTCGGAAACCAACAGAACAAGGCTCGCGTTGTAGCCAAGAAATCTGACCTCAGCAACATCTTAGCACCAGCCCAACTTCCAGGTGAAGTGGATCAAGGTTCGGAGGTCATAGTTCATAAAGAGATACCAGTGACAGAGGCTCTTGCTTCTAGGGCGGAAGCTGCTGCGGGGAGTGCAAGTGAAAACAATGAGAAGATAAAAGAAGCAGTAGAGGCTGCTCTCCAGTCTGTGGCCGAGGATGAGGCTGAGAAAACCGAGACGGCGGCTGCCGGCCAGGTATGCTTAAATCTGTATGCTCCAGATACTTTAACTCTTTCAGTACCAGGTATCTGCCATTTTAACTCGTTCTTTTCTCAGCAGTGGTTACTTTAAAATACTTTAAATTATACATCATCAGGTTTACAAGGCTTATTAGTTGATTCGTTGGTTGTTTGGTTGGGTTGTTTGTTGGTTATTTGGTTAGTTGGTTGGTGGTTGGTTGTTTGGGGGGTTGAGAGGTTGGTTGGTTGGTCGATTGGTTGGTCGGTTCTTTCATTGGTTGGTTGGTTGGTTGGTTGGTTGGTTAGTTGGTTGGATGGTTGGTTGGTTAGCTGGCTGACTGGTTCGCTAACTGGTTGGCTGGTTTGTTGAGTTTATTGCTTGGTTGGTTAGTTAACTTGTTGATTGGATGGTTGGTAGATTGGTTGGTTTAGTGGTTGGTTGATTAGTTGGTTGGTTGGTTGGTTGGTTGGTTGTTTGGTTGATTGGTTGGTTGGTTGGTTGGTTGGTTTACTGGCAGGCTGGTTGGTTAGCTAATTGGTTGGCTGGTTTGTTGAGTTGATTGGTTGGTTGGTTAGTTAACTTGTTGGTTGGATGGTTGGTAGGTTGGTAGATTGGTTGGTTGGTTGGTTGGTTGGTTGGTTGGTTAGCTTGCTGATTGACTGGCTGATTGGTTGACTAATTGGATAGCAGAGTTGATTAGTTGGTTGATTAGTTGACATGATGGTTAGATTGTTGGTAGGTCGATTGGCCGGTTGAATTATTGACTGATTGGTTGGTTGGCTAATTTCTTTCTGTTCTTTCAGTTTTCTGTTGTTTTCTGTTCTGATACCACAACATCTAGCTTAAGAATGGAGGTGGAGGCGGTCACTGCAGCTTTCCGCTGGATAGAGAATACGATACACACACACACACACACACACACACACACACACACACACACACACACACACACATCGTGATTGTAACTGACTCAGAAAGCATGCTGAGGGAGGTGAGGTCAGGCATGCTTCGTGCAAAATGGCTTGCTTCGCTTCGGAGGTCACGGGTAGGCAAGCATCGCCTTGATCTTTTCTCCGGGGCATGCCGGTGTGCTGCGGAATGAACAGACGGACAGATTGGCTAGCTCTGCAAAACTTGGAGGAGTATTTATGCATGACAAGACAGACGTGGTTGCGGCCTTGTGGGAGCACCTCGGAGGAGCAAATGGATCATCATGGTCTGGCAAGAATGAGGCAGCGAGAAGTGACGAGGGGATCTGACCGACGCTCGACGCTCAGGGGAAAGGCGAGACGGACATATAATCAGATTGCTACTGGTACTATTGGTGTTGGAACTCTTCGCTGGCTGCTGAGGATGGGGACGGAGCGCCTATGGGAATGCCCCGAATGCTGTGATGTCGGTTCCTAGATCAATCAAATAAGATCACATCAATCTGTTGTTTAACTTGTAATTTTGTCTGATTCATCATGACAGGTTGATGGGCAGTAGCTATGCTGGTGTTACGAATGGCTTTGATGCATATTTCTTTTTCTACTTATATTTGATCAATATATAGCATTAACGCTTGAGTAGTGTTATTCCATCTAAACCCCGGTTTTGATTTGGCAGGAAAATAGTGGTGTTGGCTATTATTATCGAAGAGCACGTTCTAGGTCAAGGTTGATCGGAATGTCTCCATCGTTGTTTCATTCTGTTGATGCATCTCTGATTGCACTTGTTTGTTTCCAACCCTGGCCGGCACACATATATAATGGTTACGATTATCACGTCTTATAGTCCTAAGTGCACGGAGGGATAAGTGACTAGTCTTTCACTCCGTAATGAACGTTGAGTGCAGGAGCTAATCCTCCTTCCACCGCGCTCATATCATTGTCAGCATAAAGTCATGACCATTACAGCAATGTAGCTTCATACAACGGATAGTATGAGAGTAGTGATACTCATCACATCATCCATTACGTGTAATTTTCTTTGCTTGCATGATATGGCAGGCGTGATCGGAGCTCTTTGTGATTGTGCGTATAGTGCGGAAGAGCAGAGAGCTCATCACGGCCTGGAGAGAATGGCATTGCAGGGGGTGACCATAGGATCTGGCCAACACTCAGGAGACCGAGGAAAGGCCAGACGGATACATAGACTGCTACGGGTACCATTAATGTTGGGTCTTTTTGCTGGCTGTTGAAGATAAGGACGAAGCACGTATGTGAATGTTCCGAGCGCGATGCTCTCGGTTCCTGACTCAACTCAACTGTCCAGTAATGGCAGGGTTATTTTCCCGGACAGTACGACTGTGTGTCTACCCAGCCTCATACAAGTGAAGTCCTGGAAATTGTCTGTGAATTGTCTCTGAAGGAAATTCGACGAAGAAGGGAACTAACCACCACACCTCATTATATCGTGGCCTAAAACACGTAAAGCCCACACACTTCACACCCGGAAGCAATGTGACTACCTGGACCACAATCACCATCATGAATTTACGTTCTCATCACAAACGACGTTGCTATTTTTAATCATGCTTTTATCACAAACGGCGTTGATGTTTTTAATCATGTTTTCATCACAAACAAGGCTGCTGTTTTTAATCATGTTTTCATTACAAACGACTTCGATTCTTTGGACCACGTTGACATTGCAAATGATAAAAATTCCTTTCGTCTTGTCAACATCCCAGATGTCAGTGAAGCTTTCAATCGCTCTGACATTAAAATTGAAGAATGCCCAGGGAGATAGAAACGAGATGTGACCAAACAAACACGGTGACTGGTGACCTTTTACCCTTACTCGAACATTCACAGATTATGATGGAAGTCAATAGAGAACTGATAACCAGTACAGAAAACATCTCATTCACAAACATGATCCATACCATCATCCCACCATAGAACACTCGCGACACATAAGGGGAAAGAGATCAACATGGCCGAATGGATACGAGTGTTCGTTTTTTAAACGTCCGTTGTGCTGATGGATGCGAGATAGCGGGTTTAACCCCTACACAGGTCAGTTGGACTAAAACGTTGACTTATTGTCCTTTATTTGGTGATGTTAATTACTAGAACCTCAGAAATCTGTTTGGTTTCACCTGATGGCGAGGGACACTGGTAATAGGGAAGGCTAATCCACACGAAAATATCAGTTCAGTGCATTAGAACTAATAGCACGTTATGGACTACGCTTGAGTTCAAAGCGAGCTTACGTTAAAAAACATGATGTGAAATGTTTGACAAAGTCTGCTGGCGCTTCCAGAAGAGACAGAATACAAAAATAAAATAAAAAAGACGACATCGAAAATATAATAGTCATGACATCGCGCATCGAATCCATCCAGAGACGACAAGTAATGTGATTTAGACATTTGCGTATTTTACTTTACAACTTACGACAAGAACACACTACATCAGTGTTTCCCAACCTTTTTTGTGCTATGCCCCACCTAAGCATTTCTAAATTTCCCATGCCCCCCCCCCCATCCCATCCCCAACACCCCCCCCCCCAACCCCCAACATATACATTATTTTTAATATTCAAAAAATTGAAATGTTCACTAAAGAAACTTGATTGATAGGTTTTAGGAAGAAATCACTAGGAAATTATTGAGCAAATACAGTAAGTAAATTTTTAAAACATATAATGGAGAACTGAAATTCAGACAAATATTTAAGAAGATTTTCTTATTTTTTAATTATTAGTATATTATATAATTAGTGAGATCCGGCGCTGATGCTTGTGCAAAGAGATTTAAGGTTCCAATTAGTTAATTCAGTCCAGTCTCCCCGTTTGTTATATCAACCGATTGTTCCTTTCGGCACCCTTAACCGAATGGGCGTGGGCCCCACGTGGAAACACTAACACGGGCAAGAAGCACACTTTACATTTGCCGCTTTAGACTCATTCCCCACGCTAACAGCAAGAGACTTGAAAAGGACTGCGACTACGAAAATGAACATCAAAATGTTATCGCATCGTGTATTCAATTTCAATTCACAAATAATGCCGAGCCCTTTCGTTAACTCAAAAATTAAAATAATCGATGTAATCATGTTGCAATCAAATGCAATTATTTTTCTTCTTTCTCGTTGGCACTCAAGCCTTCACGTTAAGGTCTCCAACAAAAGCAATAGTTGAGAGTGATTTCCGGTTCGTGACATGTCCATACGGCCGTGGTACAATGAAGTGGACTGGCTGCTATCTATGTTTACGTTCATTGTTGTCATTTGGGCTGGTCGATACAATGTGTCAGGCCGTCTTGTATGATATTGCTAAACACACACACACACACACAGAGTTCCGACCAACACATCTTAAATGTGTTACGTAGATGGTGTTTCAGTCTTCTGTGTCTTGTTCCCAAAATTAACAATAAATTGCGACCTGGTTGAAATTGATTCGAGTGACAATGATAATAACACATGGTGATTGCTCACCGCAACGAACTCTATGTAACATTCGCTTGTGGAATCTTATCATTTTTTTTTTGGGGGGGGGGGGGGGGTCTCTTTCTGTCTTTCTGTCTGTCTGTCTGTCTGTCTTTATTTATTTATTTATTTATTTATTTCTGTCTGCTTGTCTGTCTTGTCTGTCTGTCTGTATGTATGTATGTATGTATGTATGTATGTCTGTCTGTCTGTCTGTCTTTTATAATTCCCCTTTTTATATTGACAGGAGTCTGTCGAAAAATCAAATACTGATGACAACGCCAACAAACAGCTGGCCGATGAGGAAAACGATGAGGAAAACGAACAGGGCACAGGAGAGGTCAGCGAGGCCGTCGAAGAAACCGCACCAGAAGCTGATGGTGACGACGAAGACGAGGCTCTGAAGGAGCTTCAACGGGCAGCAGAAGGTAACGCGGCAGCAGCACAAGGCAATGATGGAAGTAATGATGAGCCATCCTCCCTGGACGACAGCAATGAGGGCGACGAAACGGAGAGATTCCTGCAAGAGTCACAAAAACCCGAGGAAGAGGGTGAGGTTTCTCTGGACAGAGATCGGGAGAGGGCATATGTGAATCAGATGCGAAACTATCTCATGTCAATGAACAACGGTGAGTGTTTCTATATTATCATAGTCCATGTGTGTGTGTGTGTGTGTGTGTGTGTGTGTGTGTGTGTGTGTGTTGTGTGTGTGTGTGTGTGTGTGTGTGGATCGATGGATGGAGCTATGAATGGATGAATGCTTGGATGGATGGAGGGCGGGTGGGATGGGTGTGAGAGGGAGGTATGTGTGTATGTATAAATGTATCGATGGATGGATGGATGGATGGATGGATGGATGGATGGATAGATGGATGAGGGGAAGCGGGGAGGGAGGGAAAGAGGGAGAGGAGGGAGGTAATATTTATCTATTTATTTAATTATTTCTGTCTGTCTGTCTGTCTGTCTGTCTGTCTGTCTGTCTGTCTGTCTGTCTGTCTGTCTGTCTGTCTGTCTGTCTGTCTGTCTGTCTGTCTGTCTGTCTGTCTGTCTGTCTGAGAGAGAAAAAGAGTTTATGTGTGTTCGTGCGTGCATGCACGCGTGCCTGTCTGCCTGTATGTAGGTAAGTAGGTAGGTAGGCAGGCAGGTAGGTATCAATGTATCTAAGTATGTATCTATGTATCTAAGCATCTATGTATATACGACATAGGCATGTACATACTAACATACGTAAGTGCATATCATCCGTTATAGTAAACTGTCTAGACTAGTTTCTCTATTCCCTCTACATTGAAAGTCTGCTTTCTTTACGTCCGTTATAATACATGTCTGTAGACAGGCGCGGCTGAAAGGTTTAACGATCTAAATCTATCTATTCTGACCCCGATAAAGTGAGTTCGTTCACCCGGCGGTCAGCTAGACTTAAAAGTTTGACTTCTCGTCTTTGTCTTGGGGACGTAAACTACAAGTACCTCTGAAGTCGGACAACTCTTCGTCATATAGAGGATGACATTTGCCATGGAGAAAGCTAATCTTCACGCAAACATCAGTCCTGTGCACTCACTATCAGTTGCATCTACTAGTAGCACTCTCACATGTGTACACTACGCTCGAGTTTAGAGCGAGCGAACGCAAAATAATGTCTGATTAGTTTATACATTTCTGTTATAGTATATGTATGATTAGTTTCTATATTTCCGTTATTGTAAATGTCTGACTAGTTTCTATACTTATCTTATTGTAAGTATCTGACTAGTTTCTATATTTATGTTATTGTAAATGTCTACTAGTTTCTATATTTCCGTTATTGTAAATGTCTGGCTAGTTTCTATATTTCTCTTATTGTAAGTGTCTGACTAGTTTCTATATTTATGTTATTGTAAATGTCTACTAGTTTCTATATTTCCGTTATTGTAAATGTCTGGCTAGTTTCTATATTTCTCTTATTGTAAGTGTCTGACTAGTTTCTATATTTATGTTATTGAAAATGTCTACTAGTTTCTATATTTCCGTTATAGTGAATGTCTGACTAGTTTCTATATTTCCGTTATAGTAAGTGTCTCACTAGTTTCTATATTCCTGTTATATAAATGTCTGACTAATTTCCAAATTTCCGTTACAGTGAATGAATGAGTAGTTTCTATATTTCCGTTATAGTAAATGTCTGAGTAGCTTATATATTTTCGTTAAAGTAAATGTCTGACTAGTTTCTATATTTCCGTTATAGTGAATGTCTGACTAGTTACTATATTTTCGTTAAAGTAAATGTCTGACTAGTTTCTATATTTTCGTTAAAGTAAATGTCTGACTAGTTTCTAAATTTCCGTTATAGTAAAATGTCTGACTAGTTACTATATTTTTGTTATATTAAATGTCTGTCTTTTTTCTCTGCTTCGTTATTGTAAATATCTGCCTAGTTTCAATATTCCCGGTACAGTAAATGTCTGACTAGTGTATATATTTCTATTACATCAACTGTCTGTGCAGTTTCTCTGTTTCGTTATTGTAAATATCTGCATCGTTTCTATATTACCGTGTTAGTAAATGTCTGACTAGTTTCTCTATTCCCGCAGGTCGTGGCTATCATCGGTTCAACAGTCCATACCTATTTCGCTACCGACGTTCCCTCGACTTCTCCAGGAAAAGCACGCCATCCAAGAACAACAAGAGAACCAGGCGCATCAAACGCGACCTCCTGGACGACAGATACTACGGCCCCTATGAGCTGCCCTACATCCCTTCTGAATATCCCGATCTTAATTCAGACTCGGAAGACTTTGTGCCACTCACCGACGACGAGGCCGAGTATGTTTACAAGCAGCTGGTGAACTATCTGGCCAATGATTATACCCCGGAGCAGGAGGAACCAGAACGGGAGACGGAGGGGGGATCTTTAGACTCATATCTGAATGGATATGAACAGGATGAAAATGAGCCGTATGCTCCATACACTACTTATAATGAAGACGCTGTTCCGTATGCCCCAAGTGTTTATGAAGACAAATATCAATACGGGCCGCTTGATGTTGTTGGTTTGGCCAAAAGAGGCTTGGTTGATTATTATCCTTACGAGGAGGAAGAGAAAAGGTACTTCTTCCCCTTCAACAAAGAGCCGGAGACTCACTGGGGAGCTTTCGTCCCTGAGAAGAGGGATTATGATGAGGCCATACAGAGATTGCAGAGGTTGGCAATGGCACTCAGCGATAACCCGGGGCCTTATTACAGAGAGATCTTGGAGGTAGGTGTTTTCCTATAATATGTATAAAACATTACTTACATGTTCTTTACAGGACGTCGCAAACAACCCCAACATTTTTAGGCAGTTTATGATGTTCGGGGCAATTTTACTACCAGTAATTTGTCATTGCTTTCTGAACGACCGACGTTTATATTCTTGTGAAAATCACCGCAATGTAGTCTGCTTACAGATCAGGTAGTGCTGATTTCGAACCCGATGTGGGGTATTGTGAAACTGTGTACACTGCCCTTAATCCACATATACCGGTAATAATACGCCACTGCAGACAAGAAGCAAACCTGAAGCTAGCGGGTAGTTGCTTCTTGGCTGTCGCTTATTTTCCCGGGAGGAACGTGGAATCAACAAGCACATCTTCAAGCTTATTATCTTTTGGGATTTTTGACTGACTTCTGTCTACACTCCTCCCTTCTGTCTTCCCTTCCATATATCTATTCCTTTCTCTCTCTCTCTATTATTCTTTCATCACATACTCCGACAACAGTTTCTTTCAACGATTAATAAAATATTTATTAAATAAAACTATGTCTGGTGTATGGATGGACTGTGTATATGTAGTTGGTCTTGTCTACTAGTGTTAATGTAAGATAGAACGATTGACTTCGTATGTGCCGCAGATTTTCTCGTCTCTTCTGTCGGCCAAAACACAGGACAGCACACATAGAAATGGAGTGATCTCACCCTGAATGATCTCCTCCTGCTTGAGTCTGGACTTAATCCAATTCTTGAAGAAAACAACTGTTCAATGTCTTATCACCAGAAAATAATCCGATTTGGTAAGTCACTGAAATTCATATATTTCCCGTTTTGGAAGGTATTATAATCCACCTCTGAATACACACCGCCCCTATCCAACATTGTCTAGAGTTACTATGAATGTTCTACACAATGTCTCTTGCTAATAGAGTTTAATGTTTCTGCACAGTGCAATCGCATGCAGTTTTAAGTATCCCTGCTTGCCACAGGTTAACGTCTTTTCCTTTTAAGGGCTTTAGTTGTATATTCGTTTGAGCATACAGTGTTCTGTATTTGACGTTAAGTTATCACTTCTTCATATTAAACCATGTCTATGTTCTTGTTGGTTCTTAAGTAGGTACTTTATTTTCTCAAGTGAATTAACCCTTCATTTCTTCTCTGATTTCAATAGGAGATTGGAACCTGTGGAGAAGATAGGTAATCTGGTGATATGAGTCTGCTTCATAATATTTTCTTATGTGAGAGTCCTTCTCTAGCCATACTGAAAAGCCTCCGAAAAACATACGGACATACGATTTATGAGTGCACTAAAGTTTACACGACTAGATAAACGAATGCAATGCCACACGTTAAGAACAAACATCTATATTCCTATGCTACTATTACACTAAGATTATAATACCTTATATATTCACTTATCATCCTGGAATTGAAATACACTAGCGAATAAAACACTAATATCCCATATTCTTTCAACCATTAGGGACGTGTATTTCTTTCCCCACTCAGGATGCATAGATAATTCAGCCCAGTTTGCAACACACACTAAACAGAAAACCCCGTGTCTACTATTTATATTGAGTGTCCAATCCACCGTTGATTGTTTGATCTACAATCAAATTTGCCGTGAGTCCCCACATCAAACGTCTGTGAATTCACGTATTGTTAATTGCTCGTTTCCTTCCGTTGTTACGCTGTTTCCCTCGTTCATCGCTCGTCGCACTTCAAAGAGATCTATTCTTTGATCACCGTCTCCCGGTGTTTGTCCGGTGTCGAAGTTTCCCCGTCGTTCTGTCCGTTCGTTTTCCCGTTGACAGAGCTGGTCAATGACTCCTTACACGGTATCCTATTTTTATATCCGTCGGTCAATGATCTTTAATTTATCCTCCTCTCAGAATGAAGTACACGATTGTTAACCCTTCTCCTATATTGTATTTTGATATGTAAGTTATCAAGGAATCACTAAACTGCAGTTTTCCCGTGACATTGGCTGACATTGTAGTTCTTCTGGTTTATAATCATCATCATCAAGTGCCATACCGACTGGCTTAGGCATTCATGACTCTCCACAGATCTCGGTCTTTGGTTTTCTAGATCAACTCTGCTGATGATATTCCTCCGTGCCACCACCTCAATCAATCTCTTGGTCTGCCTCTGCCTCTCTTCCCCTCGATTTTTCTAGTTGTCACGATGTTCTCCAGTGCCTCTCTTCTCATAATATTACCAAAGAAAGCTGTTTGTCTCTTTCTTGTTGTTGTATAAAATGTTCTAGTTTCATTAGTCTCTTTGAGGCAGTCGTTGTTAGTTACTCTGGCAGTCCAAGGAATTTGCAACATTCATCTCAGGAACCACATCTCTGTTGCTTTCAAACTCTTCCTAATTTGTTCATTTAATTCCAAGATTCACTGCCATACAGCAAAACAGGTTCTATATAGCTCTTCAGCACTCTCTTTCTTACATTCAGTGATAGTGACTTATTGCATAAGATACTCTTCATTTTCTGAAATACAGGCTTTTGCCTGCCCTGTGCTGCTCTTAATCTCTGTTGTACATCTTCCATCTGATGTTATACACGCCCTAGGTATTTAAAACCATCCACTTGGTTAAGAATGTTTCCTTCTATTTCTATTTCACAATTTGGTTTCACTTTTTTCTATGATATCACCATTATTACTGTTTTCTTGATATTCAGTGAGAGTTCTTTCTTTGCACTCTCTGTTACTACAATGTCCAACAATTGTTGTAGATCTTTTGCATTATCTGCCATCAATACTGTTTCATCTGCATAGCGTATATTGTTTATTTTATAACCCCCGAATAGTATTCATAGCTTCTCTTTTATCTCTCTCATTATTACTTTGCTATAGAGCAGTGGTTCCCAAACTTTTCAAGCAGAGGGTCATATCTACTATTTTCGGTAGTTAAGCGGGCCACAACGTTATAAAATTGTAAACGTCGTGCAATATCATTCTTACCTTTCTTTACTTTCGTCAACAAAATTCTAAAACTTTAAAGATAGTCTATGTCAGTACTACACTGCGGTCATTTTTGGGGTTTAAAATCAAAAGTACATTTAACAATAAATTTTAAATCAGTTTCGAAAATAGCTATTAATGTAATTAATTTACAATTTTAACCGTTCTTCATAACCAGTTACTTAAGTTCAAATATTAGTTTATCAATGTCAGGGCACAAATCTGTCGTGCCCAGTCATAAGCGCAACTAGGTTACTTTTGGTAAGTCTGTAACGTTGCTTGTTTTTTATAACGGTCATTGCGGAAAATGACTGCTCGCATCTGTAAGTCAAAAATGCACTCGGAGCGCCCCGTCAGCGTGCGATAATTTACTCTGCTCGTAGTGTTATGCGAACTGAACAGGTGCATTCGATCATATCTGAGCATAACACCACGAGCAGAGTAAATTATCGCACACTGACGGGGCGTTCCGAGTGCCTTTTTGAAATTATTTAAATATATTATATTAAATAACGAGGCCTCGTGTGCCACTTTCTGACAGCTGGCGGGCCACAAGTGGCCCGGGGGCCGTGGTTTGGGAACCTTTGCTATAGAGGGAGAAGAGATCCGGTGAAAAATCACAGCCCTGTTGTACTCCCAACCTTATTTGTTCATAATTTCCTTCCTTATTTCCCATTTTAATTGCTCCTACTTGGTTCCAATAAATATTATTTATTATTCTGAGATCTTTCCCATCAATGTTAATATCTTCCAACACTTTAATCAGTTCATCATGTTTTACTTTATCAAATGCCTTAGTATAATCTATAAAGCACAAATATATGTCTTTCTGTGCCTCTATTTATCTTTCTATTAGTGTCAGTAGTTTATAATGCATCTTTTACTTATAAATATGTATGTTTATTGGAACTTCAGATGCTTATTTTGTTCACAAATAGACAAAATATTTCCTATCTGTCGGTCTCTGAGTCTATCGGTCGATGTATCGGGCTGTCGGTCTATGGATCAATCAGCCGGTCGGTCTATCGGTTGTCGGTAAGTCAATCGGTCGGTCGGTCGTTCAGTCTGTCTGTCTGCTTCGACTGCATTACATTGGAAACAGTAAGAAGACGGACTAGACCGCAGAACTGGTGGTATCTGAAAATTAGAAAACCGACACTTAATAGATTATATATAGTACAGGGTGTAGTTTTAATGACTGTGGGGTTTTTGAAAATATGTCCGTTCCAAGTTTTGTATTTACCCTATGTGGAGTTTATGTTACATAAAAGGTAAATACAAAACTTGGAACGGCAATATTTTCAAACACTCCATAGTCATTAAAAATACAACATATAGGTGCGATTCTGGTGTGCACGCTGTGGATACCTCTTCGGTGCTACAGAGTTTGTGCACTGAGCTGTACAACCGACAAACTTCACAACCCTGAAGTATTATTACAAGTGGTGTGTATACATTCTGGTTCACATTTTACAAACAGACGAATTTCAACTTCACTTTAGCGCTGTTTATTATTTGTCATAAACATACAATGTTGTTTTATAGAAGATTGCTGAAAATTAATTAGACATCCAAAATGAGCAATCTAGACATTTTGAGTGAAGCTAAGTAGCAAAGTCAACTTATCACAAATATTAGAAAGAAGCAATCATCGTTTTTGGCCACATTATGAGAAGACAAAACCTGGAACATGTTGTGACAACCGGAAATATTTGCGAAAAGAGAGAGAGGGGAAGACGGCTTTAGAAAATTCTTGACAGGCGTGTGTCATGGCACGGAAAGGAGTCAACACGTTAACTGATCCATACCGTCAGAGATCGCAATTTATGGAGAGGCATGATCGGCCACGCCAGCCGACGAGGCACTGGATGATGATAAACATACAGACCACACTGTATAGATGTGTTCATATAGTCAACTGTCTGTAACTATCGCTTAGGCACTAACTCTAACGCTTCTATAAGTGTGGTCAACTGTCTGTATATGTCGCTTAGGCGATAACTCTAACGCTTCTATAAGTGTGGTCAACTGTCTGTATATGTCGCTTAGGCGCTAACTCTAGCGCTTCTATAAGTGTGGTCAACTGTCTGTAACTATCGCTTAGGCGCTATCTCTAGCGCTTCTATAAGTGTGGTCAACTGTCTGTAACTATCGCTTAGGCGCTAACTCTAGCGCTTCTATAAGTGTGGTCAACTGTCTGTAACTATCGCTTAGGAGCTAACTCTAGCGCTTCTATAAGTGTGGTCAACTGTCTGTATATGTCGCTTAGGCGATAACTCTAAGCGCTTCTATAAGTGTGGTCAACTGTCTGTAACTATCGCTTAGGCGCTAACTCTAGCGCTTCTATAAGTGTGGTCAACTGTCTGTATATGTCGCTTAGGCGCTAACTCTAGCGCTTCTATAAGTGTGGTCAACTGTCTGTATATGTCGCTTAGGCGATAACTCTAACGCTTCTATAAGTGTGGTCAACTGTATGTATCTGTCGCTTAGGCGCTAACTCTAGCGCTTCTATAAGTGTGGTCAACTGTCTGTATCTGTAGCTTATGCTGTAACTCTCAGACTTCTATCTTATTAACCGTCAACATGTTCTTTGAAACCATATTCACCGTACCTCTCTCTCTCTCTCTCTCTGGGCTTAGAGATGAAGTCTGATGACAATCAAGTACAGAAACACCCATAGAAGAAACATGACCAACATAAGCCTACTCTCACCATTCTATCCATGCTGTGCTCAATCATGGCCTGGGTATATCCCTATATGTGTCTCCACAGTAGTGAAGTTCAACTACCGGTGATGCACACCACGCTGATTTCTTACCTTGGATAGGGAAAAAAGAGCACTGCCACACATCCCCTATGCATATGATGCTGGATCAGGAGAAAGTCCCTACATTATCCTCACTCTGAAAGACACAAGTCCTCTTCAGGGCTCAGATGAACGTAGTACATCGCATTCAAAGAATTAGGGCTCTATCTTCCAGGGAAGACATAATCAACCAACCAGGCAACCATCCCCATAGCACCAAATAGTTTTAGATGTCAGTCTTCTAATTGGGCTCTTTGTCATCACCCTCGTGCCTCAAGCCAGAACCGGAAACGGGGCTTCTATTTTTCTCCCTCTGTGGGTATCCAATTAATGAATCCGCATCTAGTGTTTCTATGTTATATCTCTAATGACAACATCGCCAGTTTCCATGGAAAAATCGTGCCGAAAGTTTGTCTAGAGAAAACCTCATTTGGTTTGCCTTGTCAGCTGCCTGTCATAGATGGCAGACTGCGTGTTGCGTCTCAATGGGGGAGGGTTTATTCAAGGTGATTCAAGTTGCACAAAATCTCCGATTTCCTGAAACTTTTTTGATGGCTTCATACTGTTGATTCTTCAAGCACAAACTGGTATCTTTCCACCATTGCTTGGACAAACAGCTGATTTGGGATATCCTTATTCTTAATCTCGGAAAGCAATGGCAAACTACTGAGCGCAATCTTGCCAAGAAATCAACAATCAGCTGAAAGATTCTGATGTTGACAACGATGTCCTGTAAAGGATATGAAAAACATTTATTCTTAATATAAACTATTGTTAGTGTAGTTTATTCCGTTTCGCATGTTTGAGGTGAAGAATTTATTGACAGTTGAGGGGTTAAGGTAGTTTATCTTTCAAGTATCCACGCAGTTTATGCACAGGCTGTTCTATTTTCTGTAGTTCACCTGAAATAAATACTCTTTGTCATTCTTGATATCTTCTTGACAATATACTCATTTTCGTTATTCTCTGCCACCTCTTCTTCATTCTCCCCCCTTCTCCTCTTCCTCCTCCCACTCCTTCTTCCTTTTCTTTTCCTTCATTTTCTTCTCCCTCTACGGTCCTCTTTTTCTTCTTCTTCCTCGTCCTCCTCCTCCTCGTTGCTGATGATAATCTTTGCATAATACGCCTTTCTTTGCTGATCCTCATTATTGTGCATGAAAGTTCATCGACATCTCCAAATGGTTTTATGTGCACCATCGAACAAGGGTTCGATGTAAGCTCTCGACGTTCGCTACGGGAAGGAGGGCCTGGCCACCTATTATTCCGTGCACTGAGACCTACAATATATGATTCTCCTAGTACTTCAGAAACCAACAGCAAGTTCCTGCTACGAGTCTTGTTTCTTTGCACATGCAATTCGCAATGGGCTGTGCATACGATGGTCTTGCGGTTTAGGTTCCACTGTCCGCTCTGACTGTCTACAAGCACAGAGAGATGATAGGCCGAATCTCAGTCTATGCCCTGAAATAGTAACCTCATCCTCTCATCACAGTCATGCAGCTAGTTCTTTTCAAAACCTCGCTGTCACTACAGGGTGCTAAAAAGACTCTAGATCATTTACCATATCCCATGCCTCATACAGGTTTAGGTCCAGGGTGCCTCTAATGCCCGGCGACCAGTGTCGTGTTTGTCATAAGTCGGGGTGCCCCACCGGCTAGATGAAAATCTTATTCACTGGTGAGCAACCCTAAATAGTCAGAAACTGACTAGGGACAAAATCTATATGGCTGAACTACAGATTAAGCCCATGAATATCCAACGTACAGCTCCAAGTGGCTCGTTACAAAATGAAATGAACAGTGCTGAATATTCGCCAAGGAATGGGAAAGAGAAAGTTAGCTAAGATAGATGTTTAAGTCTAAATATATTAGTATAGACGACTATCTCAGTACAGGTTTTTCTCCCTGACTGCTCCCTTCCTTGGTGTCTAAGTGAACCCCCACCAATGTACACAACAACACGTATGCACAATTGGAATTAAAATATAACGAGAGAACTATGAGTTACAATATTACAACATTTATTTACTAATCATAGACATCTGATGGTTTTTAATATGAGGATGATGAAATCATATAACATATTGTGATGAGAAACATTACGTAACTTTACTTGTTACTTCATCTATCTGGAACTGTGGTCCAGATCCCCACTCTCCAGTAGACTCAACAAAAGAAACAGCTTGCCGGTATTCTGACGATCCTGTCAGTCCTGACACTCCTAGTCTTCACTCGTCCTTGAGATCTACAACATAGGTGCTCCTTGTGAGAGCTTGAAAGAAAGTCAAGAATGTGTTATATCTAGTTCTACATCAGCGCAATCCTAATTAAAACATATCATAACACAAACATATACAATGACCAGTCTGGCCAAGTTTATCTTTCAGCTCTACTGCGTTCTCCGTCCTCCTTCTCCCTACTGTCGATAGTCTGGGACGGGCTTTTCAATTGTCTCACACGCCTGTAATTATTACATTTCTGCCGCCCCATGTCCATGTCGCTAATACAGAAATTGTGTGTCATACAGCCGCTCCGTCCAAAGTTGGGTTAGCAGCTCACAGGGTCGGTAAGGGTATTATAACAATGCCTGATCATCCGGGCTTGCAAGCCGTGACCAGTAGCTGTGCCAGGTTTCCATGCATTACCCTCCACCATATGATGAAAAAGGTTTAGCACCATATACCCCATAACACTTGTGGGTAATGTCTGTACCATTACACCTCTGCTTCCAACACAATCATTGGCCAATGTGCCAATGCGCAGACAATAGCATAACACTTCATATTGGTAGGTTTGCATATGACAAATCAATATATCAAACATCCAATACACATAAACATATTGATTAAACTAGACATATTATGATACTTTAACATCATAGCATAATGCACTAGTTAAGTTTGTATGTATACGAAATGAGACGTATATACACAAAAAGAATATGTACGAAGCATATTCCTAGCATCGTATATTCATATGAAATTACACATACATACATCCAACATATACATAAACATATTACTTCAAGATGGACATCTAATGATACTCAACATAATAGCATCAGGCATTATTAATGAGTACTAATATTGTATAGCTACAAAATGAGATATACAACAAGTCTAATTGAAGTTACCACACAGACCAGCTATATTTGCTGAGCTGCCCGGTTGAATCACCACTTAGTTACTGCTGTTGTAAGAATTAAATAAATAGTCAGTTGACTATATTCTGAACAACAAATGCACACACCAAAAAGAGACTAGTCTAGTTTAGAAAGAGATGGCAAGCATCTGCTACGACACCTGAAGTATATCTAGACAAGACCTGCCTTCCATAAGTTTCTACTTCTCAGAAGAGTAACACTTAAAGCACAATGATATTGAACACAGAACTTAGAAAGAACACTCAAGTAACCTACGCCAAAGATAGTTCTTGAAATAACCTAGATCAGATATAGACTGAAAATCGGTCCATCCATCTAAGAAACTAAGAGACTTACTAAGGGACTAGTTACTAAGAAATAATTCTCCTAGTGAAATCTAGCAACATAAGAATCATACATATGACTAAAAACATTGAGCTGGCTGCCTACCTGTTCTGAAGTCAGACTTAATCTAACATAAAACAGGCTAGGGACCCTTATTTAAGCTGAGTCAAGCAGACAGTATTATCTCCTTGGCATTCCCGTCATAAATTCTTCTTATCTCCTCCTGACAGTAATTGCAATTAACTCCAAGTCTGTCCAGTCATAAAATTCTTTCTGCATGCACACTAGCCTTCACACCTGTGGGTCTGACCATTATTAGCCACCTGAGTCTTATCAGTGATTTCACACCTTGCGCCTCTAGTCTCTACCAGATGGGGTCTGCCATCGCGGTTGGGCGATTTCCTAGCTATGCTTATCAGGTGTCATGTCAAGGGAACAATTAGGTTCTCATCGTCAACAGCCAGTTTACAACTCTGTTGGTAAACCAGGTTTGCTTGCGTCATGCCTGGTTGGTTTTAATTACTATTCAGTCCCCTGAGTCTGCCCTCCCGTCTGGCTGGATTGATAACCTCTGGGGGTGACCGGTACTGGTGTCAAATTAACTTCCCAAATAGAAAGCCATTCCTGGTGGTTTGTTTACTTGCAGGTTTTGCAAGCTTACGTCAAGACAGTATAGCCTTGAATATAGAGAAAACAGTTTTGTTCGTCTGTTGATCCTCTACATGGTCCATCAAAAGTGAACCGAAAATTGTTCTGGGAAGTAAAGGCTGCAAATTCGTGACAGTGTTGGTGGTCCCTGTCATAACTTAAGGGTTTTCGCTAATTGTTCTTTCTAAACAAATGTGATGTTCTATGTGGCCTGTATTTTAGCTTCCGAGATACGATACTGTGGGAGTCAGTTTTCATCGGTAAGGAGTTATGGGTTCCCATGCAAGGGATCAACTGGTTTGCGAATCAGTCTCCAAATCCTTCCTCGCTGGCCACGGGTCGCTGAGCACGACTATTGACTGAACAAAGTCAAATAAAAAAAGCTGGAAACGGAGACTGATATCCAAACAGCTAGTGCTTCTCTTCGTATAAGCTGGTTGTTACGAACAAGGTTTCGAAAATATATAGAATAGTTTATGTGGTGGTTTGCGATCCATCTCTGCCTCTACAGATGTGGAAAACCTGATGCGATAATCATTGTGTCCCAGTAACATAATAATTAGTGTGCTTCCTCATCAGGAGAGTGGTTCGGGTTCATTGATTATTTTTGGGGAAATGTACAGTTGTTGAGCCGACCCCGTGGCGAAAGATTTACAGACGCAGTTCGTAATCCCGCATACCCGCGTTGGAAAGGCAGCTGTAGGCGATTTGGCAGCAGACCTCCTTAAAAAAATTAGTTGCATATCCTTTACGGACGTAGCAGTCAACTTCAGCATTTTTTGGCTGTTCGTCATTCCTGGGCAAGTTTACGTTCAGTAGTTTGGCATTGCTTTCTGAACGACCGGCACCCATACCATTCTAACGTCGGTTTCTTATTAAATGGTATGGGTTCTGGTCGTTCAGAAAGCAATGGCAAACTACTAAACATAAATTAGCCCAGGAATTTCAAATACCCAAAACATGCCGGGATTGACCGCTACGTCCTTTAAAGGATATGCAAAAACTTTTCTTAAACAGTTGTTGGGTCAGTCAAGCCTCACAAAAATGGGCATTGTATGGTTTTCAGAATTTTCTGGCATTTTTAATGGATGAAAAGTGGCCAGGAAGGGAATTGGGCATCTAACTTCTATATGTCTTGGCCTAGAACATGTGAATACTTCACATCCCAACGACTGTACCTGCCATGACACTGACTTTTTTTTTTAAGGATCCTTTTACAAGTCATGAGACGTCGACGTGGTTGAAAAGATAGCGCTCGCACTTAAACTTGCGGTGCGCAGTAGGGTTCAACCCCTGCACCAGCATTAACAATCACATAAACAAGTATTATAATGTAAACCATCGTTCACTGAGCATTGAAACTGCCGGAGATACCACGAAGTAAAACAAATAACATGGTGACCGTAGTTTGGTGATTGATTGTCCTTCTGTCCAAATGGGGGGTCTAATTTGACGATGTATTTTCCTTCGGCACTGGATCAGTTAAATTGGACTTCTTGTTCAGGAAGCCATGGCAAACTACTGAACGTACAATTGCGTAGAAAATCAACATGGGGTTGAGGGCAATATTCTGCAAAGAACATGCAGCATTATTTACACGACTTGAGGCCTATTGGGTGTACGGCTCTACCCCCATATTGTATAGATCAACTAGCACTCGATAGAAGGCGGGGCCATCATTGTGCTGACTGGGCTATAGACATAAGGTTAGCACCATTTACCAGGCAGTCGAGGTAGCGTGGTGGCTAGACGCTCGAATCCCGGCCGGGTCGTCATGGGTTAGAATCCGCATCGGATTAGATTTGTTTAATTGGCCAGGACCCCCGGTCCAAAATGAGTAGTGGGAAGTAAAGTCGGCCAGTGTGACACTGACCGCATCACCCACAGAGCGCTGATTGGGCTATAAAAATATATATCCAGTAGATATTCCCCCACGCGCCTTAGGCGAGTGAAAATTTTCTTCTCTTTACTAACCACGTACCCAGACATGGAAAGGGCCATAACTTTTACTCAGCGCTTCCGGCATGAATGTTTACTCCCGCGAAGTGCTCAGACATCTAAAGTGCAACACTTTGACAAAATTGCACACCACAAATTAAAAGTGAAGCACCTTCAATTAACAGCCAGACGGATCGCTGTGAAAAGTCATTTTGTTGCTGACTCCTCACTAGGCTCAGATTTAGAAAGTACAATTTCACTACGATGTTATATCTGGCATTTATTGCGATTTCCTTGCTTGCTATTGACGTGTCGTGGATGGACATCCTCAACGGGGCGCAGTGGGAGACAAGAAATTTAATTAGCGTTTTAGAATGAATAGGTAGAATGTGTCTACTGAGTTCGCTATTTTAGAAAAAGATATTTTCTGTTCACTTGTGCCAGCCAAATTTGGAAAGTGCATGTACTTTTTTTCCCCCAGTTTCCAATGTCTCTCTAAAAAAAAAAAAAACACACACACACACACACACACACACACACACACACACACACACACATATATAGGCAGGCAGATAGTTCGGTATATTGGTAGGTTGATTGGTTGGTGGGTGGGTGGGTGGGTTTGAATAGGAAGATAGGTAGGTGAATAGTAGGTAGGTAGTTAGGTAGATATGAATGGCGAGTGAAAAGGTAAAGAGAAATTAAGACATGAGAGGGAGTGGGGGCGAGACAGGTGGGAAGCAGCAGGCATAAGAATGGGTCCGAATTATTGTTGTTGATCACAGTGCTTAGTTGTCTACTCTTGGCAGCTCAATGCCAGTCTGACGAAGGTTTAATTCTTCTGTAGCCGTTCCCGGGAACCATAAAGTGGGCCAACTGGTGAAGACTGTTGTGATAGCCTCCCCCCTGTCTGACAGTACAGGGCATTTGAAGAGGATGTGGTCAATGTTTTCCTAAGGGTGAGAATAATGTCTGCACATGGGTACACATCGTGGATTGATGTGGTTTAGGTTTCTTTTTCCTCTAGCTTAAGCTATTAGAAGCTGAAACAAGGCCACTAATGTCATTGATGTTCTCGTTGAAGTTTGTTGAGCATTTCATTAAAAAGAGTTCGGCCCCTAATTTCCTTTGCCAATTTATACGAATAATCATTGAAGTGGCATATTTTGTTATATGAAGCATCATTGTAGTGGCATAATTATATGAAGGATCATGAAAGTGACATATTTTGTTATATGACGCATCGTTGTAGTCGCAAATGTTACAATAAGAAGTTTCATTTAGTGACATATTTTAATATATGAAATAGCAATGTAGTGACATCTGATACTAAATAACGCAGCAATGTAGTGGCATATTTTACAATATGAAGTAGCACTCACCGTCACATATGCGGTGGTAGGCAGCAATAGAAGACGAAGAAGAACAAGAATTAGAAAAAGAAGAAGAAGGCTAAGGGAGAATGGGAGGCGTGAACACCCATAAGGTAGTGCCCGAAGGTCCAGAGAAAATGTGTATTGTATTCAAGTATGTGTCGGCGTCTGAAGCTTAGTGATACTGAAAGCGGTTTCACGACCCCTACATATCGCGTTCGATAGCAACAGTAGGCAGTTTCGGAGCTGGTAGCTTTGTGTTGCATTTCACAATGGTTTGAGCGTCGGCCTTTTAAATTGTAATGGCAAACTACCGAGCATAAACTTGTCTAGAAAATTACAAACAACCTAAAACTACTGGATGTCATTGCAGCATCCTGTAAAGGGGATGCGACTTAACTTTTATTCATGCATGTTACAAAAGAATCATATGGCTAGCGACGAAGGTAACGACGCGTTTTTGACAATGTTTCGAGTACAAATGCTGATGTTATTTTTGTTTTTTTTTCGCTGGCTCACTTTGAATTCGAGCTTAGTTCATACACACTACCTCAGCTAGCACTGGACTGAATTTTGCGTGTGGATTAGCTTTCCCTATTACCAGTGTCCCTCGTCATCAGGCGAACTCACTTAGACTTCTGAATTTACATCCCCATTTCAAGGACGAGAAGTCAAAATTTTGGTTTAACTGACCGATATAGGGGTTGAAACCCCTACATCAGCATCGGCACACCGGATGTTTAAGAACGAGAGCTCTTATCCATTCTGCCTTGCTGACCTCCACAATGATGGTGATTCTTTCAGACTAGTTCCTGTAGGGCAAGTACATACTTTTGCCGTTGTCTGTTTTTATATCTGTTAAAAACACACTTGTATCTCATCTTTTAAACCTTCTCTCGGCTGCAATCATATGTGTGATAACATTTCCAGCATCCTTGAATCTCTGCCCTTAAGAGCCGATATGTGGCGAAAAGAACAAGAACATATAAAATATACGATTTTCGAGAGAAATTAGAAGATATTCCGGGGCATTCACATTGTGCGTCTAGGTACTGCTTCACAAATAGGGATAAATCTGCTGGTGTAATGGCATGCAGCAGACCTCGATTGTTTGTTCTCTATTACTCACAGAAAACGCTTGCGCAACCCAACAATTTTTTTTTAATGTAGTGTATATGTTTTCTAAAGTAACATTTCATTTCTGGGGCTCAATTCAAAATTGTGCCCTTAATCATTTGAACACGAATCGACTATACCTTAAGTTTGTGTCAGGTCTTGGTCAGATATGACAGAGCTATATTACAGTACACTGTACTACCTGCTTTCTGTTAGGAATGTTGGGCGGTGCTCACCAAACTCGACACCCCACATTGTGTCAATGGCTTCGGGGGAAGAAGCGCACTTAAGAAGGTACAAGCCTTCTCCTAGTGCGAGGAAATGCTATATAAAAGCAGGCAGGGAAGACCAAGCCCTAAATCTTGGTCGGCAAATGGTCTAGGATCAAAGCTCCGACAGACGGGTAGTTAGAGCATTGCTGTGTTGATTCAGCAGCCTCTGCAGCTTGTCTTGTTCCAGATATATTGGTCTTGATCTTTCCTCTAGAGTAAACTAGACACACAGAGAGAGAGAGAGAGAGAGAGAGAGAGAGAGAGAGAGAGAGAGAGAGAGAGAGAGAGAGAGAGAGAGAGAGACAACGAACGAACGAACGAACTTTATTTTTAAAGGTTAAGAACTGGGCACGCAGACCCGTCTAACATTCTGCAGAGAGAGAGAGAGAGAGAGAGAGAGAGAGAGAGAGAGAGAGAGAGAGAGAGGAGAGAGAGAGAGAGAGAGAGAGAGAGAGAGAGAGAGAGAGAGAACGAACGAACGAACAAACTTTATTTTCAAAGGTTAAGAACTGGGCACGCAGACCCGTCTAACATTCTGCAGAGAGAGAGAGAGAGAGAGAGAGAGAGAGAGAGAGAGAGAGAGAGAGAGAGAGAGAGAGAGAGAGAGACGAGAGAGAGAGAAGAGAGAGAGAGAGAGAGAGAGAGAGAGAGCACAGAGCACACACAAAAACACAAACATACACATACGCGCAATATTGTCAAATTTATCGCTTTTTCTTTCTGTCATACCTTCCAGGAGTACAGGAGAAAGTAAATGAGCACTGCAAGACCAAATTCTAAAGAAGCTATCAGCTTGATACTCAGCGCCAGCGTGGTCAAGTCTCCATCAACGTCCATTTGTCATATTCTGTTTGTGAATCATTGTAAGATCATTTTTCTAACAAAATTGTCCGTGTTGATAATAAAAAGAATAGAGTTTTTCTTCCTATCACGACGCTTTACCTTGTTTTGTTTTTTCTTTTATTTTTCTGTTGTGGTTGTTGTTTGCAGTTGCAACTAAATAATGTCGCTTGGGACCTTTGTTCTCTTTTGGAGGTATAAATTAACTGATTAAGTGGCGTCGGATGAATAATTGTCTTAACTGATTTAGTGCTAACCAAAATATAAAAGTAAGTGAATCAATCATCGTGCACAATACATCATTGGCACCTTGCCGAATTGACAGACGATAGTTTGTGCTTTAAAAAGGCATAATAACTTTTACCCATCGTGGTAGCGAATGTGACTGACAAGGCCAATTCGCGCTGTAAATGTCCGTTCACAGTGGGTACATGTGAACATGTGGTCATTTCCACCATCATGCACCATCTTACGTCTCACACGCTCGGTGCGTGACTTATCTGCAATAATTTTCTCCTTTGTCTTTATTCCATTTCTGATGTTTGCCCTCCATGCAACACGTTCAGCGGCGACTTGCTCCCAATGTGCATTATCAATGCCTGTATCAATTATGTCCCGCTTACACACATCTTTGTATCGTAGTAGAGGCCGACCCTGAAATCTCTTACCCATCTGTAATTCACCAAAAAAGATGTCCTTTGGTATTCTACTATCATCCATCCTCCTAAGATGTCCTATCCATCTAAGTCTACGAAGACTGAGCATGGAATAAACTGTCACACAACCTGATCTTTCCAATACTTCAGTATTTGTGATTTTGTCTTGCCACTTAATACCAAGAATTCTTCGCAGACATCGCATATGAAAGCTGTTTAAATGTTTCTCTTGGTGTGAGTAAGTTGTCCAGGTTTCACTGCCATAAAGAAGAGTACTAAGGACACAGGCTTGATAGACAAGGACTTTCAAGGACAATACAATAAACATGTATCGTGTAAATTTCCATTAACTGATTATTAAAATTGTTTAAGATGCAAAACGAAACAAATATCACGATGATCATATAGGGCGTATTTTTAATGACTGTGCAGTTTGTGAAAATATTGCGGTTCCAAGTTTTGTATTTACCTATTATGTTGCATGAACTCCACAGAAGGCGAATACAAAACATGGAAATACAATATTTTCAAAATCTGCAGTCATTAAAAATACATCCTGGCGATATATCTCCCTTCTGTCCACATGGAAGGCACATTTGGCAATATACTATTCTTCGGCACTGAATCAGTTATTCGACTTCCCATATCTTTCATGGGCTAATATATCGCCGAAATGTTGTCATAGCATAATGTTATCTCAATTAGCATATCAGATGGAAAACAGCAGACCGCTTTGCGTTGATTTCTATGTTATGAGGCGTCGGCAGTTCATAACTCACGGGTCAGTTACTGAACTAACACTGTCTAGTAAATCACAAACAGCTAATAAATGCTAGATTAGAATGCAACGTCCTGACAATGAGATGCAACTATCGTTTTTTTAGTGTCAATAGTATCGAACAACTGGAAAGATCGAGGGGAAGAGAGGCAGAGGCAGACCAAGAGAAATGATGCCGGATGGATTGAGACGGAGGCACGGAGGAATATCAGCAGCAGAGTTGATCCATAAAACAAAAGACCGATATCTGTGGAGAGCCATGAACGCCTACGCCAGCTGGCAGGGCACTTGATGATGATGAGTATCATCATCATCATCATCATCTTCCACTTCTGCCTCAAGCGTCGTGGGGAGGAATAATTTGCGTTCCAGCGCCCGGTGGACGGCACTGGATAGTGTGATGATTATCGAACCAATCGATTCAATTGGTTGAAGAAATAAAGCGTGCAGTTCGAGTCATTAGTGAAACATAAATACCAATACGCTTACTTGTATTTCAGTATTTCAAAAACTATTTCAGGATCCTCGCCGGTGCTACGGAGTTCGTGCACTGAGCTGAGATTCTCCGGGCTCAGGCTTGAGTTGGGAAGTAGAGCACTTATGGGTTACACCCGTGTGTCGTGATGTTGATCCGTCGACTAAACTAAACTAAGCTAAACAGTGATTGGTTCAATGCTACCAGGCATAATCGGGACAAGAACACAGACCTAATCCAAACTCTGGTAATCGTGCGAGGTAGCGAACCCTGGCCGCCCACGCTTATTGGCATGGCACTTGATGATGATGATGTTGAGACACAGGCGGTTGTTAATGTATATAGGAACCATCGTCAAAACATATTGGACTATATGAAAAGAAGGCGTAGAAACGGTATGTAGGCGATTATCAAAATGGTTCCATGGTATGTATTAGAATCGCAGATGTGGTCTTAGTATGACTGCTGAACATGAGTGTGCTAAGCAAACTACTAAACATATAGGGTGTATTTTTAATGACTGTGCAGTGTTTGAAAATATTGCCGGTCAAAGTTTTGTATTCAACCTCTGTAAAGTTCATGCAATATAATAGGTAAATACAAAACTTGGACCGGCAATATTTTCAACCACTGCACAGTTATTAAAAATACACTCTGTATTACGCAATATACAGCAAGTTAATAGGGAGCAAAGGGCAATATGATCGATTCCATTGCACCGTGTATTATATAATCTAGCTAGGTTATCTCCGCAAAGCAGCTAACCACCTATCGAGAGCGTTGCACAGAGCACGAACTCCGTAGCTCTACCGATTACCTCCAAGTGCCTCCGAAAAAATGTGCACCCATGAATTGAATAACTGAGTCAGGAAACGAACCCACAATTTTCAGAACACAGGCAGACTGGTTAAACTACTTCGCCACTGAGAACCCCAAGAAAGTTTAGGAAGATATACTGGCCCTCTGTTTTAATACTAAACTCTAAGCTGCATGAGAACTAAACAGGAACTCCAGATAAATCAAAAACATCCGTCTTAATACTAAACTCTAAGCTGCATGAGAACTAAAGAGGAACTCCAGAGAAATCAAAAACTTCTGTCTTAATACTAAACGCTAAGCTACATGACAACTAAATAGGAACTTCAGAGAAATCAAAAAACCTCCGTCTTAATACTAAACGCTAAGCTACATGACAACTAAAGAGGAACTCCAGAGAAATCAAACACCTCTGTCTTAATACTCCTGCTCCGTGGCTAAAGGCTTGCGAACGCGGTTCGTGAGCCGGATACCAGGCGTTCGAAGCTCAGCTGCGACCGATTTGAGCAGCAGACCGTGTCCCGTTGTGTTATAACGTGCTGGTATAGAAGCCGGTCGTACAGACAGCAATGGCAAACTACTGAATGTAACACTTGCCTAGTACATCAACAGCAGCTGAAAAATGCTGGTGTTGACTGCAACGTCCCATAAGGGATACGCAACAAAATTTATTTAATACTAAACTCGAAGACACACGAGAACTAAAGAGTAACTCCAGAGAAATCAAAAACCTCTGTCTTAATACTAAACTCTAAGCTACATGACAACTAAAGAGGAACTCCAGAGAAATCAAAAACCTCTGTCTTAATACTAAACTCTAAAGCGCTTGAGAACTAAAGAGGAACTCCAGAGAAATCAAAAACCTCTGTCTTAATACTAAACTCTAAAGCGCATGGGAACTAAAGAGGAACTCCAGAGAAATCAAACACCCCTGTCTTAATACTAAACTCTAAGCTACATGACAACTAAAGAGGAACTCCAGAGAAATCAAACACCTGTGTCTTAATATAAATTCTAAGCTACACGAAAACTAAAGAGGAACTCCAGAGAAATCAAAAACCTCTGTCTTAATACTAAATTCTAAGCTACACGAAAACTAAAGAGGAACTCCAGAGAAATCAAAAACCTCTGTCTTAATACTAAATTCTAAGCTACACGAAAACTAAAGAGGAACTCCAGGGAAATCAAAAACCTCTATCTTAATACTAAATTCAAAGCTACACGAAAAACTAAAGAGGATCTCCAGAGAAATCAAAAACCTGTCGAGTTCATTATGACAACCCGCCTGACGGTGTAATCATCAAAGGTGTGATCGCAGGAGAAGGAGGAACAATAAGATCGTAGCTTTGCTTGTTTACGCAATTGTTTACGAAAGCTTCGTGACTCTTCTATAAAATATGTAATGACGATCAATCACGTGTCCAAAATTGGAAACGGGTGGATTCTGATTTTCTGATTTTGCTTAAATGTTTCAGGTTGCACACACACGCACACGCAAGCGCACATACACACACATACACCCACCCACCCACACCACACCACACCCACACCCACCCACCACCAACACACACATGCGTGTGCGTGCGTGCGTGTGTGCGTGCGCGTGTGTGTGCGTGTGTATGTGTGTGACGGTTGGAGCCTGAAGATGAGCAGTGAAAACCTGTCGAAACTGTTGTTTAATTGTGACTGCATAGGTTTATATCCTGTCAGTCAAGAGGCTCAGTGAAAATTAAAATCTAATTCTAAACTTACAGCAGAAAAACACACACACAGAGAACCTTTGCCCACAGACAAAACTACATTCAACCAAAAAATCACACTCAACAATGAGGAAATTGTAATTGTCACAAACTTTGAGTATCCTGTTCAGGATGTGAAATTGACATTAATATTTAAGAATCTAATCACTGGTATCATGAAGGCTAATAGACTACAATGGCTGGGGCATATAGAAAGAATGGAAGATAATAGGGAAACAAAACTCGCTTACACTCAGGAAATAAATGACCGTAGACCCCGAGGTAGACCAAGAAGACGGTGGAGAGACAATACATATACAGACCTACAAGCACTTGGAATCAACGACTGGCAAGAGAAGGTCCACCAGAGAGACGAATGGAGACGGATTGTATTTGCAGCAAAGAACCTCAATGGCTCGGAACGCTGAAGAAGAAGAAGAAGAAGATTTAGAATCTAAAAGAATAATAATTGGTATTGCAAAGGAATGATCAACAGTGAATATCAGAGTTAACGAGAGATACTAAGAACGCATTACACTCATATCTTGGACATGATAGCAGAAATGAAACAGAATTTTAAAATACAGTGCGAAATACCAAAACTACATTACACAATATGAATAAGACATTAACATCAAGATAGACTAGTGAGGAATTATGTGGAAGCTGAAAATATGGTGTGATTTTACAGAAGAATAATTAGAACAGATACAAAGCGTTATGAAGATATTTTGAATTTTTGAAGGAAGGTAACTCACAAATGAACTGGTACTCGCATTAGAAAAGACAGTCCACATTCTTTAGACGCGTCATGGGGAGAAGAAAGCTGGATTGCATCGTGACAATAGAAACGCTGCATTGGAAGAAAAGTATGGGAGACAGAGAGAGAAAATGCTAGACTGTTTGACATCGTGGGATGCAGAAACATCGTTATCAGAAATAATTGACAATACACGAGACTGAAGATGGTAGGCATTTTGACATCATAGAATGGAAAAACATCGGTATCAGAAATAATTGACAATACAGGAGATAGCTATGGTAACCTAAGCCACACGGCAAGAACTTTAAGAATATGTAGACAATTACTACTGACAATGAGAATAGTCAAACGTAGTATGCATATTGAACAAGATTGACTAAGAATAGTAACACGTCACACTATTAGTTTGACATAATGAAATAGAGAAACAATTACTACTAACAACGAGTATAGTCAAGCGTTTGATGCATATTGAACAAGAGAGAATAAGAATAGTAATACGGCACACTATCAGGCATGTTGTAAGAGGCGACCAAGGAAAGGTTATACCTAGGGCTGGCTACCCCATGAAGAAGAAAAATTGAGCAAAACATAGAGCTAATCCACGACTAAATACATTCAATGGACACTGACAAAACAACTGGATGATTTTGACTTCAAAACAATGTATATTCCCTTGGCGAATTTAAACATAGATGCCATAAACAATATGTTGTTGGACTTCGCTTTGGACTTCGCCGACGGCGCTGCACTCCTGTCACACACTCGTAATCAAATCAGGTAAACTAATCACACTTGATGAGAGGTCACAACAAAAAAGTCTACAAATGCATAGTTGAAATACAAAGGTAATGAAAGTAAAACACGTAAATAACAACCTGATCTCTCTTGTTGAAATCTCACATCAAGAGTCGGAATTATACACCTGTTTGAGAAGCAATATAGACAAACATGGGGGGATACAGATTATATTAAAATAAGAGCATAAAGGACAATATGAGCTTTCATAGCACTAGGAAATGTGTGGAAGGTAAAGAAAGTTAAACTTAGCACCAAACTTAGAATGTTTAACTCCAGTTTTAAATCTTCTTCTTTTTCTGCATTCATCCGGATTTTTTTTTCGGACGTGACTGCGTTGTGCCTGTTTACAGCAGAGCTGCGTTCTTGCGCCGTTAGGCCGACACATCCGACTTCTGCGGGTTTTAAATATGTACTACTGTATGAGTCAGAAACAGGGAGAACAACTAAAAGAAATATGAAATAACAACTAACGTTCGCTAATTGGTGCCTGCTCAGAATAGTGAGAATGGTATGACAAAATCACCAATGCAAATAAAGCTCATGGGAAGAACTAAATTAATTCCAGTGAAGCAAGCAGTGGGGAAAGAACGCTGTTATTGGATAGAACACCGACTGAGAAAACCTGAGGATAGTATAATTAAACACTCCCTTGCCTGAAACACACGAACCACGGGAAATAGTGGAATATCTAAAACCACACGGAGAAGAGAATTACAGAGATGAATAATTTGGGGAGAACAAAGAGAGCGCTGCAGAAGACAGCAAGAGATAGAATGACTTGGTGTGGTTTGGTTGGGGACCTTTGCCCCAATGAAGAGTAAATGTCAAAAGAAGAAGACGAGGTCAAAACTTGAAGGAAAATTCTAAAACTTATGAGTAAGAGCTAGCCAACGATAAAAGGGAGAATAAAACACCAAGAGATGGACGAAGAGTGGTCTGTCTGCTTGTAAAACCAGAGCAAGAGGCAGAATATGTTGGCGATTCATTGTAATCTGCAAAGTGGCGACAATACGTAATTACTTCAGTTTTTCAAATAACAACTGCTTTGGAAGGAAATAATTACAGTAACTAGGTTAGGATAGAAAGATTTACAGTAACGGTTGCATGGAATACAAATAGTAACACTAACTAGACTTGGAATGAAGTATTTAAAATAACAGTTACCTGATATACTAAAAGTAACAGCAACTATACTAGGATATATTAAAAGTAACAGTAACTATACTAGGATATACTAAAAGTAACAGTAACTATACTAGGATATATTAAAAGTAACAGTAACTAGGCCGGTCTCTCTGGCCGAGGGGTTACAACACTTTCTCCGTAATCCCGTTTATGACGCAGAGTCTCGTAGCGGGCGAGAACTGGGAGCGGTTCGACCCCAGCTGGTGACTTGCGGGATAACTGAGCCGGCCGCTCAGAAAGCAATGGCAAACTTCTGAGCGTAATCTTGCCAAGAAATCAAAATACAGCTGAAAGATGCTGATGTTGACAGCGATGTCCTGTAAAGGATATGCAAAACATTTCTTCCAACAGTAACTATACTAGGATATACTAAAAGTAACAGTAACTATACTAGGATATATTAAAAGTAACAGTAACTATACTAGGATATATTAAAAGTAACAGTAACTATACTAGGATATATTAAAAGTAACAGTAACTATACTAGGATATATTAAAAGTAACAGTAACTATACTAGGATATATTAAAAGTAACAGTAACTATACTAGAAATTACAGAAACAATGGTCTAGGGAGGGCACAGAGTCAACATAGAATTTGCCAGGGACAGAAATAATTAAAATAACTGCTTGGGACGGAAAGTATGAAAGCAGAAATTGGTTAGAACAACACATATTAAAGTACCAATTGACAGGGAAAGAAAGAGTTACATTAGCAACTACTTGGGACATAACGTGTAAAAGCTGCAACCGATTGGGACAATCAGTAGTAAAGTATCAAAAGATTAGGACAATGAGCATTAAAGTAGCAACTGATTGGGATAATAAGTAGTAAAGTAACAACTGATTGGATAATAAATAGAAAATGTAACTTACTGGGATAATAAGTATTAATTTAGCAACTGATTTGAATAACAAGTATCACAAAATGATTGGGGCAATAAGTAATACAATACTAACTGATTGAGGCAATATGAATTACCGTAGTAACTGATTGAGACAATAGGTATTACCGTACTGACTAATTGGGATCGCAAGTATTAAAGTACTAACTGATTTGGACAGCAAGTATTACAGTACTAACTGACTGGGACAACAAGTATTGCAGTACTAACTGATTGGGACAAGTATTATAGTACTAACTGATTCGGACAGCAAGTATTAAAGTACTAACTGATTGGGGCACCAAGTATGAAAGTACTAACTGACTGGGACAAGTAATAAATTACTTGCTGATTGGGACAGCAAGTATGAAAGTAGCAACATAACTGGGACAGAAAGAGCTAAAGTATCACCTGATTGGGGCATAAAGTACGAAAGTAACAATTGATGGGGGGAGAAAGTATTGACCTAAACATCTATATGGGGTGAAAGAGCCAAAATAACTTACCGGGAAATGCATTATTGAAGTATCATTTGATTAGGACAACACATTAAAATACCAGTTGATGTGGACAGAAATATCTAAAGTAACACAACTGTGTGAAGCAAAAACAGACAGAATTGGTGTGGCTGACTGGAGGGAATGAAAGAATAGAACCAGTATGTCCAAATGAAGGCACAATAAGAAGAGATTGATCGGATTTTTTATATCCCAGAAAATAAACAGCCAAGGGACACTACTGGTTCTGTGGTGACTGAGCGATCATTTCTTGCAACTTGAAGTGGTTAAAAGATGGGGCGGATTTTGCCACGCAGGGAAGCATACACTTCAAACAGCATGCATATCTCTAACCGTTGCTGAACAAATATGATGATGGACTACACGTCTGATGTAGCTGTTATTATTTTGTAGAGTGCATAGTCATATTCTCCAACGCACTTCTTTCACCGACATGCGCCATAAATCTAATGTCCCTTAAGTACGGCGCCGAACAGAGATCCAGCACATCTGCTGCTGCCAATACCTCAGCCCCTGCTACCTCTCTGTCTACGGAATTCTCACAACTGCTCTCACAAAATCTCCAATTCTTCTAGTTTCCTGTTTATCCTAGCCCTGGCAACACGAGCCGTCCTGCGCACGTCTACACACTATATTGTAAATGTAATTTGGGTTTTTCGTGTGGACAGTAAAGTAAAGAATCCGATTTACATGTAGTGAAGTAAATTGGACATATGGTGATAGCTTCATATTGACTAGACCACTCGGTACTCGATGGATGGAAATGATCAATGTAACACTAGACTACCTTACATCCCAAGACATGTTCTAGTATCTATGTGAATATAGCAACATGATAGGACAGCGAGTATTAAAGCTCCAAATAATTGGGGCAGAATGTTTTACGATGGGGAAAAAAAAAAAGAAATGACAACAGAACTACTACGAGTAGACAGTAATCAAGATATACAAAGATTTGAGAAACAATATACTCACAGAATAAAAAATGTAACATAAGAAACTAGAAGTGAACATCGGAGATGAGCTCTCCCAAGAACTAGTCCTTATCAGGGCCATCATACGAATAGAGTAGAGATCAGCATGGCCGAATGGATATGAGCTCACGTTCTTAAACATCCGATGTGCTGATGCACATGTAGCGGGTTCAACCCCTCCTCAGGTCAGATGGACTAAACTGTTGATGTCTCGTGCTTGGACTATGTACGTCATTCACCAGCACCTCTGAAGTCGGAGCATGTTCGCTTTATGGCGAGGTTCCTGGTATTAGGGACAAGCTAATCCACACGCATAAATTAGCCCAGTGCACTAGAAGTATATATATATACCAGCACGTGTATCCACTACGATTGCGTTCAAGGCGAGCGAGAGAAAAACAAAAATACGAACAGCGTAAGAAAATCATAACGAAAGAAATATCAGCAAAGGAAATACACTGGAGACCAGCAATTAATGTACAACCCCAGTTGTAGGCTTATTTAAGGCTGAACCGGATAATCTTATATTTTAGTTTAATATAGTATACATTGTAGGTTGTAGACAAACCAATGAGCAAGGCTACAAGGAACAAATGAAAACCGTAAAATGATTACAGAAATTAGATACAGTATAGACAGCAACAAAATTTTGGGCACGTTATGAAATATACTGGAGAACTTGGTGACATCTGGCAAGATTGCATGGAAAAGAACAAGGGGAAGTCAGAGTAGTAAATATCTGGATGGCTTGACCATGTGGCATGGTGGATACAAAAACACAGAGCTGATCCACGACTGGTGATCGTGTAAGATGGCAGAACATGACCGCCAACGCTTATCGCCATGGCACATGATGATGATGATTTTTGGTTGGGCGCATCGGGAGGTCAGGGAAATTTTAAAAATCCTTCTCGATGAGCGAATCCCTGACCACACGGGCCGGCAGGCGAGGGCGTTAGTCTCAACCCTAGCGCGGCATCCGGTTCTGCATATATATATATATATATATATATATATATATATATATATATATATATATATATATATATATATATATATATATATATATATATATATATATATATATATGGCCATACAGGGGTCATCGTGTTATTTCTTCTTCTTCTGCGTTCATCCGGATTTTTTTTTTTTCGGATGTGACTGCGTTGTGCCTGTTTACAGCAGAGCTGCGTTCTTGCGCCGTTAGGCCGACACATCCGACTTCTGCGGGCATTTGTTGACCGGGTTAACCTTCCCGGGATCGTGTTATTTGATTTGTTTCGTGTATCTTCCCCAATTTTAATGCTCGGTGAATGGAAATTTACATTATAATACTTGTTCATTTGATTGTGTACGAAACCTGCTGTTTGTTTGGCAATGAATCCGCTAAGATCCGTGGTGGTATCGTGAATAGTTCCGTGTTCAGTCCATAGCATTGGTGGAGTGATTGCTTTCCGGTCAATTGGGACAACAAGTGTGAAAGTACTAACTGATTGGGACAACAAGTGTGAAAGTACTAACTGATTGGGACAACAAGTTTGAAAGTATTAACTGATTGGGACAACAATCATGAAAGATTGGGACAACAAGTTTGAAAGTACTAACTGATTGGGACAAGTATGAAAGATTGGGACAAAAAGTATGAAAGATTGAGACAATAAGTATGAAAGATTGGGACAACAAGTATGAAAGTACTAACTGATTGGCATAGTAAGTAGTAAAGTAGCTGAGTGGTCTCGAGGTATGTTGGCCGCCTCGAGTGCTGGAGGTCGCATTTCACGTCCCTGTGAGGGCCGGGATTTTTTCACGTGGACTTCTAGTAATAAAATTTCTCCTGATGTCTGGGTAGTGAGATTGGACGCCCGTGTGTATTGACTATTGTTGCGCATGTGAAAAATCCATTGGCAGTTGGAAATCGAAAAAGAGTAGCATAAAGGCGTTGCCCGGGCAAAATTTCGAGTTAACAACCTACCCAAAGTATTTCAGGATCATTGCCGGTGCTACGGAGTTCGTGCACTGAGCTGAGTTTCTCCGTACTCCGGCTTGAGTTAGGAGTAGAACGGAGCACTTATGCGTTACACCCGTTTGCCGTGATGTTGATCCGTCGACTAAACTAAACTACACCTAAACTAAAGTAGTAAAGTAGTAACTGGTTGGGACAACAAGTATTAAAGTACTAACTGATTGGGACAGCAAGTATTAATTTCCTTAAATTGTTTTGAAGAAAATGCTGCTAGAAAGAGGCATGATTGTCCCACCTCATACAGTGTCCTTATATATATATATATATATATATATATATATATATATATATATATATATATATATATATATATATATATATATATATATATATATATATATATATATATACCGGGTGTTTATAAAGTCTCCCTTTACCTTGTATGTAGAACAAATTTTTTTTTTTAAAGTATTTCTGCCGTTGATAACACCATTCTGTTTGGAGTGCAAAGAATTACCCTAGCAGACGACAGCCATTCGCTGCATATTGCTTCACGATGGACTGTGGGGTCCATTTTTGTATGGCATCACGTACTTCATTTTAAAAATGTGTTCTACATACAAAGTGTATTGAGACTTTACAAACACCGGATATATATTAACTGATTCAGTGTCAAGGGATAACACATCGCCAAATGTGACATTTGAGCAGATTTTGGCTATTTGGACAGAAGGACGATATATCGCCATATTAGGGGCCTCATGTTATTGATTTGTTTCGTGTATCTTCCCCAATTCCAATGCTCGGAGAACGAATATTTACATTATAATACTTGTTCATGTGATTGTGTACCGTGTCTGGTCCACACGTACGTTTCGTTTGGCGCTGAATCAGTTAAGATTCTACTAACTCTCACGCATACAACTGTATCCGTGTGGGAATGCCTTGGTATGTCTTTGTATCTTTACAACAGAAATGTTAACGTCAGCGAAATCTGGGTACGGTGACAGCGTCCGCGTAGACGACAAAAGCTGGAGAGAGATAATTAAAGAATATTGAAAGCTTAGGGAGACAGGGGTGAGTAATGATGAATCGATAACATATTAGATCAGCTTATACTGCCTCAACGTGGCACTAAGTTGTGGTATCAGTTGGTAATAACTGTATGCAATCACGCCAAAAGTCAGACACACATAAATAAAGGTTATGTCTTTTGCTTTGAGTTTCAACGTAGAAGATTTTTTATTTTCGTTAGCTACCTATAAACTTAAGCGTAGTCCATACAAGTCATACTACTTCTAGTGCACTGGGCTGATTTTTGCGTGTGGATTAGCTTTCCCTATTACCAGTGTCCTCTCGCCATGCCACTCCAACTTCAGAAGTGCTTGTAATTTACATTCCTGGTCAAGCACAAGAAGTCAACATTTTAGTCCAATTGACCGATGTAGGGGTAGAACGCGCTACCTTGGCATCAGCACACTGAATGTTTAAGAACGAATGGACGCTCTTATCCATTCGGTCATGCTGACCTCTAAGAATAATGTAAATACCATTCTGTTTCTTACTCGGAGTCGGAAGCAAACGATATCTATGTCACATACTATACTTTTCTTACTCTGAGTCGGAAGCAAACGATATCTTAAAATTAAATTAAGTTGCATGTCCTTCACAGGACGTAGCAGTCAACCCCAGCATTTTCGCTGTTCGTGATTCCTGGGCAAATTTTACGTTCAGTAGTTTGCCATTGCTTTCTGAACGACCGGCTCCTATACCTTTTTCGAAAAAGCCAGCACCGCTGTGTTTCGAACCCGGGTATACGGCTCACAAACCGCGTTCTCAAGCCCTTAGCCACAGAGGCCGGCAAATTATATCTATGTCACATAAATCTACTTTTCTTACTCGAAGTCGGAAGCAAACGATATCTATGTCTCATAACTCTACTTTTCTTACTCAGAGTCGGAAGGAAACGATATCTATATCAAATAAATCTACTTTTCTTACTCGGGGTCGGAAGCAAACGATATATATATATGTCACGTAACTACTTTTCTTACACAGAGTCGGAAACAAACGATATTTATGTCACATAACTACTTTTCTTACACGGAGTCGGAAACAAACGATATCTATGTCACATAAATCTACTTTTCAACACTGGGTGGAGGGCAAGCAGTAAATTAATGACAAGAACTAAACTCAAAGTCCTCATATGTTCCGTACAGGAGTATATCAGCGGATAAAAGCCTACTGCAGCAAGGTGAAAAGCACTGCCGAAGCTGCTGAATCCAAAACACGAAATTTTAAATTTACCTACCAGGAAAACGACACGTCATGCAAGAAAGTTAGTTAGTTAGTTAGTTAGTTAGTTAGTTAGTTAGTTAGTTAGTTAGTTAGTTAGTTAGTTGGTTGGTTGGTTGGTTGGTTGGTTGGTTAGTTAGTTAGTTAGCAATCTAGCTAGCTAGTTAGTTGGTTGGTTTGTTGGTTGGTTGGTTGGTTGGTTGGTTGGTTAGTCGCAGTTCCACTTCAGAGCAACGGGTCGTCCCCATTATGTGCCAGTGAATATCACACAAAATGCTCCTCACTGCCCCATGTTAAAAGTGGAACAGACAGGAGTCTCGACTACCCTATAGCCCGCACAGGTACACCGTACATAATGCCGCCGCCAGAATGTCAACACAAAAGTCCTCCACGAAAAATACAGTTCATCGTCGATGGAAGCGGCAGTCACTAGAAAACCATCAGCCACACATTTCTGCATAAGGCAAACCAGTCAGTTCTGCGACAAAGATGGCCGCCATTATTCCGAACATGCAGCTCACGCTACAAACAACCGCGAACGAGATGTAAAAGCATTTCACTATACATAATGCCGCCGCCAGAATGCCAACACAAAAGTCCTCCACGAAAAATACAGCTCATCGTCGATGGAAGCAGAAGTCATTAGAAAACTAGCAGCCACACATTACTGCAGAAGGCAAACCAGTCAGTTCTGCGACAAACCCGGCCACCATTATTCCGAACATGAAGTTCACGCTCCAAACAAGCAAGAAAGTTGATAACAAGTTGCAACAACAATGTTCTTTGGTCATGACTTGTAATGGTCCAGACAATTCACGTGAATGATTCACCAAATAACGAGAAGCTAGAAGAATAGAATACGGGCACAAGTAACAAAATTAACGTTGCGGTAACAGCCTTCGTCTTGACAGAAAAACAAAGAAACATAAACCGACACAACTTCATATAAAATGTGTGTGTGTGTGTGTGTGTGTGTGCACGCGCGCGCACGCGCGTGTGTCCTAGTTGTGGACAGGACACGTCTTTCATTGGATCCGCGTGTATTGTTCCAACAAAGTGGGTAATTCTTGTGAATGATTAAAGAAAATTCCACAGAATGTTAAGAAAAGCAACGAAATTTAGCAACTCGAAAGATATATATATATATAACCTGCACAGTTCGCGCCGACTGCACTAGCCGTCCATCCATCATGTGCCATGCCGATAAGCGTGCGCGGTCATGTTTTGCCATCTCACTCGATCACCAGAGTCGTGGATCAGCTCCGTGTTCCTGTCTCGACTATGTCACGTGGCCAAGCCATCCAGGTATTTACCTTTCGGTCTTCCCCTTGGTCTGTTCCCTTCGATCTTGCCAGTTGTCACCAAGTTCTCCAAGTCATTTCTTCTCATAATATGCCCAACAAATTTTGACTGTCTACGTCTAATGTCTCTAATCAGTTTACGATCTTCATATGTTTATTGAAGGACTTGTTCATTGGTTTTTCTGTCTGTCCATAGTATTTTTTGCATTTTCCTCAGAAACCACATTTCCACAGCCATCAGATATTTTTCAGCTTGACTGCTCATTGTCCACGCTTCACATCCATACAAAAGTACAGGTTCTATGTAGCACCTCAACACTCTTTTTCTTATTTTAGTTGACATCTTTTTATTGGTCAGTATGTTTTTCATCTTGCAAAAGGCTACCTTCGCAATGGCAATTCTTGTTCTAATCTCTTCAAGGCATCTCCCATCAGATGTTATGACTGTTCCGAGATAACTGTACCGATTAACTTGCTTAAGAATATGCCCATTTATTCGTATATCACTTTGTTTTATTTCCTTCTCCCCAGTGACGACCATAATCTGTGTCTTCTTACTATTCAATTCTAACCCTAGTTGCTCACTGTGTGCAACAACCGTATCTACTAAATGTCGGAGGTCCTGTTCATTGTCTGCAATCAAGACTGTATCATCTGCATACCTAATGTTATTGACGTATCTTCCCCCTAGGGTGATTCCTTCCATATCTTCTATATTTCTGAAAATATTTTCACTAGCCACGCGACCCTAATTCTTCAGGCTCAAGACAACCCTCAAGACACCGCAAGGTATTAAAGGCAGTAAATAACAGTTTACAGTCTAAGAAAACAATGCAGGAGTCGAGAAAACAACCAACCAGACATACTAGTGCATTGACAATAGATAAACAAGATAACTCCTCCAAATATAACCAATCGTTTAGTACCCAAGGTTAAACGGAACCCAGACACATTTTTTGTAAAAGAAGTCCCTATTATAAATAAGTTACTTTCCCATCATTGTATAGAAATGAGTTTGGAAAGGAAATTCCATCAATATCGTCTCAGTGGTTTTGAAAAGACTCGTGCCTAGACAGATGAAGGTCAGAATGATTTAGAAGATGTGATAGCGTGTTCTTCTTCATCAAATAACATTTAGAATTGCGTGGGCGTTTCTCGAATATCCAGTCTTTCCTGTTATCTTGTCAGTTTATTTTTTGACGCTTTTCAGGTTAAGGATTTGTCGTCATAATTCAACCTTTGCATTGTTTTGTCATTTAACGATAGGAACAAAATGACTGGTACCTTGTCGTCTCTATAGGTAGACGATGGTTTGTAAATTGCCGTTATACCTCTCCATAGAATAAAGCCTGGACGTGTCTAGTTGGTCATGCGTCGAAGTACACTTGTTCCTGTAGCGAGGCGCTGTCGCCATTTGGAGGTGACAGGTTCGAATCCCGGTCGGTAACTATAGCTTTCAAATTTTATGTTGTCTAGTGTGTCCCCTAGTCTCTATTTCCTTCTTCTCCTTCTGTGAGCGCCAAATAATACTGTGTGTTTACGTATGTAACGATATTTTTAGAACAATCTGTACTCGATGGGTGATGTCAGTATCACACCGGTAGCCCTTCCTATAAAATTTCCTCCTACACATTTTAGCCTGGGTCGACATTAAGTCAAATAAAAGCACTTATCCCGAGGGAATTCGAACGCATGACAACCATGGTAATGAGTTCATATCTGTATTGAAGTGTTTTTGTTAACAAATAGACCTGGGATGTAAGGTTGAAAATGTAAGGTGGAATGTAAGACCAAGCCTAAAATTGGTTCTAGGAAATGTTTTGATAAGTAATGGCAGTCAAGGCCATACTGGCCATATTACTCACTGGGTGAAGATTTTTTTTTTTTTTTTTGCATATTCTATTTACAGATTTCTCGTTTAATAAAAGAACAACCAATTACAACATATGTACAAATATACGCACCATGTAATGCAAACAATAATGAGCAAGAATGCGAGGACTTCTACGAAGACATACATGACGTGCTAAATAAAATAGATAAGCAGGACAACATCATAGTTATGGGAGACTTCAATGCAAGACTAGGACATAACAGAGTCGGCATAGAAAAACATCTGGGAGCATTTGGGGATCAGCAAAATGAAAGGAATGATAACGGAAGTAGACTATTAGAGCTTTGCAGCCAACACAACCTCTATATAACAAACACATTCTATAAACATAAAGATTCACAAGAATACACCTGGTATAAATGGAACGGTCTAGATACTAAAAGCCAAATTGATTTTATATTATCAAGAAATAACAGAAAGAGAAATATATTAGATGCAAGGGCAGTGCCCAATTTCAGTATAAACAGATCATAAAACAGTCGTTGCCACAATAAGAACAATCAGAAGAAGAAAACAAAGAGCTGGAAAATACATGCCATGCGAATCAGTAAACTTAAAAAACCTTAAAGACGAGGCAGTAAGGGAAAATTATGAGAAAGAACTAACTGAACTCTTTGAAAAATTACCTACAGAGAGAAAAACAGTGGAAGAAGAATGGGAGATGTTCAAATCAAGCATTTTAAATACTGCAAAAACAACATGTGGAACCACGAAAAAACGCAAAACACGGATAAAGAAAACAACAAGTTGGTGGAACGCAGAAGTAAAGAAAGCGGTAAAAGACAAAAAGGAAAAATATAAAAAGTCGTTGAAGAGCAAACAGGAATGTGATCGCATAGAATATAGAATAGCAAGAAGACATGTGAAAAGAATAGTAAAGAGGGAAAAACAAAAAGACTGGGTAGATTATGGAGAAACCCTAAATAAAAACTACAAGGAGGCAACTAGAAACTTCTACAAAAAGATAGGTGCAATGCGAGCCAGAGGAGAACCCTTTGACCCAACTGAAATAATTAATAGCGAAAATGGAGAATCAATAAGTGAACAAAAGCACATCCTAATAAGATGGAAGCAGTATTTCGAACAACTTCTCAACATCCCATCAGATGTCACAGGAATTCAAGAGACCTATACAGATGTCACCGAAGAACTAGAACCAGACATACTAAAAGAAGAAATTATAGAAGCCATCAGATTAGCCCCATTGAACAAATCACCAGGACAGGATGAAATATCAAATGAACTAATTAAAGCAGCAAGAGAAGTAGGAACAGCTTGGCTACATAGACTATTCAATCATGTTTGGGTAGAACAACAGACACCACGAGATTGGGGAAATGCCATAATTATCCCAATTTGGAAAAACAAAGGCAGCAAAAGAGACTGCACACAATACAGAGGCATTTCACTGTTGAGTCATACTGGGAAAATATTTTGCAAAATTCTTGAAAAAAGATTACGAACTACTTTAGAACCCCAGCTAAGCGAAACACAACTTGGATTTAGGAAAAACAAAGGATGCACAGATGCAATTTTTGCTCTTAGACAACTTATAGAAAAATCAATCGAATTCAATGAAACACTCTACTTAGCCTTTGTCGACCAAGAAAAGGCATTCGATAGAGTAGATAGAAACAAGTTGTGGCAAATCCTTAAACAATATGGAGTGAGTACACATCTAACAAACCTATGTAAAAGTTTATACAACAACAGTGAATGCATAGTGAGAGCAACTGGAGGACACTCAGAACCCTTCACCATAAGATCTGGAGTACGACAAGGTTGTGTCCTGTCCCCTCTCTTGTTCATAACATATATAGACAACATATGTAAAGAAACCAGCCAAGCAGAGATAGCAAGAATACCACATGACGAGAACACAGAAGAAGAACCAATCTGCAAATCTAACCATTAGAGAACTCCTTTTTGCGGACGACCAAGCACTAATAGCAAAATCAGAAGCTGAATTACAAGACCACATGAATAGCCTAAACGAAATGTGTAGGGAACATAACATGAAAATTAGCACAAGCAAAACAGAGGTAATGACTATAACTAAAGAAGAACAAACAACAACAATTCACCTAAACGAACATCCCTTGAAACAAGTGAAGAGTTTCAAGTACCTAGGAAGTATAATATCATCAAATGGCAGATCAGAAGACGAGATCGAAAATAGGTGCAATAAGGCAAATCAACTCATTGGACAAATGGCACCAATACTAAAGAACAAACATGTATCAATAACTACTAAGAAAGCACTTTACAACACAATCTTCCTACCAACTCTATGCTACCAATGCCAAACCTGGACAATGACAGAAAAAGAGACAAGAAAAATCACAACAACAGAAATGAGGTTCCTGAGAAGAATACTCAACGTATCAAGAAGAGATAAGATCAGAAATTAAGAAATCAGGACTAAAGTGGGGGTTAAAGCAGCACTAGATTTTATCAGAAAGCAGCAAGTCAAATGGTTTGGCCATGCAAGTAGGTTACCAGTCAACAGCATACCACAACAAGCAATGATGTACAGACCAGATGGAAACAGAGGAAGAGGCCGACCACGTAAACGTTGGACGGAGGGAATAGCAGAGTCCATGGGAATATCGATATATGAAGCCCATAATCGGGCACTCTCACGAATGTTTATACTTCACCTCGACACCGCAAGGTACAAGAGGAACATGATGAGATGAGATTTACAGGACATCGCTGTCAGCACCAGCATTTTACTGCTGTTGTTGTTGTCTTGGCAAGTTTTACGTTCAGAAGTTTGCCATTGCTTTCTAAACGACCAGCTCTCAATACAAACACGTTAAAACCCCAGCGCGATACGGTCTGTTCCCAAATCGGTGAGTGATGATTGGTGTGTACAAATATGGGCGCATGCACGCACTCACTACCATCCATCAACCACCCACCCACGCGCCGGCAGACAAGTGTCCGTCAATCCACCCGTACCCACCCACGTATAGACAGACAGCCAGACGAACGGATGGATACCGATACCTACAATTAAGCATACACACATATATACATAATACATAGCAATCCACCCACAGATGGACCTATCTACCAACATACACACATATATACATAATACATACCAGTCCACCCACAGACAGATGGACCTATCTACCAACATACACACATGAACAACGTTGATGTCTACATAGACACGTGCATGGCCACACTGATGCCTTGATACCTGGTGTAAGAATCATTAATCTAATTAATTCCACACTGCCAGTTCAGATTCCTGTTTTCCTATCGGCTTACGCCCACACAGGAACTGAAGTTGATTAATTGGAAATCTATTCTTGCGCCTGTTAGATTCCCACAGCACGGCAGGCGAACACATGACAACCTATAATTATTAGCCGGAGTTTAGAGCGGGGCGGATCTGAAACTTAGGAATGCTGTTTACTTACTTTAATCTACAGATATTAATGAATCTATCACTGTACATTCATACGGATGTAATTATGTGGGAGTATGTGTTTGTGTATGTTTTAAACCCTTCTTTTTGTGAAGACATCCCCATACGTGGATGCGGTGGTGGATAGGCCAGAGTGTCGGCTTGCACGTTGGCAAGTAGTAGGCTTTGTGGGATCCTGATGAATGGATGAAGGCGGTGTAGTACTAGTAGTGTGTTTTTGTGGGGGGAGAAGAGTATGCTTTAAAAATACAGGCATGTTTAAAATGTTAATGTCTTTTAGTAGCTTTCTCTCCTGGGGAAACTATTTTAAAATAAAAACCTGGTCCGCCGTTGTGTGGAAGTCATTTATCACCACCACCATAATCACTAGCAACACGTATGTTAGCTTTTGGTGAAATAAGTCCTTAGACATTAGAGAAAGAATTCTTGTATGTTATATAAAACAAATAACTGTGAATCCTGGACAAAAGGTAAACAGGTGAAAAAATCCCCGAAGCCTTGGTGATGTGGTTTTATAGAAGAATGCTGAAAAGTAAGTGGACAGTCAAAATGAGCTAGACGTTTAGAGGGAAGCTGAGTCGCAACTTATCACAAACATCAGAAAGAAACAGTCATCATTTTATGGCCACATTATGAGAAGACAATAAATAGAACATATGACAACTGGAAAGATTTATGGAAAGAGATCGAGGAAGACAGCGGGAGAAAATTCTTGACAGTCTTGTCCCCTGGCACGGAAGGGAGTCAACACACAAAGTGATCCATGCCATCAAAGATCGCAATCTGTGGAGGGACATGATCGCCCACGCCAGCCGGCAAGGCACTAGATGATGATGATGATAGCTCACGGCCAGCGCTGTGGCGACGGGGTTAGGAATGTCATTCCATAGACAGCTGCCGGCGATTTAGAAGCAGACCACTTTGCACTGGTTTTCCTACAATGGTACTGCCATATAGCACTTCAAATTGAGTGACAGAATTATAATGGAGAAAGAATCCGTAGAGTAATCTCACAGCAATAGATAGGAAAAGATAGATGTGGAAAACGTCACAGCGTCATACATTAGCAACCAAGGAGTGAAGCTTGGGCTGGCAACACGAAAGGCGGCATGAAAGTATCAAAGGGGAAAATATTGTCAACAATCCTTCAGGCGATGGAATGGGTAGCAGAGAACCACTAAGTAGAAGAGATATACAATGAAGGCATACTCCTTTAAGTCAGGACTGACAACTATCCATCAATGTTTGAACCAGTACCCGACAAGATGGCGAAGGTTAGAGAGCGGTCAACAGCCATGAGGTATTGTAACCAACACTAGGCGGCTAGGCATTGTCTTTGGATTAGAATAGGTATGATCAACAGGGTGATTATGCTTATTTCTATGATACCGGCCCTCTCGGCAGTATGGGAACGGTAACACTTATTATTATTATTGTCACAAGCTGTTCGAGGGAAATAAATATTGAAGTACCAGACATGTCAGCCGGCTTCTAGTCGTTGATAATTTAATGGACGTTGCTTCTGTATTCTGCTCATTTGGTTTTCATTGACGACGAGCTGGAGAGAATTATGTTAAATCACCATTTGGCAGGTATGAGGCGCGTTCGTTAAGGAATCAATGGTATACTACTGAACGTAAACTTTCCATGAAATTACAAACAGCCAAAAAATGCTGGGATTGACTATATACAGGAAAGGCACACACATTTGGCAGGTTAAATGATTCAGTGTCAAACAAAACTATGACGTAAATTTCCGTTCACTGAGCACTAAAACTGCGGTAGATACCACAAAATAAAACAAATAACAGGATGACAGTAATATGGTGATATATCGTCCTTCTGTCCAACTGGGAGTTGGCATTTGGCAATATATTATTCTTCAGCACTGAATCAATTAACCCAGGTATAGAAAACTGCAAGGGTCACTAGAATTTTAATCAAACCATACAGATAAGACCAAATTTATGAGGCATATCAGCAATAGATAAATGAGCCCTATATGGGGAAAATACTGGATAAGAGAGGCAGAAGAAGACATAAAAAAGTGTACGTGGAAAGTTTCAACAACTGGGCATTATATTAATATAAACGACACCAATGTCATTAAACTATCAAATGACAGAGTGGATTGAACTGTCATGAATGTCAATGTATGCTCCTGACCAGGCCAAAAACCAAATCACAAGTCCCGTTGAAGAAAAAAAGCTGTGGGCATGTTAAGTACTAGGACAATCTCATTTACTAGGTCTGGATGCATGAAGTATAGGTGGCCAGTCTTTCCCTCTCGTAGTGAATGGCAAGAGCTGACACTGAACCCTTATTCGATCATGCTCTTTCCCTTGTCAGTGTAACTCATACTGTACTATGAAAGTGTTATCACATATCATGTACTGTAAACAAATTATCACACATCCTGAACTGTAAAGATTTTATCACATACCTTGCACCCTAAAGATTCTATCACATATCCAGCACTGTCAAACATTTTACCACGCAAACAGCAAGGATTTACCAGTCTCCCGTGAAAAATCTGATTACAAACTCTGCACAGTGAACCTGTTATTCTCAACATGGAACCAAACACCTTGAATACCACAAACACAATAAAAATGTCAACACAATGACAAATTAATCAAGAAAACTTTAATCACTTTTCAAATAATACAAGGGAAATACATATGTGGTAAAACTAAGTAAACATACAGCTGTGAAAGGTCACATTTCTTGTAACATTAACATTATTCTTAACAGCATACATTCCTAGACCAACATGGTCCATGCTAAAATATGAGCTATAGTAAATAAGTGTGATCATGCCTGCAGATGGATATGACAATTTAAAAAATGAAACAAAGAGGTTTATGTAGAGACCAAATAAAAGCACAAAATATGACTGAGCGGCTTGACAGATGATAAAGCACACACAGAGACATGCAAACACTTCCACTCAATTCTTTCTTAATGGAGCAGTTCCACAAAAACACACAGCTCCGTTGAAAAATAGTGCCGCAAAAACGCACACAGCTCCATTAACAAATACTTCACTTGAAACATCTGCCTATTTCTGTGGCGTTTTTTTCCATCCTTCGAGCTTTTCGGTCATTTTTTTGTTTCAGACGCCCGTAAAAGCTCATCAGTAATAAACATATGTTTATGTTTAGTACGGACCTTGTTTGACCGTGCTAGAAAGATATGCACCCAGGACACACTGACAGAGGAATTTGAAACTCTGAAGAATGTCTTAAACCTGAATGGGTACTCCACAGGATTTATAAAGCGCCATTGCCAACAGCCCAAACCCAAAGCAGACGTAACTACAGTCCCTAAACTCAAGGTATTCATCCAGCTAACCTTTCGAGGGGATGACGTAATGCAACGTCTACAAGACCGGCTTACTACAGCAGTAGGTCGAACATTCTGTGCGGCAACTCCAGTCATTAGATGTAAAACCGTACCCATTCCTACACCAACAGTCAAAGAGCCTGTTCCTCTGTACGCCACAAACAATTGTATTTACCAATTCACATGTAGATGCCAGGCCGTTTACATTGGCCGAACGGAGAGACAGCTTAACAAACGGGTGTCAGAACACATACCTCAATGGGTCAACAAGATACAACACACAGGAGATGATAGCCACGAGGAGCCGACACACCGGAAGCTCCCGGCGTCTTCAATCGGCAGGCACATTGTCGCCAGTCGCCATGTTGTGTCCAGAGAGACTGCATTTCGCGTGTTGTTTAGAACACAGAATACTCGCTTGTTAAAATTTGCAGAAGCAATTATGATCTATCAACGCAAGCCAGAATTGTGTAAACAGAAAGACATGTTAGTCAGTTTAAAATTACCGTGGTAGACAATCGACATTACTGTGCGAAATTGTGTATATTTCAACTTGAAGGATTTATCTAGTTAATTTCACGTAAGTTGTGTGAGTTCTGCAGTATGTACCTGACGAGATGCAGTGAAATATGCCAGGCAATAAATCGTGCAATCTATTGTTTGTGTCTTCGTTATTCAAATATGTTTATGTAGATCCTGCAAAGAAACAAGCACATGTCTGTGCTTGTTGCTTCCCTGCAGAATCAACACATATTGATTTGTTTCATATACTATGAGTTACAAACTCTATATATGATTATTAAGCATTTATTTTCTAGAGCAACATAATAGTTCTTGTCGACTGTAATGCACATATTTGTGACCTAATTTTATTGTCCGTACGGGGTGGGTTTCAAATGAAAATCTTATAAGTGTGATAAAAGTTGCAATAACCAAGCCATTGTCTTACAACCTGTCAATATTGTTGTTAAGGATGTCAAGAGTGTTTAGCACATGACATCACAGTGCAGACGAACACAGTGACGCCATAAGGAAAGTTTAAAGATTGCCGCCCCACTTTTCTGGCACTGGAGGACTTACACTGAAAGCAGTGGTTACTACATTGAAAAGAGACATTTGCTCTTTACTTTTTCAGAATGTACCCACACACACAAAAACCATTTAAGATTTTCATTTAAAGCCCCCTGGTAAATGAATAACATTCCCACACACCAACCTCCCCAAATACCAAACAATGCCGTTCAGTACAGTTTCATATACCATTTTATTGTACCAACAGTGAGCAGTGGGACTATTTAACGTGGTCAAAAGACTAATCTTTTCTGTAAACTTAGTACAGTTAAATCTATTGGTAAGTCGCAATCCAGAAAATTCACCCTTGTATGTTTCACTCATATAAATGTTGGTAAGTCTCAATTCAGAAAAATCATTTATCTTTGTCTCACTCATAGAAATGTTGGTATGTCACAAGCCAGACAAATCACCCTTATATGTCTCAGTCATATAAATGTTGGTATGTCTCAATTCAGAAAAATCATTTTTCTTTGTCTCGCTCATTGAAATGTTGGTACAAACCAGACAAATCATTCTCATATCTCTCTCAGTCATATAAATGTTGACATTTCAAGAGCCAGACAAATCATTGCATGTCTCAGTTATGTAATTGATTGTATGTCACACGTCAGACACATCATCCTTGCATGTCTCAGTCAAGTAACTGTTGGTATAGCCCAAAAAGGTTTTATTGAGATTACAATTGAAGAACAGGGAGATTCTTAATATAAATGTAAATACATAGGAATAATACATGCATTTCTAGATTAGCTTAATTTAAGTTCTAAAAAATGTTGCAAAGAATATAAACAAGCAATATATTTAAAACAAATATATGATTTGTGAATCAGGCTCAAAGATCAGTAATGTAAAACAAACAGGTGTATTGGGTACATGGTGCCATATTTCTTAGACCAATGAGCCATTGATGGGTGATGTGGTTAGTATTATGCTAGTTGCCATTACGTCCCAGTACATTCCCTAGTACTTATTTTAGGCTGAGCTGACACAGAGACCCAGGGCAATGTAAAATTACCCCACCTCCGTGTAGATCTAAACATATGAGCAGGCACTGCCACAGCTACTTTTGTGATAAATAGTTTCTACAGACTTGGGGACAATGTCTTTATAATAAATAGTTTCTACAGACTTGGGGACAATGTCTTTATGATAAATAGTTCCTACTGACTTGGGGACAATGTCTTTATGATAAATTGTTTCTACTGACTTGGGGACAATGTCTTTATGATAAATAGTTTCTACTGACTTGGGGACAATGTCTTTATGATACATAGTTTCTACTGACTTGGGGACAATGCCTTTATTATAAATTGTTTCTACAGACTTGGGGACGCCTTTATGATAAATAGTTCCTACTGACTTGGGGACGTCTTTATGATAAATAGTTTCTACTGACTTGGGGACAATGTCTTTATGATAAATAGTTTCTACTGACTTGGGGACAATGTCTTTATGATAAATAGTTTCTACTGACTTGGGGACAATGTCTTTATGATAAATAGTTTCTACAGACTTGGGGACACTGCCTTTATTATAAATTGTTTCTACAGACTTGGGGACAATGTCTTTATTATAAATTGTTTCTACAGACTTGGGGACGCCTTTATGATAAATAGTTCCTACTGACTTGGGGACGTCTTTATGATAAATAGTTTCTACTGACTTGGGGACATGTCTTTATGATAAATAGTTTCTACTGACTTGGGGACAATGTCTTTATGATAAATAGTTTCTACTGACTTGGGGACAATGTCTTTATGATAAATAGTTTCTACTGACTTGGGGACAATGTCTTTATGATACATAGTTTCTACTGACTTGGGGACAATGTCTTTATGATACATAGTTTCTACTGACTTGGGGACAATGTCTTTATGACACATAGTTTCCACTGACTTGGGGACAATGTCTTTATGACACATAGTTTCTACTGACTTGGGGACAATGTCTTTATGACACATAGTTTCTACTGACTTGGGGACAATGTCTTTATGACACATAGTTTCTACTGACTTGGGGACAATGTCTTTATGATAAATAGTTTCTACTGACTTGGGGACAATGTCTTTATGACACATAGTTTCTACTGACTTGGGGACAATGTCTTTATGATACATAGTTTCTACTGACTTGGGGACAATGTCTTTATGATAAATAGTTTCTACTGACTTGGGGACAATGTCTTTATGACACATAGTTTCTACTGACTTGGGGACAATGTCTTTACGATACATAGTTTCTACTGACTTGGGGACAATGTCTTTATGATAAATAGTTTCTACTGACTTGGGGAAACAAACTGTCTTTATAATAAATAATTTTGAATTACTTGGGGAAACAAACTATGCTTTTATGATAAATAATTTCAACTTAGAGAAACAAACTGTCTTTATGATAAATAATTCTGAATTACTTGGGGAAACAAATTGTGTCTTTATGATAAATAATTTTGAATTACTTGGGAAAACAAACTATGAGGACAATGATATTATGGGGATAATGATAAATAATTTCTAATTACTTTGGGAATTAAGCTATGCCTTTATGATAAATAATTTTGAATTACTTGGGAAAACAAACTATGCCTCTATAATAAATAATTTATAATTACTTTCGGAAACAAACTATGTTTAAATGTAAAAGAACAAAATTATGCACAAGCACAGATATTCATGCACACAATTACAACAACAAAAGGTACAGGTGCGGACCTTGTTTCTATGTCCTTGTGGCACACCGAGGATATGTTGTTGGCACTCAAGGGGTTATGTGGTCAGATTCATGTATGTCCTTATTCCCATTTTATTAGACTGGGTCAAGGTTTCTTATTTAATACCTCCTTTCTGGTTTTCTACTAACTTATTATGTTGACCCTTTATCATGCTATTTTGTTTTTCGTTAACAATATTTCACATATTTTCATAAATCTTTCTGTCTATTTTTTATCAGTATCATGTAAACTTTAGAATCAAGAAATAAGTTAAAAATTTAAGCTTTTTTATAAGTAACAGAATGCTAAGAGAATGAAAACAAATTATTATTTGATAATCTTTCTAAACAAATCATGTCAAAATAAAGGAAAGCACAGCCCCGAAAGCATAGCACCAATAAAATATCAAATATGAAGAATACACTGGTATAATAAACAATATCCTGTAAAGGATATGCAATTAACTAAAATGTATAAAGCAAGGCTTGTCTATAATATAACAATGTTTTAATTTGCCAGAAAAGTGGCAGAATTGAAAGAAAAATTGTATATAGTTATGTGTCCATCTTTTCCTACTATAGGACACAAGGAGATAATATATATGGCACTAAATATAACTTCAAAGAATGCTAGTTTTCAGTTTACAATGCAAGCTGCAAAACTATTGGACAATGGTCGCTGCCCATGACCTTGCTGCGAATGACGCTGTCACATAATTTCTCCTTCAAACGCTCTGACAGAAGAAAGTAGTCGAGACGCCTGTTTAAAAAATAGAAGATAACTGCTTTACAAACACAATGAAAGTAACTGACTTAACACAAATAGTGGTACAAATTTAAAGAAAATTAAGAGCAAGAGATATTGTTATGTTAACCTCACCAAAGCATAATTCCTGGTATGAAAAATTCAGAACTGGGGTTGAAGACTGAACATTTTATGCTCTAAATATTTAGTTTAAATCTTCTTCTTCCTTCGCATGCATTTGTGTAATGTTTTCTTCCTCTAGACTTCTAGACAGATGCTATCCATTGTAATCAACTATCTACCTATGGGTATGTTTTCATGTCCTACAATTTTGCCAAGGCAATGGCCTTCTCTTTGTGATTTCCAACTGCTGTGAAAAGATGTAGAGAGACCTCTCCTGACCCAGTAGCAAAATACCATCTTCCAAAGGGAATGTGTTGCAGAATTCTCCTTCCCTTCTCAAAGCTCAGAAACAATGTGTAAGACCGGTAACAGCACTTCACATTTGCAGGGAAGCATCTTAGAATGTAACTACGCCATGATTCAGCAATAACAGACTGGCAAGGAAGCATATTAGAATGTAACTATGCCATGATTCAGCAATCACAGACTGGCAGGGAAGCATATTAGAATGTAACTATGCCATGATTCAGCACAGCACACACAGACTGTCAGGGAAGCATATTAGAATGTTGTTGTTTGTCCATCAAGAATGATGATGACCATTCATTTCATCCAGTGGGGTTGAAGGTGTGGAGCCATGGGTTCTAAGATGGCTGATAAGGCCTATTTTGGCTCGAAATGTTCTTTGACAATGTGGGCAAAGAATGCTTGACGTCTCTGGAGGAGGATTTCCTGCAGTGGTTTTTCTGTCCTGCCTTTTCTTCACAGCTTTTGCAGTCCTGGTTGCCTCACATATGACTGCACCTTTGCGTAATGATGCACGCCACGAATTTTGGTCTCTGGCTGCAGCCTCCCAGGTGTCATGATGAATTCCAAAAGCATTCAGTGAAATTTTCAGAGTGTCTTTAAAGCGTTTCCTCTGGCCACCTTGGGAGCGTTTACCACAACGCAGTTCGCTGTAAAAAATTCGTTTAGGGAGCCTGTGATCTGGCATGCGAGTCAAGTGACCAGCCCAGCGAATCTGATTCTTCATCAGTATAGTGTGGATACTGGGCATGGATGCTCTTTCTAGGACTTCAGTGTCTGGAATCTTGTTGTCCATTTAATCTTCAGAAGCTTCCTTAGGCAGACTGTGTGGAAGTGGTTTAATTTCCTAGCGTGGCGCTGATAAACAGTCCAGGTTTCACAAGCATATAGCAGTGTGGATAATACAACTGCTTTGTAGACTTTTAGCTTTGTTTGCAGGCTTATTCCAGTTCTGTCCCATACATTCTTGTACAGTCTGCCAAAGGCCGCACTGGCCTTGGAGATTCTTGCATTCACTTCATCATCAATTGTGGCAGCTTGTGACACAGTGCTGCCAAGATAGGTGAATTTGTCCACAACACTTAGTCTATGACCATTCACTTTGATATTGGGCACAGTGTGATTATTCCCTGGAGCTGGCTGGTACATAACTAGTCTTCTCCAAGTTGATATTGAACCCAAAGTTGGCACAGGCATGTGAGAACGCTGAAACATTATGTTGCATGTCCGCCTCTGAGTTGGCGTATAGAGCGCAATCAGCAAACAGGAGCTCTCTGACGATGTCGCTGTTAATTTTGGTTTTAGCTTTCAGCCTTTTGAGATTGAATAACTCTCCATCCATACGGTTATATGACGTTGGATGAAGAATAACTTGCGCGATGACTTGGATTAAAGTGAGGAAGAGTTGCGCAACACAGTCGACCTCACTCTCTCGCCTGAGTCCATCTGAATCCAGTGGCAAGACAAGTCGAGACGACTGGAGACGAATACAGGTGCAGTGGATGACCAGGGCGCTCTATGTGCCTTGCCGTGCTCATTACGTTCCACAACGCTTTGCAGGTAAATGCCGTCTTGCCCGTTGAATCAGGAATGATTTCTTCCGCGCAGTCTGCCGGATCCTGTCTTCACATGCTGGGTAGGCATGCCCTAGTTTACCTCTTGGTTTGACACCAAATCGGATACCCAAGCCTGGTTTAGCCAGCCTCTCACAGCTGTTGCCCGGGGGGTGGCCGCTGTCGCATGCTGACAGCTACTAGGAGCCACAGGCACGAGCTGGGTGTCAGGCTTGGACCAGTGTGGGATGGGTCCTGAAGAGGACATGAGAGTCATCCTTACCAAAGGTGCTACCAATGCCTGACACCCCGTACCCCCCGGAGGTATTACAATGTAACTCTGCCTCGATTCAGCAATCACAGACTAGCAAAGAATTATATTAGAATGTAACAGAATGACCCAATTCGCAAATCTTCTCAACAGGGAATTCCCAGTAGGCCGGTCTTAGCAGAGTTGTTTCCCTCACAGGTTATTTATAACTCGGGGGAAACCGATTAGTTTGTCCTGTCTAGTTCTTTCTAGAAAGGTCGCGTAAATGATCGGATGGGTTGGCGACATGCACCCAACCACCTAAGACCTCACTCAACAGGTGTTTCTCGTGGTTAGAAGTCGGAGAAAGTGACATTCTCCGTGAACTGCAGAGTTTTCGAAGGTTAAAGAGTCCCACGCAACTCAGCCGGCATTCTATGTTTTGAGTCAGTAGCACTACTGCTGTCAACTGGAGCGGACGCAGAATCTGACCAGTATTGTCTTCACGGAGCTAGCCAGCACCCTACAATGAGATGGCTGAAAGCTGTGGTGACACTCACTATAAGGTAATTGAAATATTACTTAGTCTCTGTTCGTACTGCGCCGCATTACGCGAATGTAAATATCGCTTTCGCGCTGTGTTCGCCGAACTGGACTTATGAATATTAATTACCATTATCGATCGCGTCGGGGTATAAATCTAGGACACGATTGTGTTGAATCCCTCCGTTCTAACTGTAATACTTAAGTATTGAGTGTAGATTTAGGACTATAGCAAAGTCCTATTGCACAGACAATTGTTAGCTTGACATCATAGTTGTGTGTTGTTAGAATCCACATTTTATTAGTGAAAGCAGTATAATTGCTATGAAAATAGCACTGCTAGTTTTGTGTGTCCTTTTGGGTAGAATTGATGTGAAAGTAGCACTGCTAGTTCTGAGTGTCCTTGTTTTGGTAAATAGGGTAAGATTATGCACAACATGTAATGTGGCGTACATGCTTATTGATTAAGCAGCTAGTAGTGTGCTACATTACCTGTGTATATGGTGCAGTGGTATTCCACGGGAGTATGGTGTTGATCTATTTCAAAGGGAGGCGATGCTGTATTTCCAAGGGATGTGGTGCTGTGTATTTTCAGTGAGTGTGGTAGTGATTTATTTCCTGTTGGTCGTGGTGTAGATATTACTCGCGAGTTCGAAAGGAACGACGCTTCGCATCCGAGTGCATTAGCGTGTGTAACGGCGACGAGAATTAGAGCGGAACGTTCGATAACCCACTACACACTTCTCTCTAAGCTCTATCCTGGTAGTGTGTGACACATATACTAAGGGTAGGGTGATAAAGAGGAGGGCTTGGATACACTTTAAGAGAGAAATCAGGAATTAGGGGATGAGTTGCTAGGTGTCATTTTAAAAGGGAACCGAGTGGCCTAACAAACCATTTAAACCATTCAGACTTTGCCCACCGCTAATTTGGGGTAAGGGAACGGGGGTGGAGTTACACCAGCTACACGGGATGGAACTATATGTAGAAAGGGAATAATACTCTTTGCCTTTCAGGAAGAGGGGGTTAACAAAGAGGAGTTCTCTATTCTCTGGGACGGAGATCCCAGAAGAGAAGCTATTGCTTGATTGTTGATGTATTGATGGATGATTGATTGATTTATTAATGGCTTAATTAATTGATTGATTGTTTAGTTATGATGATGATGAGGAACTGTCCGACGGACACTTCCATATGAGAGAAACCACTACATTTAAATGAGATTTAGGTGTATAATAAGGTTGATGATGGATGAAGGAGAGAGATAGCACAAGGTGACAGGATTCGATGACCAAGGTCAGACGGACAACACCGGTACTTTCTGAAACCGTGCTTCCCTGATGAGCTATTCGCATGGTTATCTGACAACTGATGCACCTGCATGCCTGAACTTCTTGTAGAGAGAGAAGATCCCTTAACGATAAGGTAATACATTTCTGATAGCATGAGATATTGTTTATATGCATGTATGTCACAGTTGTAGCCGAATGCTCTCAGCGACCTACTCTCCTTTCAGGATTTGCCTTTCAGGTGATGCTCATGAAATAATATTATGATGGAATACTGGGGAACAGCTCACTCCAGTGAAACCACCAACGATTTTTGGTGTTTCGATACTGGGAGCACTCCAATGATTTATTTGACTGTCAGAGCAACCAAAGACTATATTGATGAGATATGGCTGCCCGTACAATCAGATGCAGCAGTTGAGAGTCCGACGAGTTCTGAGTTGAATGATCCAGATGGGATCTACAAACGAAGCATCTAACTAGACTTTGATCCTGTGATTCCTCAAGATGATAGCATACTATATTGCTCAGAGTGAGGACTTATTGTGTAATTGAGGTTCCACTATTCAGGATGAATGTCGCCTAATTTAACATTATTTATTATTGAACAGCGATGGTACTTCTGAGAAGGTTTTTGACCCAGTCTAATTGACATTGTTGACTGTGGGGAGCTACCACGCTCCAGTGTTTGTGCTGCAGTTGAGAATATCCGAGGGGACGCCTAGAGCCCTAGGGTCGCCCTGTCAGACAGTTTGTGAGAATCCTGTGGTGTTAGTTACGTCACTGGGTGACGGCAGCAGGGAACATTGTGATTGTGACATTCTGGTGTAGGACATTAGAATGGCCATTCAGGTTTATTAATCACCAGGGACTTTGAGGACACAGGAAGTGTCTACACCTTGGAAGTCTGCAGTGCCTGGAGATATCCTGGTGAGTGCACTGCAACGACCGACTGACGCATGGAATAGATATCACATGCTGACTGATGAACTATGGATCATCTCTAGCTCTTCTCGCCTCTGTTATCCATGCTGTGTACACAGACCTACTTTCTTCCCGGCTTTTCAGCCTTCAGATCTGGATTATCTTATACATTAAAGTTTCCTTTTGTTACCATGTCTTCGTGTGAGAGTACAACTGTTGTCTAGTCCGAGCCCCCTGTGGGTGGGTGTCCATAGGTGGGAAGGGAAGGACAGGTGGAGTCCCTACTTTTTGGGGGTCCAGTAGACGGATAATCCTTGTGAGTTGGTCACGGCAGGGCGGGGAGATAGAAGTGTACCCCTACCTGTCAAAGCCCAAGGGGTACTGGTACACTATGCAATGATTCAACAATCACAGACTGGCAAGGAAGCATATTAGAATGTAACTATGCCTTGATTCAGCAATCACAGACTGGCAAGTGGCAAGGAAGCATATTAGAATGTAACTACTGATTGATTGATTGATTGATTGATTTAGAAACTGACATCACAGCATTCAGGGCATTCCCATAAGCGCTCCGTCCCCATCCCCAGCAGCCAGCGAACAGTTCCAACACTAATAGTACCAGTAGCAATCTTATTATATGTCCATCTCGCCTTTCCTCTGAGCGTCGATCGTCGGCCAGATCCCCTCGTCACCCCTCGCTGTCGCATTCTTGCCAGACCATGGTGATCCATTTGCTCCTCCGAGGTGTACATGTGCTCCCACAAGGCCGCAACCACGTCTGCCTTATCATGCATCAATACTCCACCAGCATACACAGACTGGCAGGGAAGCATATTAGAATGCAACTATGCCACGATTCAGCAATCACAGACTAGCAGGGAAGCATATTAGAATGCAACAATGCCATGATTCAGCAATCACAGACTGGCAGGGTAGCATATTAGAATGTAACTATGCCATGATTCAACACACACAGACTGGCAGGGAAGCATATTAGAATGTAACTATGCCATGATTCAGCAATCACAGACTGGCAGGGTAGCATATTAGAATGTAACTATGCCATGATTCAGCACACACAGACTGGCAGGGAAGCATATTAGAATGTAACTATGCCATTATTCAGCAATCACAGACTGGCAGGGTAGCATATTAGAATGTAACTATGCCATGATTCAGCACACACAGACTGTCAAGGAAGCATATTAGAATTAACTATGCCATGATTCAGCACAGCACTTACAGATTGTCAGGGAAGCATATTAGAATGTAACTATGCCATGATTCAGCACACACAGACTGGCAGGGAAGCATATTAGAATGTAACTATGCCATGATTCAGCACAGCACATACAGACTGGCTGAGATTAGCCCTAGGTTGATAATGTTTCCCTCACAGGTTTTTTCATGATCAACAGACTCCACCCAATACCCAGGAGGAATGTATTTACAAGATAACACAGACATAAGAAAGAAACGTGATACTCACCAGCCTGCATTCTTTGCTCTCGCATTCATCATGAACGTCCAGAAGGTGAAAGCATTTTCCGTGTGTGGATACAGGTGGCGGAAGGAGTCGATAAAGCCTTCTCTTAGTGTAGCAGTGAAAGATTCTCTTTCCTCGATAGTAAATCCTGCAGTCTTTTTATTGCCTTTAGGGTTCCTTATGTCTGGAAATAATTGGGTCCATCAAGTAAATATTTCCTTAAAATAAGCATATTTATACAATTTTAATAAGCACTTAATCATTTCTTAACTGTTCCTTAACCCTTAACAGGTGAAACGTCCAGTTCCATCTGGACCCAAACCGCCCGTTACTATTATGCATTGTAAAAACGTGATCTCTCGGCTTTCCGATACTTTCGATGGCTACTTTCGCTTTCGCCGATAGCTTGACAACGTGGCCGCCATTTGCAAGTGCGTACTATGGATTTGAACGGATTTTTAAAAATAGTTTTCTAGGTTTTTACGCTTCGTTTTTCAAAATGGATTTCGGCGATTCTTCAAGTGATAGCCGAGATTTCACTGGGTTCAATTTAAGTGATATTGAAAAGCACGAAATTGACTATTAATTGGAGCTAGATATCAGTGATCAGCGTTACTTTGCGTTAGCAGTCGTGAGTCGGACTTTAAAGTGATTATGATTCTGAAAATGTGTTTGTAAATTGCCGTATAGATGACTAACAATGACAAACAATATGCTGTATTTCGTAAATATTTGTGTTCATGTATGGATTACCGGCAACAATCACGTGAGTGACGTATTCTGCATGCTTTTCCCTTCATTGTGTTGTTTATTTAACTAAAATCAGTTGACTAACAAATTATTTGTGATTGTTTTTACTAACGTAGCCCGAAATTTTACCGCACCTGAAAAAATCTCGCCCGTTCAGAGCTAAAAAATGGACAAGCGTTTGCCCTGGTAAAGGGTTAAACGCAATGCTTTTTTCCTTGAACTCTGCAATCTGAAAATGTAAACTTACAAACAATTTGCATATCTCATCTTGCTGTATAATCTATAGAACCAGTTCATCTCCTAACTCTCTTTACGATATATAGTGACAAATTCATCTCCTCATTGTCTTGGTGTATGATATATAGTGACAAATTCATCTCCTCATTGTCTTGGTGTATGATATATAGTGACAAATTCATCTCCTCATTGTCTTGGTGTATGATATATAGTGACAAATTCATCTCCTCATTGTCTTGATGTATGATATATAGTGACACATTCATCTCCTCATTGTCTTGCTGTATGATCTATAGTGACAAATTCATCTCCTCATTGTCTTGGTGTATGATATATAGTGACAAATTCATCTCCTCATTGTCTTGGTGTATGATATATAGTGACAAATTCATCTCCTCATTGTCTTGGTGTATGATATATAGTGACACATTCATCTCCTCATTGTCTTGCTGTATGATATATAGAAACCAGTTCATCTCCTAACTATATTAATGATATATAGTGACACATTCATCTCTTCATTGTCTTGCTGTATGATATATAATGACACATTCATCTCCTCATTGTCTTGCTGTATGATATATAGTGACACATTCATCTCCTCATTGTCTTGCTATATGATATATAGTGACACATTCATCTCCTCATTGTCTTGCTGTATGATATATAGTGACACATTCATCTCCTCATTGTCTTGCTGTATGATATATAGAAACCAGTTCATCTCCTAACTATATTTATGATATATAGTGACACATTCATCTCCTCATTGTCTTGCTGTATGATATATAGTGACACATTCATATCCTCATTGTCTTTGCTGTATGATATATAGCGACCAATTCATCTCCTCACTCTCTTGCTGTATGATATATAGCGACCAATCCATCTCCTCATTGGCTTGCTGTCTGGTGATCAGTTTACCTCCTCACTCTTTTGCTATCTCGTGATGTGTGACCATTTCATCTCCTCAGTGCCTTGCTGTGTAAAGTCAGGTGACCAAGTCATCTCCTCACTACTTTGTGGTGTGATGTAAAGTTCATCTCCTTACCGTCTCGCTGAGCATGTTGTCATGCTATAAGATGTAGGGTAACCAGTTCAGGTTAATCAATCAATCATGTGCCATGCCGGAAAGCGTGGGCGGTCATGACTCGCCATTTCACTCGATCACCAGAGTCGTGGATCAGCTCAGTATTACTGTCTCGTCCATGCCATGTGGCCAAGCCATCCAGGTATTTTCCTCTCGGTCTTCCTCTTGGTCTGTTCCCTTCGATCTTGCCAGTTGTCACTAAATTCTCCAATCCATTTCTTCTCATAACATGTCCAAACAATTTTGACTGTCTACATCTAATTTCTCTAATCAATTTACGACTGTCATTTGTCTCCTGTAGTACTTGGTCATTGGTTTTTCTGTCTGTCCATGGTATTCTTTGCATTCTCCTCAGAAACCACATTTCTGCAGCCATCATATGTTTTTCAGCTTGACTGCTCATTGTCCAAGTTTCACATCCATACAAAAGAACAGGCTCTATGTATTCCTTCAACACTTTTTCTCGTTTCAATTGACATCTTTTTATTGGTCAGAATGTTTTTTATCTTGCTAAAGGCTACTTTCGCCATGGCGATTCTTGTTCTAATCTCTTCAAGGCATCTCCCATCAGATGTTATGACTGTTCCGAGATAATTGTATCGATTCACTTGTTGAAGAATATTCTCATTTACTTGTATATTACATTGTGGTATTTTGTTCTTCCTAGTGACTACCATAACCTGTGTCTTACAATTTAATTCTAACATCAGTTGCTCACTGTGTACAACAACCGCATCTATAAATTGTTGCAGATCCTGCGCATTGTCTGCAATCAATACTGTATCACCTGCATATCTAATGTTATTGATGTTTCGTCTTTCAATGCTGATTCCATTTATATCCTCTACACTTCTGAAAATATTTTCACTGTAAAGGGAAAAAAGATCTGGAGACATTACACATCCCTGCCTAACACCTCTCTTAATAGGCTGATATTGTCCCACTTCATTATCAATTCTTATGGCAGCTTGTTCAGGTTAAATTTTATTTAAATCTCCACCACCTTGTCAAAAATGGTTTGCAGACTAGGGTCTCATATAGTCCAGATTAAAAATGTGAATTATTAGGGGCAGGGTGACTTAGAAGTACGGTAACCACCCCACCTCGTAACTCAAGGAAACCAGCTGCAAGCCATGATATTCACTGTTACAATATAAGAAACTATGAAAATGTTATATACACCCCACCCTCCCCACGGGTTCTGAAGTAGTGTATGAATGTCTAGCCCTGTAGGATAAGAGCAAAAAACTAGGACATGTGCATGTTCCATACATTAAAAGTCTCTAGGCAGCTGGAAATCGATAGGCCGTAGTCCAGTCTTAATTTAACATGAGAAAACCTACCCACAACATACACTGAAATGGTCTTATGGCTCGAATCTTCACCAAGGCAGATTGTAAACACTTACCACAGCTCAAGAGTCGATCAAGCCTACATCTGTACCAGGAAATGCTCTAGAAAGTAAAGACAGCCACTGCAATGCCGACCACATCACTCATCAAGTGCTGATTGGTCTTTAAAATTATATTGCCCGCACCATATACCCCGTCCTCCCCCCACTCCCTTTTCTACTGATGACATTCTTTCATCTTAGACCATCAAGAATCATGTCTCTGTCTCCTTTACTGCTGATCTTTTTCTGTAAACATGACATTCTCCAAAACTTCTCTTCCCATTACATCACCTAAGAACATCTTCCCATTACATCACCTAAGAACATCTTCCCATTACATCACCTAAGAACATCTTCCCATTACATCACCTAAGAACATCTTCCCATTACATCACCTAAGAACATCATCCCATTACATCACCTAAGAACATCTTCCCATTACATCACCTAAGAACATCATCCCATTACATCACCTAAGAACATCATCCCATTACATCACCTAAGGACATCTTCCCATTACATCACCTAAGGACATCGTTTGCCAATTTCTTATAGTTCTGTATGCTGTTCTACTTTCCTTAGCCTCTTCCAAGGATGATCCTATACAAAAACAACAACACCAAAAAACAAATCAACAAATAAAGTGCCATACCAATTTCATGGTGAGCGACGTTAAGGTCACCACACACCACCACAGGTTTCTTTCCATCCAAAGACTTGAGATATTTTCTAAAATCCACATCCCATTCTTTGGTTCGATAATCCAGTCGTGGTAGGTCACGTCCAGAATTAGGAACATCTGTAAAGACAGGAGAAAATAACAATTAAGCATAAAAGAAAATAAACACATTTTGAAGAATAATAAAGATCATATAAATAAAGGACACCAGTTATGAATGCTTAAAATGTAAACAGTACAACACTGAATGTGTTAACACAAACAAATAAACTTTATTTTCAAAGGGTTGAGAACTGAGTACTCAGACCTGTTGAATATTCTGCCTTTTTATCATTCCCTTTTATATGCTCATTAAAATAAACTGTCGGCTCTGTGGTGAAGGGGTTACGAATGCAATTCGTGCTCAAAACACAGCTGCGGGCGATTTGGAAGCAGACCACCTCGCATTGTATTTTCTCTCTCTCTCTGTCTGTGTGTGTGTAGAGAGAGAGAGAGAGAGAGAGAGAGAGAGAGAGAGAGAGAGAGAGAGAGAGAGAGAGAGAGAGAGAGAGAGAGAGAGAGAGAGAGAGAGAGAGAGAGAGAGAGAGAGAGAGAGAGAGAGAGAGAGAGAGAGAGAGAGAGAGAGAAATCTGCAACCACCCTAGTGTAGCGAACAAATGTGCACCTGCTAGTCATGTGGTTAAATCCCATCAAAGTGAATTTTTTTTTAAAAACTGACCTAGACTCCAGGTTGACCCAGCCAAAAATGGCCACCAGGAAATGCCCTGGGTGGTAAAGGTGGCTGGCGTGATACTGACCATATCACCCACCTGGTGCTGGTTGGTCTATACAATGTGAGTGTGTAACAGGGTCCTTCACTTACTTCATTCCTCCAACACTACAGGGAAATGTCATGAACCTGAAACTCAAAACTGCTTCTATTAGAGGCATTAACGAAGAGGTCCGAGTGCCAAAGAAGCAGATTTTGCTCATTCCCTTATGATATGCATCCACTGCTGTTGTGTGCCAGAAGTTTGTGGTCATGGGCTGAGGAATAAAGACTGTTTGCCCAAGCAGTCATAATTTTGTATACAAGCTAAGATTATATTTGATCATCACACTACATACAAGATAGGATTATATTTGTTGGCATATTGCATGCAGACTGGGATTATTTACAACACACCCAAAGCCTTAACAACAAACATCCCACAGTGTGTTGTGCAGGCATTCTGATCCATTCACCCACATGCTATCAATCATGTGCTGGTGATCTTCCCATGCCATAATGCAGGACTGTTCAGAACCTTCTTTTGCAACTTCATTTTTACCCCTCTAATATTGCCAGATATTACATCTTCCAGAGTTTATTTTCTCATCAATCAATCAGGTGCCATCTCCACAATGAAGATTGGCAGCAATGGATCTCCAACACTGTCTGTCTCTCGCTTTGATTGTACATTCTATCAGACTGCTGCTCCTCCATCTCTTGATGTTATCTTCCCACCTGTGACGTTGTCTACCTCTTGCCCTCAGCCTGACCCTCCAGTATAGTTTTTTAAAGAGTGTTATGTCTTTTAACATGGCCAAAATATTTCACTTACATTTTTTTAATTTCTTTCATCAACTCTATTTTCATTCCCAGTTTTTCTAGAACCTTTTTATTTGATTGTTTTTCCCCCATGTAATATGACATATTCTTCTGTATAACCACATCTCCAGGGCCTCTATTCAACTGTCTAATTACCTGCTATCTTTTCATTATATGGCTGAATAAAGAGGTTAAATAGTATTAAGTTCCTATGGCACAACACCAGAACAAAAATTAAAGTATACATTTTTCTTATTCTTCTGCGTTCATCCGGAATATTTTTTGGATGTAATGTTGTGCCTGTTTACAGCAGAGCTACGATATTTGCACCTTTTGGGCAATACATCTGACTTCTTCAGGCAATTGTTGACCAGGTTAACCTTCCAGGGATGCATATTTTTGAGACAATACATTTGTCCTGCAAGTGAGTCATCAACCATTTTGCAGTCATCAAAGAAGAAACATCAGATATTTTGAACTCAAATGTAACAGAAAATTCCTCAGAATACCATAGACAAACCAAAAAAAAGACAAATACTGGCATTCTACAAGATCTGAAGATCAAAGAAAACTGACACACAAACAATGTCTCAGAAATTGAAACAGAGATCAAGACATGGCTCCTGGAAGATCAAAGAATTTTTTACCATATCCCTTACAGGACGTTGCACTCAACACCAGTATTTTTCAGCTGCTGTTGATGTACTAGGCAAGATTACGCTCGGTAGTTTGCCATTGCTTTTCGAGCGACCGGCTCACATACCCCGTAAATTACGAACGCGGCGAGAACCGCTACTGATTCTCATGCAGGTTACGTTACTCACGAGAATATACGGGATTACAGAGAAAGGTGTTAACTCCTAGGCCAGGGAGACCGGCCAAAGAAACTAACACAAACAATATCTCAGAAAGTGAAACAGAGATGAAGACATGGCTCCTGGAAGACCAAAGAAAACTAACACATAAACAAAATGTCTCAGAAAGTGAAACAGAGATGAAGACATGGCTCCTAGAAGATTAATGAAAACTGACACATGAACAATATCTCAGAAAGTGAAACACATGGCTCTTAGAAGATTAATGAAAACTGACACATGAACAATATCTCAGAAAGTGAAACAGAGATGAAGACATGGCTCCTAGAAGATTAATGAAAACTGACACATGAACAATGTCTCAGAAAGTGGAACAGAGATGAAGACATGGCTCCTAGAAGATTAATGAAAACTGACACATGAAAAATGTCTCAGAAAGTGAAACACATGGCTCTTAGAAGATTAATGAAAACTGACACATGAACAATATCTCAGAAAGTGAAACAGAGATGAAGACATTGCTCCTAGAAGATTAATGAAAACTGACACATGAACAATGTCTCAGAAAGTGAAACAGAGATGAAGACATTGCTCCTAGAAGATTAATGAAAACTGACACATTAACAATATCTCAGAAAGTGAAACAGAGATGAAGACATGGCTCCTAGAAGATTAATGAAAACTGACACATGAACAATGTCTCAGAAAGTGAAACACATGGCTCCTAGAAGATTAATGAAAACTGACACATGAACAATCTCAGAAAGTGAAACAGAGATGAAGACATGGCTCCTAGAAGATTAATGAAAACTGACACATGAACAATGTCTCAGAAAGTGAAACACATGGCTCCTAGAAGATTAATGAAAACTGACACATGAACAATGTCTCAGAAAGTGAAACAGATGAAGACATGGCTCCTGGAAGAAGAGGCAGGGATCAGCTAACCCAACGAAGGATACAGAACATTTAAATACACTCTATGGTGCGTGATGGTGAAAATGACCATGTGTTCTCATGCATCCATTGTGGACAAACATGTACAGCACGAATTGATCTGATCTGTCACATTCGCTACCGCCATGGGTTGTAGTTAGTATGCCTTTTTGAAGCACAATGTAATAAACTATTGTCTGTCAAGACGGCAAGGTGCCAAATAAAAAAGAAAGACACCCTGCATGAGGTGGGGAACCAGTAAAGGATCAGAAATTTGTTTGGCAGGTCATGATGAGAGCAATGTTCTGCAAATGACCTGGTACATGATGATGAATGTGTCCTATAATATCCACTTATTCATCACCCTGTTATAAAATACAGAAACATGATCGTACATTTAACATAATAAATGAAACAACCGATGATTTAACCCTTCAAACAATAGACTTACCAACTAAAACAAAACATGCTAGTTCTGCATTCTTGATTTTTACAGTAACAACTAAGACTTATAGACACTGACAAGGTAGAACTTATAGACACTGACAAGGTAGAACTTACAGACATTGACAAGGTAGAACTTCTCAAACTCTGCTGTGATTACCCGCCCTTCTTTATCGTGTTTTTCAATACCTGCAAAAATTAAAGACAAAAATTTTTTTGTATATTTTCAAAATCGCCATATACTTTAGTTAACTGGCAAATGCAACATTATTACATGTTTGCTGTTTTAAATAAAGGGGGAAAATGTATTAATGGCAATAAAGATAGCCCCATAACAGACACTTCCGCAGTTGTATGAAATGTTATTGTTAGGCTTTCACACATTCTAGGTCAAAGTATAATGAGAAATGGCTTGATCAATTCCCCTTTCCCCAGCTTTTACTTCCAATATAATTCCAACAAAATACTTAAAATGACCCAGTACCCAATTTATAAGGTGTTGATGTCACAGCAATCGGATTATCAAAGCCGAGCTTTCTTCAAAACAAACAATCAATGGTAGCTAGGTGGAGTGTGTCATGTGATTGATATAAAGTTTTCAATAATATAGATTCAGTGCCAAACAAAAAGTAGGCTTTGACCTAACAAACATGGGAAGTAGAGGTGTGTCACAATTATGACTTTAAAGTTGTTCATATGGTAGCAGTTGTGTATTATATATCTAATTAAAGGGAGTTGCACAAGGGACAACTACTGCATATAAGCGCGTGGCAGATACTAGAAGTTGCTTAAGATGATTTATCATCCTATGGCACTTAATCAGTTAATATGCCACTCCTTAACTCCAAATGTGTTTTTTTTTAAAGTTAGTTGCATGTCCTTTGTATGACATAGCAGTCAACCCCAGCATTTTTGGCTGTTCGTGATTCATAGGCAAGTTTACGTTTAGTAGTTTGCCATTGCTTTCTGATCGACCCGCACCTATACCTTTTTCGAAAAAACCAGCACTACTATGTTTTGAACCCGGGTATACAGGATTACGAATCGCATCTGTAACCCCTTTGTCACGAGTTCAGGTCCTAACGTGTTGTTACCTGCATATAAACTTATTCTTGAGATGTTACAGTGGTTTCCCTTTGTGCCCACATATATATTGGTGGTTTCCCTTTGTTTAAAGAGATCTGACTGCCTTTGAGAAATGTTTGATTGTGTCTGACCTGCTCCACTCAGGCACAGTGTTACCAGATTATTCCATTGCACACTTGCTCCCCTAAAATGTGTTTGCTACTCTCTTGTGTGTCTCATTATCAACCACCAAGCAGTGCAATTGGAAGTATTTCCTCATCTAGCTGAGACCATGATGGCATTTCAGGTGGAGGATAGAGAAGAAATAGGGTGGAAAATGTCTGAAAATATATTTTTTTAAAGTCTACATTTGTTCTTTATTTGTTTGTTTCTTTTTAATGAATGTGAATCAATAGAAAAGAAATGACTTTATAATGCATGGCATTGTAATTTCTTAAGTTCATGGGGCGGCCCTTGCCCCTGAGAAACCTTGAGTCCATAAAACAATTTTTTTTAAAAATCATGCCAAGTTTCATCATTAAGTGAGACTGACAGAACTGTTTTAAAAACCCTGTGTCTGCTCCATTACATATGTAAAAACAACACTAGCCAAAGCAATAAGCTGATTTCATGACTGCCTTGTCTTACATACATCATCACATGCTGACAGTATCAAGTTTTTATCTGTGCACAACCTAAGAATCAGTCAATCAGATGGGACGCAGAGGTGGTTGCAAGGCACCAGGGCCGGGTTATATACTGGCCAAGACCTATTGACGCGTCCTCGTCGAGCATCCTGTGCAACAGGTCCCTTCGGGGTCCTGGCTAAAGTCAGTAGGATCGCCGATTCCTCCGAAGTCGGAGAGTGTCTACCTGTACGGCGAGGAACCACCAGTCTGCACACCAATAAGCCAGACATGGGACAACGGATACTCACGCAAACCTCAGGTCCTGTATGACATCACACTGATGTTGGACAACAGGATGCCTTCATTCGACATATAGGACTTCGCGTTGGAGCTCAAGCCAACGAACACAAGCAAGCAAACAAGTCAATCAGATGCCATCTCCACAATGAAGGTTGGCTGCAATGAATCTCCAACTGTCTCTTGCCCTTGCTGCATACTCTGCTACCCCTTGCCAACCTGCTGTCTGCCTCTTGCCAACCTGCCGCCAACTCTTCCCCTCTCCCCTATGGTTTTTAAAACAGGAACTAAGAATAACTACATCCCTTAAGCTCTCGAGTTTTCTTTCTTTCAGTTGGTCTATGTTGATTGTTGCTTCTGTATTCTCACTGCTTCTTGTGAGCACGACAGGCCTGCAGTCTAGTAATGTTAGTTAATTAGTTAGTCGCAATTCCAACTTCACAGCAACGGGTCGTCCCCATTATGCTCCGTTCCTGTGCCAGTGAATAACACACAAAACGCTTCCCACTGCCCAATGTTAAAAGTGGAAAAGACCAGTCTCGACAAACAACAGCCCGCACAGATACACTGTGCATAATGCCGCCGCCAGAATGTCAACACACCAGTCCCCCATGAAACACCCAATTCATCTCTGATGGAATCGGCAGTCATTTTCCTATCTGGATGTTTCCTAGATGTTAACCCACACAGTCCACGAAAATACAATTCATCACCGACGGCAGTGGCAGTCAACCAGAAGCCCAGCAGCCACGCATTTCTGCATAAGGCAAAAACTGGTCAACTCTGGGACATAGCCACCTGCCATCGCTCCGAAGATGCAGTCACGTTCCAAACAAAACTTGGGCAGATTCAAAAGCACTTCACACGAAACTCACAGCTCACAGTGTCACGCCACGCACTCACTCAGTAGCAGGGCGACGGAACCATCAAGTCTCCTTAGTTGACTCTTACGACATGCGTGGTAGGCTACAGTGTTGCTATTCTTTGCTTCCCTTATGGGCCCCGGCAACACACGGGAGAGTCTAGTAATGTAATGTAGGCCATTAGATGCATATGTGAAATAGAAAAAATTTCAGACATTGCCATCTTACACTGATGTCACAGCACTTGGGACTTGCTCAAATGTGCTCAGTTTCAGTGAAAAGATGTCAAAGAGTATACTTATAGTCTCACAGCCAGTTGGTTACACATCTCGGCTTCATCATTGACTACGATCCTGTCTGATAGTGTCAAACTGGATTGCTGATTCTATTAATCATAGCCACACGTGGTAACTGATTTGTGTTCCTTTATAGATAGTATCCCATCTCCTTTATTTAACTGCAGTGTTCCGCATGAAGGTGTCATGGAGGTCAGCCAATCAGCCCTTCCATTCCCTCTCTCTCTCACATATACACATAATCTCTCTCTCTCATGCTAAACCACATACATGACACAATGTACTACTCACCAATGCCTTCTGTAATCTTCAAAGGTTTAGTTTTATAGTATATCCCAACTCCTGAGTAGCCTTCTGCATCACCCGAAAGCCAATGAGTGGTATATCCCTCAACCTGTGCTTCGCTTGGAATAATTGAAACATCGCACTTTGTTTTTTGGATACACATTACATCAGGATTCTCTGCCTTGATGTACGATACACCATCTTTCTATAAACAGAAGTAGACCCAGTTCTACAATTTTAGTAAACAATTTCAATGTGTTTATCTTTATTCTTTTTCATTGTCCTGCTTACTAAATATTTCTAATGTCATCATTTTTTATACTGTTTATTCTAGTGATGCTGGCATCTTTCCTTAAGTATTTCATTTCACATGTAATGCAATATTTTAGGAAACAATTTCAATGTGGTTATCTTTATTGTTTTTCTGTGTCCTGCTAAGTATTTCTACTGTCATCATTTTTGATATTGTCTATTCTTGTGATACTGACATCTTTTCTTATGTATTTCATTTCACATGTAATGCAATATTTTAGTAAACAATTTCAATGTGGTTATCTGTTGTTTCAATGTTGTTTTTTCTTTGTCCTGCTTACTAAAATATTAAGACATGGTCTGGGTTTTATTCCTAACAGAGTAGGTCGGTATGGCCGAATGGATAAGAACGTGTGTTCTTAAACATCCTGTGTGCTGATGCCGAGGTTAGGGATTCAACCCCTACACCGGACAGTTGGACTAAAATGTTGATCATCCTTGATTTGGGGACGTAAATTACAAGTACCTATGAAGTCGGAGTGAATTCGCCTGATGGCGAGGGACACTTAATTGGGAAAGCTAATTCAAACACAAAATTCAGTCCAGCACTACTAGAAGTAGTGTGTATGGACTACGCTTGAGTTCAAAGCGAGCGAGTGCAACAAAAAAAATCTCAACAGAGGGAAGATAGGTGACCTGCTTGTATGACTCAATCAACTCAATCTCATAACATGGGATCATCATCATCAAGTGCCACGCCAGCATCATTTCTCTTGGTATGCCCCTGCATCTTTTCCCCTCAAACTTTCCAGTCGTCAAGATGTTCTCCAATGCCTCTCCTCTCATCACATGACCAAAGAAAGCTGTTTGTCTCTTTCTTATTGTTGTATGTAATGTTTTAGTTTCATTAGCCTCTTTCAGGCAATCGTTGTTAGTTACTCTGGCAGTCCAAGGAATTTGCAACAATCATCTTAGGAACAACATCTCTGTTGCTTCCAAGTTCTTCCTAATTTGTTCATTTACATTCCAAGATTCACTGACATACAGCTAAACAGGTTCTATACAGCACTTACAAAGTAAGGTATTAAAATAGCAACGTCCTGCAAAAGACATGCGACAACATTATAACTAATATACAAAGTAAATTATTAATATAGCAAGAAGATAAGGAGAAAACAGAAAATCAAGACAAGCCTGAGTCAAGAATGCAGAATAAAGACTCAAGGCGTTAAAATAGTGACAGATATAACAGTAAAAATGTTAGTATTAAATAGTATCTGATGAAAAATACATACTTCCAACCAAGCCCTAAGACCGTTCACATTCCATGAGGCAATCTTGAAATTTGCTTCCTTGCCATCTGGTGTTTTAGCTTTGGCGGAAAAATCAATGTCAGCAAAACTTTCAGAAATGGAGCTTTTAACCTTGATCTTTGCTTTGGGTTCACCTGTCTCATCTCCATTAGCAGAATCTGTGTCTAGTTTCTTCTTCTTACCCCAGCCCCAGCCTCGGCCAGACCCTGGCTGTGTCAGAAAATGTGTAAAATAAAGTTTCAGGAAATCGACACAGCAAATTAAAAACAATGTATTCTCTTAGAAAACTTAAACACAGAAGCCATACATAATCAGTTGCACGGTTTATTGCCTGGCATATTTTGCTGAATTTTGTCAGGTACATACTGGAAAGTTATACATCATATGAAGTGAATCAATTCATTATATTTTCTATTAATAAACTAAACTTGTAAAGAATGTCACTTTAGCAAGATTTTACATGTAGAACTAACACACATCCACAGAAGTCAACCAGTTCTCAATCACACGGGATAATTAGATACAAGAAGTTTATAAATAATATTTCACTTGTAACCACTAACTTTGTATTCTTCTTTTGTCCTATAGCTTTCGCTGTGAAGCGCTACAGAGAGAAGGTGGATATAATTTTCTGTTTATTGCTTACCTTGTTGCATTTGTTAATGTCACATTTGATTTCTTCAACAACTCTTTTACTCTTAACTAGCCATCAATTCCTGGGTTGTCCTCTTGTCTTGTATCCTCATGTTCTCACGTAGAACGCTTTAGCTGCTGATTGATCTTGTAACACTAACAATAGCCTAAATACGACAATTGACTGGCACCTTGCCATCTTGACAGACGACAGTTTGTAAGATGGAGTTATACCTCTCCATAACGCAGAATCTGGGCTGAATTTAGAGACCATGTGTTGCCCATGCACCATGATCCCTCTCTCTGTCTGCCTAGTTTAATCCAGAGGCAAGGTAACACCAAGCTGGAGAAGCTGTCGGGTCAGCAAAGCAATGCTCTAGCTTTCTGCCTGTCGGAGCTTCCATCCTAGAAAAGCTGCCGAACAGGCTTAGGGCCTGGTCTGCCCTGCCATGACATTTAGTTTTTAGGTTGCATTTCCTCGCACTAGGGTAAGGCTTGTATCCTCCCAATTGCATTCCTCTGCCTGAAGCTGTTGGCACATTGTGGGGTGTCGGATTTGGTGAGCCTGTCCATCATTCGGCGCTAACAGAAAGCAGGTAGTACCGTATACTGTCATACGGTAGCTCAGTCATATCTGACTAAGACCTGACATAAAATACAGTACTCATAACATGTGAATTACCAAGTAGGGAAATAATCAAACATCACTAGTGCATTACTTTCTTCTAGGAAGCTAAATCATCATCATGTGTCTTTGCTGAGCAGCACAGGCGATCATGTACCTTCACAGATATCAGTCCTCTGTGTTCTTGATAAGTTTGACCACTGATAGTCTTCCATGCCATTCTGTCAAATCCTACACCAATTTATTTCTCTGTTGACCACCATTTCTTTACTGTCATTTACTGCCAATATAGTACCTTGCTGTGTATGGCAGAGGGGTCTTGAGCCTGAGGAATTAAGGCTGCCTGGCTAGTGCAGTCACCATGAACTGTGCAGGTTGGTTTTCTTTTTGCCTCCCGACAGAAAAAAACTCCACACCTTACCGAGGATTCAAACCCAGGTCTCCCGAAGGAGAATCCGGCATTCTAGCCACTCAGCCAGCCGCTCCTCACCACCGTCTCTAATAATCTTAATCTTTCCAATTGTCACAACTTTTTCTAGACCCTTTTGCCTCATAACCTGAAACATAATAATTGACTTTTCCTGGTGTGGGTAGTCAAAGATATTAAACACAGTGGAAATTACTGTCAGCAGTAAATTAAACGACCCCCTTCTGACTCCATGCAGCATGTGGGTATATGGTGCTATTCACATATCCAAGACTAAGTGGGTGATGTGGTCAATATGATGCCATCCACCTTTGCTTCCCAGAAAATTTGCTGGTATCCTGACTTAGACTGGATAACCTGGATAAAATCCCTGCCTTGAAGGGGAATCCAGCACATGATCATCAAGCTGGTGGCAGGCATTCATGCTAGCCAATGGCACTACCGTGGCTCAAATTTATCAACTTACTTCTGCATAAAAATATACCTGAATTAAAAATCTATGTCATACCAATACAAAGTGTACACCATCAGAAATTACATTATCAACACAATTAATTTAACACTGACATCACCACTGTACTGTATCATTTTCTTCTTATAGTCAACCCTATGTGGTGTTGGTGATCGTGTCTGTCCATTGCCCTGTCTCTTGTACTGCCTGTCATTTCTCATATCTCCAGGCCATGATGTCAACTGTCTTGCCACTCTTCCCGTCCAACTTTCCCATTTTAATAGTAATATAACCTACGCATCAGTAACATTATAACCTATGTATCAGTATTATTATACCCTATGTATTAGTAACATTATAACCTATGTATCAGGAAGCCTTGGAGATGTGGTTTTATAGAAGAATGCTGAAAATTAATTGTGGACAGCCAAAATGAGCAATCTTTACATTTTGAGGGAAGCTAAGTCACAAAGACAAGTTATCACAAACATCAGAAAGAGACAGTCATTGTTTTTTGGTCACGTTATAAGAAGACAAAAACTGGAACATGTCATGACAACCTGGAAAGATTTGCGGAAAGAGAGATAGAGGAAGACAGCGGGAGAAAATTCTTGAGTCTTGTGTCATGGCACAGAAGGGAGTCAACACACGAATTGATCCATGTCATCATTTGTGGAGAGGCATGATCGCCCACACCAGCCAGCATGGCACTGGATGATGATGAACAGTAACATAACCTATATATCATTGTATCCAAATAACTCAGTACACCAGGGACCCAGATCTGTGCAGATGCATGAATGCCTAAGCCAGTTGGCAGGGCACATGATGATTAATCTAGAGTAAGCTATATAACTGTATATTTTACACACAACACCAACCTTTTTCTCTTCCTTCTTGGGTGCTTCAGCTGCAGCAGCTTCAGAATCCTGAATTTGAATGTTTAAAATCATTAACACATTACAGAAATTTTAGTAGACACAGATGTTACCAGAAAAGTGGGCAAGAGAATACAAGTATTTGTGTGGCCAAATTCTCTGGGAAGTAAAGGTGGCTGCAGTGATACTGATCACATTATGCATCGATGTGTCGACTGATGTGATATATGGGACCAGCACCATATACCCAATATGATGTATGGTGTGAAAATGGGTCTTTTATTCAACCACTTACAGTAGTGTATTTAACCTGTGTAATGGTCATTTGAAACGTTATGAAAGTTTGGAGAGAACAATAATGGAAGGGGTATATGCCCGGGAAGAGAGGAAGAGGAAGGCCAAAGAGAAGATGGGTGCGTGATGTGGCAGATGATCTCCAGATGAGTGTATCGGACGCGGGACACCTTGCTTATGACCGAGAAGTTTTCCAGAAGGTTAGATTGTTATGGGAGAAAGGTTCTGCAAAGGACATGCTATTGAATGATTGAGCATACAAGTCACACACAAAACAGGATACATTTGCAGAACATTTCCCAGAGTCTGGGGTTATTATGGTTTACGCCAACGGTCAGTTTCATTCGCCTTTATTTTGTGGAGATGGACTTCAACCCTAAAACGTCCAGTAAATAAAGTTAAGTAAAGGTCTCCTTTTCACGCTGTGAGGTGTATTAGGTATATGTGGGCCCCGTATTTTTACACCAATCAGCACTCGATGGGTTTCGTCAATATCAAGCCAACCGCTTGTACTTTCAAGGAAATTAGTTGGTACACATTTTCAACTGGATTGACCTCAGAGTACGGCGTACTAACCACTACGCTACCGCAGCTCACAAAGTGTCCAATGATGAGGACCAAACTGGTGGTCTGCTGTGTTTAATTTTCAGTGTGACCTCGCAGGAAGTGTTTTGGAATATTCTAAGCCAGGTGGTGTGCTACTTCAAGCACTTCAGTGTACAAAGAGTTAACACAGGAGTCACTCCAATGCAGTGATTGGGCGCTCGCCTGATGATCATGTGTTCAAACTCTAATAGAGGTGATTTTCAAACCCAGCCTAATTAGGCACTAAGAAATATCTTTGGAAGTAAAGGAGGCCAACACAATACTGACCACATCACTGACCAAGTGCCGATAGATCTATAATGATATAGGTCTAGTACCACGCGCCAAATGTGCCCTCAGGCATATAATGGGATTTTTACTTTATTTACCATATGCACAATGTGCCTGAATATTAAGGGGCTTTTACTTTATTTACTATTTACCATACGCCCAATGTGCCTTCAGGCATATTAAGGGGCTTTTACTTTATTTACTATTTACCATACGCCCAATGTGCCTTCAGGAATGTAAAGGGGCTTTTACTTTATTTACTATATGCACAATGTGCCTTCATGCTTGTAAAGGGGCTTTTACTTTATTTACTATTTACCATATGCCCAATGTGCCTTCAGGCATGTAAAGAGGCTTTTACTTTACCATATGCCCAATGTGCCTTCAGGCATGTAAAGGGGCTTTTATTTTATTTACCATATGCCTAATATGCCAGTGCCTTGAGCCATATAAAGGGGCTTTTACTTTATTTACTATTTACCATTTGCCCAATAGCCCTTCAGCGCATGTAAAGGGGCTTTTACTTTATTTACCATTTGTCCAATGTACCTTCAGCCATGTAAAGGGGCTTTTACTTTATTTACTATTTACCACATGCCCAATGTGCCTGCCGGCATGTTAAGGGGCTTCTACTTTACCATATGCCCAATGTGCCTTCAGGCATGTAAAGGGGCTTTTACTTTATTTATCATATGCCCAATGCGCCTTCAAGCATGTAAAGGAGCTTTTACTTTAATTACTATTTACCATATGTCCAATGTGCCTTCAGGCATGTAAAGGGGCTTTTACTGTGTTTACCATATGCCCTTTACATTTTATTTTATAAAAGTTAACATGGTAGTATAGTAAATAAGGTGGCAGGAGTGTACTGTGATAGCAGATTGCTATGCTGTAAAATAACAGAACCTATGTATCAAACTACACTTCATTATAAAATGTTTCTGCTTATGTAAAGTAATAAATTATCAAAATCACAAACATGATAAAGCATTCGAGTGATAAAGTAAGGAAAAAATTTAGATGAATCACAAAAGAATCACCATGCTGAAAAATTAACCAGTTTTCTAAAATCCATATGTGGTGATTTTGGCTGTTACTGTCGGTTCTATGGTGTAACAGTAAAGTCAATCCATGATCAATACTGCTGTAGGGTTAGAAGTATTAAGATTTTCACATATATTAGGTCATGGTAGGTATAGTACTAGTTGATATAACTCAATCCTGCACCCAATGAGAATTAAACCCTGGAACACTACCAGACGTAGATAATATCCCAATAAATATATATAAAAGAAGTATAAATGCTCTCCTGTTCATCTCGCAAAATATACATCTACCTACCTACCTGTCTGTCTACCTATCTGTCTGTCTGTCTATCTATCTTTTGTCTATCTGACCTATCTGTCTGCCTGTCTAACTATCTGTCTGTCTATCAATCTATCTTTCAATCTAACATACAGGTCTATTTCCAGATAGACAATGAATGGTGTGTGGTCGTCCAGATCTGCCATGACACATAGGCAGGAGTTGAAGTTTTTGATCTAGAGCCAAATAGATTGCTTGAACTGCACTGGGTTAGTGTTGTGAACCCCTGACACAATCCTCCATCTGTGGTTCTTGGTCTTCCTCTGACTCTACAGCCAGTTTCTTTGTAGACACACATCAGTCTTAAAGTACCCCCCCCCCCCCCCAGATATGGCTTGGTCTCTTTCCGCAGGGGGCCTGCCAAAAAGTCACATAAAGCACGAATCCGTAGCTCCAGCAACGACCCCCCAGGAGTCTCCAAGAAAAATGCACTCATGAATCGAAAGACGTAGCCCGGAATCGAACCAACAACCTTCTGAGCATGAGCCAGACAGCTTGACCACTTTGCCATCAGACATCTTCTGTTCTTCTGCCCTTAAGATTCCTAGTGGAATATAGGCCCATAACAATGAATGCCAGAATTTTGTAGGCCAGATAATGGTTGGTCAGATGTAGGCTTATTTGTCTTTATGGCATGAAGTTGCCATTTTCCCATTCCTTCTTTAGTCGCCTTATACAACCTGCACAGGAGGTTTTCAATGTTACAGATTTTTTACTTCTCTTCGGGGGGCCCGGTATCACACCTGTGACACAAATCAGCAGTCGGCATAAATTAATGAGACATAACAAAATAACAATTACTCAGGAATAATTGCAGAGATTAACTCACCCCCTTTTTCTGTTCAACCTGAGCTGTGTCTTCATCCACAGGCGTCTTGGACTGCATGAAATAAGGTCAACGTAACAATCAGTTATGAATAATTTATTATGCTAATTTTAAGTATGCTTTGACTGCAAATGATTAAACACAACTGCTGCTGATGTTACTGTTATAATGCCTTTAGCTATGAGAAGCCTTATGGCTAAGATCAAAGTGTAGTATCTGCACTTGATCTTGCCAGAGCCACCAGCAGAGGCGGTTATCCGAATAACACACAGGGACGTGGGGACCTGATGGGGCGGCTCTGGCCTTTGGGGAAACCGTGACCCCTTAAAAAATTTTGTGTACAGCCCATTGCTTTTGTGACAAAAATAAAGATCCTCCTTACTTGTGGCAGTGACATGTAGTGGGTTTTGTTGCTTGTAAAGTGTCATTAGAGAAGAATGTGCCGTGGGTCAAATAATTTTGTAAAGAGGCAACAGGTGGGTGCTCAACTGATTCCTCTTGCTGTGAGCAGTGCCCACAGTTAAAATTCATAGTTGTTGATATAGGTGAGCTGCGGTAGCGTTGCAGCTAGATGCTTGACTGCATGACCTTGTGGTAATGGGTTTGTATCTGTATCAAGGCAGATTGTTAATTTCAAGACTGACCTAGGCTCCCTTGAGGAAACAAATGTCCTTTAATGTAAATTCTACTCATTTCTTTTTATCCACCATATTTCTTAGTGCTGAAAACATTGGTTATTTAAAAAAAGCTTTTCTTTATCTTACCTTCTTTGGTGGCATTGTTGAAAATTAATTTACTCTGGTTAACAGGAATCTGAAAATAAGATTGCAGGAAAAACTATTAAATGAAAAGATAAATGTTGTTTGAATATTAAAACAGAGCATGTTTCAAAATGTACAAGTTCTTTTAAAACTTAATATTCAGCTTCATTATAAAATATGTAATTGTAATCCCTATTTAAATTACTTTTTAAATCATCATCATGTGCCATGTCAATAAGGTGGTTCATCATCTCCCATATCTTCTGTCTCGGATCATGTCTGGTTTCCTAACAAGTTTGCCAGGTGGCACTAAGTTTTCACGTTTATTTTTCCTCACAACATGCCTAAAAGTTATGACTATGTCTAATTTTCTTAAATCAATTTAGTTTTTATCTGTGACTTGAAGGACTGTCTCTGTTTTTATCTGTTCATTATATTCCTTGCCCATTCCTCAGAAACCACAATTCCACTAGGGGGCTGCGTGGTCTTGAGGTATGGTGTCCACCTCGAGTGCTGGAGGTCCCGGGTTCAAGCCCTGGTATTTGTTCACATGGACTTCTAGTAATAACATTTCCCCTGGTCTCTGGGTAGTGAGATCGGACACTCGTGTGCATTGTTGCGCACGTAAAAAATCACTTGGCAGTTGAAAATCAAAAAAGAGTAGCCTAACATCGCTGCCCGGGCAAAATTTCAAGTTAAAAATCTACCCAAAGTATTTCAGGATCCTCCCTGTGTGCTACGAAGTTCGTACACTGAGTTGAGTTTCTCCAAACTCAGGTTTGAGTTAGGAGGAGAACGGAGCACTTATGGGTTACACCCATGTGCGGTGATGTTGATCCATCGACCAAACTAAACTAAACTAAAACCACAATTCCACTGCCATTAAATGTTTCTCAGCATGTCTGCTTATTGTCCTTGTTTCATATGTTTTCCACACTCATCAATAAAAAGCTGTCAAGTGCAGTGAGAAAAAGTGTTACATTACTGTTGTATGCATGAGTAGTCATCTACACAGATGGGTCTGTTCTTTCACACATGAGTTCATGGGCTTTTACAGAGCAGATTGAAAGGAGAACTGTGAAGGAAGACTGCTGTGTCTTCATCTTGACAAGTAGTCTTACTATGGAGGTCTTGACAGTAACTAAAGCAATAGTCTGGTTGGAGACAGACTTTGACCCAGGCACACTTTCTCATTACTCAATGAGTATGCTAGGAAAGATCGATGGACTGGGCTTGAGGAAAGTGGGGGGAGTCTCTGAGGAAGTCAAAGCTGGCTGACAAAAAATCAGCTTCATTTTTGTGCCAGGACACGTGGTTTAATAGGAAATCAACAATCTTTTAGATGAGCAATAGGCAGGTTAATAAACTTAATGCCCTCAGAGAGGTCATGTGATTAAATTAATCAAGTGATGACTGTGATTATCTCGGGAACAGTTATATCTGATAGGAGATGCCTTGAAGAGATTAGAACAAAAACCCCCGGGAAGGTTAACCCGGTCAACAAATGCCCGCAGAAGTCGGATGTGTCGGCCTAACAGTGCAAGAATGCAGCTCTGCTGTAAACAGGCACAACGCAATCACGTCCGGAAAAAAACAACTGGATGAACACAGAAGAAGAAGAACAAAAATCGCTGTGGCGAGAGTAGCCTTTTGCAAGATGGAAAATATACTAACCAATAAAAAGATGTCATCTACAATGACAGAAAGAGTGTTGAAGTGCTACACAGAACTTGTACTTTTGTATGGATGTGAAACCTGGACAATGAGCAGACAAACTGAAAAACATCTAAAGGCTGTAGAAATGTGGTTTCTGAGGGAAATGCAAAGAATACCATGGATAGACAAAAAACCAATGGCTAAGTCCTACAAGACACAAATGAAAATTGTAAACTGATTAGAGAATTTAGACAAAGACAGTCACAATTTTTTGGACCCATTATGAGAAGAAATAAATTGGAGAACTTGGTAACAACTGGCAAGATTGAGGGAAAATGTGAGATGGTGAAATATGACCGCCCACACTTATCGGCATGGCACAAGATAATTATGATGACTGAATCTGCAACTTCGATCAGACTGCAAGAACATAAAGTCAAAAGGGGTGACGCCAACATAGTCCTATGCAAGGTGCCAAAGAAGAACAGTAAACCAACACAGAACTAGAGTCCATAGTCACTAGGTGCTGACGGAGATACTGTGGAGGGTACCTGACACTAATGGACTGAATAATTCAATGTGCATTGAAGATTAAATGGCAGTGTTGACTAACAAATGGCAATTGAGAAAATGTATGGGTTGGAACCCCTCTGCTGTGTGTCCACCGTGACGAGGTAGAGGGGCTTGTGCGTCCCAATGACCCCAAGAGCTATGCCGACGGTAGCACAGCTACTGGTAGGGCCACCCATGTCGGACAGGTCAAGGGAGAGGGACCAGACGAAGAGACACACAAACCTGCTGCCTTGTAGGTAGACTGGGGACAGTCAAAGGCTAGGGAAAGCACCCCGAATACATGCTTGTCAAAATCGGATGTACTGAGCCACAGGCTTGACAAAGCAGTGCAACGTAAAACCTGCTGCCTTGTAGGTAGACTGGGGACAGTCAAAGGCTAGGGAAAGCATCCCAAATAAATGCTTGTCGAAATCGGATGTACTGAGCCACAGGCTTGACAAAGCAGTGCAACGTAACTTAATTCATGATGTCACAAATCACAATTAATCGTTATGGTGCTAATCCCGTGAAGTCCCATCAGGCGGTGATAGTGCCGGGCCCCCTGCCTCGAGGGGGTCCACCCATGACTACTGGTGGTCACCTTCCCCTGTGCTGTGGAGTCAAGGCACAGAGGAGTAGGTTAAGAGCTATTGACCAAATACCCCGGACACTCAACATACTACAGTGGAATGCCGAAGGAGTTTACAAGAAGAAAGACTCCCTAACACAGCGTCTTCATAAAGATAGAATAGATGTGGCATGCATTCAAGAGACACACCTCAACGCCAATCACAAATTCTCAGTCAGAGGATATCAGGCCACACGTTTCGACCGCGAAGGACACAAAGGAGGAGTTCTAATACTTACACGAAATACAATACCTTGCAGCGAAGTATCTGTGATCTCTGACAACCAAACGGAAATTATAGGTGATATAATGATAAAGGACGTGAAAATAAGAATCTACAATCTGTATAGCCCAGCAGATAAGGACCTTACACTCTCAAACATGAAAATAACTGACACAAACTGCATTATTGTCGGAGACTTTAATAGCCGTTCAGAAAGATGGGGATACCCAGATACTGACAAAAGAGGAGATGAATTGGAGGACTGGGAAATAGACTCAAATCTCCATCTACTCAACAAAGCGGATGACACACCGAGCTTCTACTCCAGAAGATGGCTTACCACTTCTACTCCAGACTTAGCTTTCTGCACAGGAGACATCCTCCACAAAATCGATCGCCATGTGCTGGACCAATTAGCAGGTAGTGACCACAGACCAATCAAGCTTGTAATGAATATGGAGTATGTTCCACAGGAGCAAAAGCCCTTGCCCCGCTGGAATTACAAACGAGCAGATTGGGACAGATTTGCCATACTAACAGACAAATATTGTGAAAACATAAATACACGATATGGCAACATAAAGCAAATGGTGGAAAGTCTAAACAGAGCGATAATACAGGCAGCCACTGAGTCCATTCCTAGAGGAGCGAGGAAAAATTACAAACCATACTGGACTGAAGAACTACAAAGTTTGGAGGACAAAGTTGAAGATGCCAGGAAGACAGCAGAGAGAGAACAAACAATTGAAGCGAATATCTCTCTCAAAGCCATCTCAGCAAAATATAAAAGAACAGTAAATCAAACAACAAGAGATTGTTGGAGGGAAAAAACAGAAAACCTGAATTTTGACAGGGATGGAAACAAACTATGGAAACTAGTGAAAGCCATGAACAATGAAGGACCTAGAAACAAACAAATAACAATTAAACAAGGAAATGCCTTGCTTACAGGAAAAAAGGCTGCAAATGCACTAATGGAACACTATGCAAATGCAAACCACATTGATATTACAACCGAACAGAAGAAAGCAATCAAAGACAAACAGATACATCATAGAAATACAGAGACAGCAGCAGAATATATGATGGCAAATCTATCAATGGAAGAAATGGAACAGGCAATGAATACCCTAAAAAAGAAGAAATCACCAGGAAAGGATGGAATCACAAATGAAATGCTAATAGGACTAGGCACCAAGGCAAAGAAGAAACTACTAGCAGTCCTAAATAACAGCTGGAAGAGAGGAATAGTCCCACAGGCATGGAAGGAAGCTATACTAATACCAGTCCCAAAGAAAGGAAAAGACCTGGAAGAACCAAATGGCTATCGACCTATCAGTCTACTTAGCTGTGTAGGAAAATTAATGGAACGCATTATCAATGGCAGGCTAACATGGCATCTGGAAGAAAACAAACTCTTAACACCACACCAAGCAGGATTCAGAAAGTACAGATCCACTGAAGATCAAATAACCTATATAGCTCAGGAAATAGAGGATGCCTTCCAAGAGAAAAAGCACACACTAGCAGTCTGGATAGATTTAGAAAAAGCATTTGATAAAGTATGGAAGGAAGGACTGAAAGTAAAACTGCAAAACATGCATGTTTGTGGGAAAATGTATAAATAGATCAGCCACTACCTTGAGAACAGAACTGCCAGGACAAAAGTACAAGGACAAACAAGCAAAATGATGCTGCTGGAGCAAGGTGTCCCCCAAGGAGGAGTTCTTTCACCAACATTATTCCTAGCATATATAAATGACATCACAGAAAATTTTCCAGCCAGAGTACACACATCCTCCTTTGCAGATGACCTAGCCATATGGACATCTGAAGAATATATTAGTACAGCTAACAGCAGAATACAGCAAGCCTTATTAGCGCTAGAGGACTGGTCAAAATCATGGCTAGTGAAGATAAGTGAGGAGAAAACAACATGCACAGTGTTCTCCCTCTCAAATAAACCTCAGCAACCTAAGCTGGTATTGAATGGAAAAATATTGCGCCATGAAGAAAATCCAAACTATCTAGGAGTCACCTTTGATCGTCGCCTGACATGGAAGACACAGGTTGAGAAAAATCGAACAAGAGCAAGGCAGAGAATGGCAATCATGAAAAAGCTTGCTGGTACAACGTGGGGAGCAGATGAGAAAGTTCTCAAGAAGTTATATACTGGACGGGTGAGGCCAGTGCTGGAATATGGCATTGCAGCTTGGGCAACAGCAGCTAAGTCAAACTTTAACAAAATAAGTAGAGTCCAAAACCAAGGAATGCGAATCATAACTGGAAGCCTGAAGACAACGCCTATTAATGAACTAGAAAAGATCACTTGTTTACAACCAATGCAGGACAGAAGAGATAGCAGAGCCCAGCAACAAGCAGAAAAATTTAGAAGATTGCCAGACCACCCTATGTACAACAGATTTAATGGTTTTGGAAAGGGAAGACTAAAGCGTAGCAACTTTGTAGAAACTGCAAAACGAAGGATTAGGGCAGATCCTATACTTAACATATCAACAGTCAAGCCCATACACAATGCAGACAAGTTCCCAGCTTGGAGACAGCAGCAACTGCCTGAGATGATAGAAAACATTCCTGGTATTGAGAAAAAGAACACTCAGCATGAAACCAAAAGAAGAGAAATAACCCTAAACTACATAAAAGAACATTACCCAAGCAGGAATTGGACCCATGCATATACAGATGGATCAGCCAAAAACTCAATAGAGAATGGAGGAGGAATAATTCTCCTAAATTTAAAAAATGGAGTGAAAAAAACACATTCAATGGCAACTGGAAAATTTTCAAGTAACTTCAAAGCGGAGGTACAGGCTTTGAAAACTGCAGCAGAAATGCTCCTGATGGAGGAAAATAAAGAGAAGCAAATAGCTATCTTCACAGATGCAAAGTCAGCTGTCTCAATACTGAAGAGCAATAACAGCACAGAACTAACTGACCTAAGAGCAGCACTCCATGGTCTATGCCAGAAATCCAAAAAAGTTGTAATACAGTGGATCCCATCACATTGCAGTATACCTGGAAACGAAGAGGCTGACAGACTGGCAAAAGAGGGCGGACGACTACCACAGCCTGAAATAGACATAACCTATAATGAGGCAAAGAGGTTGATAAAAAGCACTTATAGAACCAAATGGGAATCAGAGCATCCAGGCCATCAGAAGGATGATGCATATTACAAACTCGACCGAAGAGAACAAGTAGCAATCTTCAGACTCCGCACAGGACATAACAGGCTGAAATACCACTTGTTCAATAAACTAAAGCTAGGAGATACCGATGAATGTAATTGAAGAACTGGAAAAATGACAGCAAAACATTTGCTGCAGGATTGCCCAACGTATGCAGAACAGAGAAAGATATTTTGGCCCACACCTGCTTCATTTGAAGACAAGCTCTATGGAGATATCAACAAGCTAAAGTTGACTGCAGCTTACTTTAACTACATACAGGTTGACATTTAAAGGTGCATGAAGACCCAGAGGCATGAAATGGAATATTGCTTGGATAGCAAATCCATTATGTGGAAAGTCCAAATCGAAAGCTCGCTGTGTGGGCTTCATAAAAGGTGGAAAAGTGTCCTAGTGGCACGAAATGGAATATTGCTTGGATAGCAAATCCATTACGTGGAAAGTCTGAATCAAAAGCCCATTGTGTGGGCTTCATAAAAGGTGGAAGTGTCCTAGTGGCATGAAATGGAATATTGCTTGGATAGCAAATCCATTACGTGGAAAGTCCGAATCAAAAGCCCACTGTGTGGACTTCATAAAAGGTGGAAAAGTGTCCTAGTGGCACGAAATGGAATATTGCTTGGATAGCAAATCCATTACATGGAAAGTCCGAATCGAAAGCTCACTGTGTGGATGTCATCTGCAGACTGCATACTTCTGGTTTCCGGAAGAACAGCCTATGGTGAACGGAAGGCCCAATATACGGAAGTGAGGCTAAGCAGCCATGTGCAGGACGTGACGATTCCTTGGGTGAGCCCAGTACCAGAGCGCTATGTATCGGCTCTGCAAGTATGGAAGCCTCCTTGGATGGCGGGGAATGCCCATGGTCTGCCCCTGCCTTCCCTTGAGGGCTGACCAGGATCTTTGGCTGTTCTATATGGACCAGCTGGGATGGGGGATAACACCACAACAGTGAGAGTCAAACGTCCTAAGAAACCCCCGGGAAGGTTAACCCGGTCAACAAATGCCCGCAGAAGTCGGATGTGTCGGCCTAACGGCGCAAGAACGCAGCTCTGCTGTAAACAGGCACAACGCAATCACATCCGGGGAAAAAAACTCCGGATAAACGAAGAAGAAGAAGTATGGGTTGGAACACATAGAACAAAAGTCACAATACTAAGAGCATGCATAATTCAAGTGGCAACATAGGGGTGTGAAATGTGGATATTTAATAATCAGTTGAAAAATCAGGTGCGGTGGCTGAGTGACTAGAATGCCGGGTTCAGATCCTCGGTATGGTGTGGATTTTTTTTGTCAGCGGCAAAATGAAAAGTCCTAGCCTGCACAGTTCGCGGCGATTGCACTAGCCAGGGGGCTTTAATTCCTCAGGATCAAGACATGTGGTCCTACACCTCAAGGTACTATAGGCAGTAGATGACATATGACAGTTGAAAAACACATCTAACTTTGAATATAAACGTTACAGAAAAAGTATAAAAAATTAGACAGAAAGGAGAACAAGCAAGTCTATCCAACAAGAACTCAATATTAAAGAAGGTTATGAAGCAAACAATAAAGAGATATTTTGGACATGCAAAAAAAGACAAGTCTAGAAATAATTATGGAGGAAAGTGTACTAGGAAGCTGGAGAAGTAGATTAAAATGTAGATGGATTTGAGATATGTCAGATAATTTACTGTCAATTATCTAAATTTTACACATGACAGCAATAGCAGGAGGACAGCTGTATGAGTCTTATGATAGAGAGACATTTCAATTGGAGTGCAATTCTACATACAAGATGCCACTGGATAATGATGGAAATAATTATTAATAATATTATCAGGTTATTGATTGATTGATTGATTCGGGGCATTCCCATAAGCGCTCCATCCCCATCCTCAGAAGCCAGTCAGGTTATTGAATTATGTATACACTGCTGTCTGGTATATTTCCAAATAATAGATGTAATTTGCAGTAGGGAGATTAGAGTTAGACATTTTGAAAAATAGTTTTTGTTGCGAGAGTTCTTTCACAGGGGTGTGGTCATGGCATAGCAGCAGAAGCTGTAACTGTAACAAATTGATGCTATCCTATCAGAAAGGATAAGATTAAGTAAGAAGAGCAATCGTTATTAAACTTGGAGTACCCTGATGGCAATCCAAACCCTACGCCGGCTTTAAGTGGGACTTAAATGTTGGCTTCTTCTCTTTCAGAAAGCATTGAACGTACAACAATTTACTCAATTGATCAATTGCCTAGAAAATCAATCTCAGGTTGATCATCATTGATCTGATCGTAATCCCGTAACGTAATGTCCTGCAAAAGACAAAGACATGCAACAAAAGAAAAAAGCGTCAAGTTTTAAACAAACATAATTATATCAATTGTAGATAAATTTTGTTTAAATTGTGAAACTACACAACAACTCATTCAACTACTGACTACTTTCTCATTAGTCAAGTCACAAATCAAATACGAGCCGGTAGAAAAAAATGGGCGGAATGAGATTGAAACACGTCACTGGCCTGACCTACGCCTTCATTACCATACTATTACTATTACTACCGCGTTTATATTATATATAAAACTTGACAAGGTTTATATAATTTAAACAGTATATGTGCTTCTATTCAAAACTGTGCCTTTTTACAATCTACTCGCCCTTTTGGTTATTTCATTTTACCTATTCGAAAGTCGTCTGTCGACGTTTACTCTCTCTACAATGCAAGATTACTCACGGCCGCGAGAGAATTAATTGTTCTCTTGCGCCGAGTCGCTAAAAATGGCGGGAGATGCAACTTTTACATTAGCATAAAGCTACCATTGTTTTGTTTTGGTAAAAACATTGCAAAGATTTTGAATTACTTCATTATCAACTGCGTCATCATCATCATGTGTTCTGCTAAATGACGTTGGCGTTCATGCCCCTCCACATATCTTGGTCCTTGTGTGATTGTATGTCAGTTCTACTCCATTCATTCATTCCACATGTGCCATGCCGATAAGTGTGGACTGTCATGTTTCGCCATCTAACTTGATCACCAGAGTCGTGGATCAGCTCGGCGTTCTTGTCTCGACCATACCACGTGGCCAAACCATCCAGGTATTTAGTAATTTACTTCTCTGTCTCCCCCTTGTTCTCTTCCCCCAGATCTTGCAAGTTGTCACCAAGTTCTCCTGTTTATTTCTTCTCATAACGTGACCAAAACATTTTGACTGTCTACGTCTAATTTCTCTAATCTGTGTACGATTTTCATTTGCTTCTTGTGGTCATTGGTTTTATTGTTTGTCCGTGGTAATCCTCCATACCTTATAGTCGTAGACTATTAAACATTTCTCTCGGTCTGCCTCTTCAATCGCTCATCTTTCCAGTCGTCTCGATGTTCTCCAGTACCTCTTATCTCATTATATAACCAAAGAACCTAGTTTGCCTTTTCTTGTAGTTATTATATTTTTCTCAGAGCTGATCCACGACTCTGGTGATCACATGAGATGCGAAACATGACCACCCACGCTAATCGACATGGCACATGATTATGACGATAGTGTTCTAATTTCATTAGCCTTTTCCGGGAAATAGTTGTTAATTACCCAGGCGTCCAAAGTCTCTGTGCCATTCTCTTTTTTCTTCCACACACTACTATTAGTATTAGGACTAAACCCCCAGCCTCTTAGGTCAGCTGTTAATAATAATACTATTAACTTAATAGTAATAATAGCTACTAGTCATTGTTTGACACGTCATCATTCAAAAGTCGGCCATTTTTTCGTCAAAACAGTTTAACAAGTAACAAGAAAGTGGCCACAACAATGAAATGTGTTAAACTGCTGTACAAATGCAACCAATAAAGAGGTGGAAACTAGAAAGTAGAAAATGTTAGCTTTACAATCACACATGACAAAAGGGACCCTGCAGTGACATCAGCAAGCAACAGTAAAGACAATATATAATATAATATACTATACTACTATTACTACTACTATATTTCAATTCAAGTGCAGACTACATATGCAGCTAGAGCCGAAATACGAAGCAGCAGTAGCTATATATAGAGAGTGACTTTATACAATTGCATACATTGAGATCCACTGCAGGTTGATCTTCGAGGCTATTTTACGTTCATTGGTTTGTCATTACTTTCTGATCGAGAAGTTTACGTTTAAGTCTGACTGGCGGCCGGTGTTGGTGTTTAACCACCCGCCTCGCCATCATCGCACTAGAAGTTTACAGCTAGAGCGCTGTTACCATTTCAGCGGAATTGCAGAAACTTCCACTTTTAGTGATATGTTCAAAGAGTGTGAATTGTCTACTTCTAGTGCAAATTCTCTTGTTGAGCTGATTTCTTGTAAATAAAGCCTAATTACTCTGTTTATCTGCCCTGGTATTCTTAACATTATTCCTTCAAGGGGCGGCGTGGTATCGAGGTATGGTGTCCACCTCGAGTGCTGGAAGTCCCGGGTTCAAGCCCAGGTGAGGACCAGGATTTATTTCACGTGGACTTCTAGTAATAAAATTTCCCCTGGTCTCTGGGTAGTGAGATCGGACGCCCGTGTGTATTGTTGCGCACGTAAAACATCCCTTGGCCGTTGGAAATCGAAAAAAGAGTAGCCTAACGGCGCTGCCCGGGCAAAATTTCGAGTTAAAAATCTACCCAAAGTATTTCAGAATCCTCGTCGGTGCTACTGAGTTCGTGCACTTAGCTGAGTTTCTCCAGGCTCAGGTTTGAGTTAGGAGAAGAACGGAGCACTTATGGGTTACACCCGTGTGCCGTGATACTGATCCATCGACTAAACTAAACTATTCCTTATAACCACGTATCATGGAGACTCCATGTAATTAGATAATCTGTTGCTGATTGTCAATTACTCGCTCGCTACCATATGTCATGACTGGCTTTATTCTTTCTCACTTTTACGGACAAAGAATTGTTACATAAAATGTTCTTGTGAAATGTTGCTTTGGCTTCAGCTATTTTATATTTTACCTTAGTTAATACATTCTCTATCAGATGTCAAGGTCTTCATTGGGCATCAACCATTTACTATGCTGTTTCATTCTGGAGGACTTCTTTTTCTTTTTTCTATTTTGCTAGCTAACTTTGAGCTTGAGTGTAGTCCACATTGGGCTTATTTTTGCGTGTGGGCTAGCTTTCCTTATTACCAGTAACCTCATCATCAGGTGAACCAACTCCATCTTCTGAGGTTCTTTAATTTATTTCCCAAAGTCAAGGATGAGCATTACACATTTTAGACCTGCTGACCGTGTAGGAGTTGAACTCGCTACTTCGCCATCAGCACACTGGAAGTTTAAGAGCGAGCTCTCTTATCTATTCAGCCATGCTGACCTCCTTTTTGTGTTTTCTATTACTTGTTTCTCTGCTATTTAGACTATGCCTATTATTTGACTTCCTGAACTACATTTTACTTTGAGCAATCAGAGCCATGAAATCAGCCTACCTGAGACTGTTTACATTGTGTCCACCAGCTTACATACCTGGCAGATGTAAATGTCTTACTATTTTTTTTTTCGCTCGCTCATTTTGAACTCAAGCGTAGTCCATAGACACCAAATCTAGTAGTGCTGGACTGAATTCTTTGTGTGAATTAGCTTTCCCTATTATGTGCTGTGTGTTGTTTGTCCATCAAGAATGATGACCATTCATTTCCTCCTGTGGGGTTGAAAGTATGGAGCCGTGAGTTCTAAGATGGCTGATAAGGCCTATTTTAGCTCGAAATGTTCTTTGACAATGTGGACAAAGAATGCTTGACGTTTCTGGAGGAGGATTTCCTGCAGTGGTTTTTCTGTTCTGTCTTTTCTTCACAGCTCTTGCACTCCTAGTTGCCTCGCATATGACTGCACCTTTGCGCAATGATGCACGCCACGAATTTCGGTCTCTGGCTGCAGCCTCCCAGGTGTCATGATGAATTCCAAAAGCATTCAGTGAAATTTTTAGAGTGTCTTTAAAACGTTTCCTCTGTCCACCTTGGGAGCGTTTACCACAACGCAGTTCGCTGTAAAAAATTCGTTTAGGGAGCCTGTGATCTGGCATGCGAGTCAAGTGACCAGCCCAGCGAATCTGATTCTTCATCAGTAGAGTGTGGATACTGGGCATGAATGCTCTTTCTAGGACTTCAGTGTCTGGAATCTTGTCTTGCCATTTAATCTTCAGTAGCTTCCTTAGGCAGACTGTGTGGAAGTGGTTTAATTTCCTAGCGTGTCGCTGATAAACAGTCCAGGTTTCACAAGCATATAGCAGTGTGGATAATACAACTGCTTTGTAGACTTTTAGCTTTGTTTGCAGGCTTATTCCATTTCTGTCCCATACATTCTTGTACAGTCTGCCAAAGGCTGCACTGGCCTTGGAGATTCTTGCATTCACTTCGTCATCGATTGTGGCAGCTTGTGACACGGTGCTGCCAAGATAGGTGAATTTGTCCACAACACTTAGTCTATGATCATTCACTTTGATATTCGGCACAGTGTGATTATTCCCTGGAGCTGGCTGGTACATAACTACAGTCTTCTCCAAGTTGATATTGAGCCCAAAGTTGGCACAGGCATGTGAGAAAGCTGAAACATTATGTTGCATGTCCGTATCTGAGTTGGCGTATAGAGCGCAATCATCAGCAAACAGGAGCTCTCTGACGGTGCCGCTGTTAATTTTGGTTTTAGCTTTCAGCCTTCTGAGATTGAATAACTTTCCATCCATACGGTAGTTGATGTCTATTCCAATGTCGTCGTTCTCGAAGGCATTCATCAACATGGCTGAAAACATGAGGCTGAACAGTGTTGGTGCCAGGACACATCCTTGCTTCACTCCATTGGTGACAGGAAAGGGTTCAGACAGTTCACCATTTTCCTGTACTCTTGCCTGCATGCCGTCATGAAATAGCCGCACTATTTGGACAAACTTTCGTGGACAGCCATATTTTGCCATAATCTTCCACAGTCCTTCTCTGCTGACTGTATCAAAAGCCTTGGTAAGGTCAATGAAAGTGGAGAACATTTCGAAGTTCTGTTCCTGACATTTCTCTTGCAGCTGCCTTGCAGCGAAAATCATGTCAACAGTTCCACGTTCTTTTCTGAAGCCACATTGACTCTCAGGAAGAAGACCTTGATCGAGATGGGCTGTGAGGCGATTGAGAAGAATTCTGGCGAGTATCTTCCCTGCAATTGAAAGCAAGGAGATGCCTCGGTGGTTGTCACAGGATTGGCGGTTTCCTTTACGTTTGTAAAGGTGGACTATTGACGCGTCCTTAAAATCTTGTGGCATGGTCTCGTTCATCCATATGTTTGTGAAGACTTGGTGAAGCTGCTTTGTTAGGACCGGCCCACCTGCCTTGTATATCTCTGCTGGGATGGAGTCAGGACCAGGTGCCTTGCCGCTGGAGAGTTGCTGGATGGCTTTGTTTATTTCCACCATGGTTGGCAGGTCATCAAGAGTCTCATTGGTGTGAACTTGAGGAAGGCAGTTGATGGTTTCATCATCGAAGAAGGAAGTTGCATTTAAGATTTTGCTGAAATGCTCTGCCCAGCGTTGGAGGATTTCTTTCTTATCGGTGACCAATGTTCCCCCATCTGCACTGAGGAGGGGAACTATGCCTGGTGATGAAGGACCATAGACCGCTTTCAGTGAGTCGTAGAAGTTTTTCATATCATGTCTGTCAGCAAAGCCCTGAATTTCATCAGCTTTGCTGCTCAGCCAGGAGTCCCGCATGTGCCGAAGTTTCTGCTGCACTACTCTCTGAATGTTCTTGAAAGCATCTTTTTTTTATGTTGACTTTGGGTCATTCAAATGTGCCTTGAGGAGAAGATGTTTCTCGGCCAGCAATTGGTTGATGTCTTCGGAATTTTCATCAAACCAGTCTTTATGCTTTCGGGGGGCTGGCCCCAGGATTTCCATAGCAGTGTTGTAAATTGTGTCCTTTAGGCTCTCCATTCTGTTTCTGTATCCTGTTTAGCTTCAGCATTGGGCTTGAGGCGGTCTTCCAGCATATTTTCAAACGACTGCTGCATTTTCTTGCTGTTTAGGCGGGTGACATTTAGCTTTGTTTGCATTTTCGCCCCTTGAGGACGCCGTGGTGGCCTGATGTGGATGTTCATTTTCGAGACAATGAGACGATGGTCTGTCCAACATTCGGCACCACACATGGATTTTGTCACTCGAACGTCTTGTCTGTCACTCCTCCTGACGATGACATAGTCAATGAGGTGCCAGTGTTTCGAGCGAGGGTGCATCCACGATGTCCTATTTCTCATGGGGAGACGGAAAATTGTGTTCGTAATCAGGAGATCATGTTCGGCACATGTCTGAAGGAGGCGGAGTCCATTGCTGTTACAATTTCCGACTCCATGCTTTCCAATAATGCCACTCCAAGAGGTGGTGTCCGTGCCTACTCTGGCATTGAAATCCCCAAGGAGTATAAGTTTGTCTCCTTTGGGAACAGATGTTAATACGTTGTGCAGGTCCTCATAGAGCTTGTTCTTGACATCATCTTCGTTGGTCATAGTTGGTGCGTAGACACTCACAATGGTTGCGTGCTTCCTTCCATTCAGCAGAGGCAACTTCATGGTCATGAGCCTGTCGTTTATAGCCTTTGGAAATCCAGCTAATTTGCCGACCAGGGCCGACTTAATGGCAAATCCCACACCGGATTGGCGTCTTTCCTCGCTTTTCCTTCCACTCCAGAAAAATGTGTAGCCGGCACCAATTTCACAGATTTGGCCTTCTTCTGCAAGTCGTGTCTCGCTCAAGGCTGCAATGTCGATGTTGTACCTGCCCAGCTCTCTCCCAATCAGTGCTGTACGTCTCTCTGGACCCGACGCGCCGTCTCTGTCAAGTAGGGTGCGTACATTCCAAGTTCCAATTGTTAAGGGAATATGGTTTACTCTTTTAGCTTTGCTTGTTTTATCTTTCTTTGTATGTCGACCGCAGTTAGGGTACCCACCAACCGCGGCTATCTGGTTAGGTAGTGATGAAGCAGACAATGTTTAGGGCACCTTTTCTAGCCCCTTCCTCATGCTATGGAGGTGAGCAGTGTGTTGCTATAGAGGGCTGCTCAGTCGCTCAGGGGGCTGCCGAATCCCACTGCTGCTCCGGTCAGTAGAAGACGACCATATGGCCTGAGCCGCCTGTGTGCAGGTCTGCGACTACGGCTGCCAACGTACCCACGCCTGCCGCTTTGCCGCTCGCCCATCGCCACAGGGCTTGAAGGTTGATATGTGACGTTGGATGAAGAATGACTTGCGCGATGACTTGGATTAAAGTGAGGAAGAGTTGCGCAATTCGTCGACCTCACTGTCTCGCCTGAGTCCATCTGAGTCCAGTGGCAAGACAAGTCGAGACGATTGGAGACGAATACAGGTGCAGTGGATGACCAGGGCGCTCTACGTGCCTTGCCGTGATCATTACGTTCCACAACGCTTTGCAGGTAAACGCCGTCTTGCCCGTTGAATCAGGAATGATTTCTTCCGCGCAGTCTGCCGAATCCTGTCTTCACATGCTGGGTAGGCATACCCTAGTTTACCTCTTGGTTTGACACCAAATCGGATACCCATGCCTGGTTTAGCCAGCCTCTCACAGCTGTTGCCCGGGGGGTGGCCGCTGTCGCATGCTGACAGCTACTAGGAGCCACAGGCACGAGCTGGGTGTCAGACTTGGACCAGTGGGGGATGGGTCCACAACACTTAGACTATGACCATTCACTTTGATATTCGGCACAGTGGGATTATTCCCGGGAGCTGGCTGGTACATAACTACAGTCTTCTCCAAATTGATATTGAGCCCAAAATTGGCATAGGCATGTGAGAAAACTGAAACATTATGTTGCATGTCCGCCTCTGAGTTGGTGTATAGAGCGCAATCATCAGCAAACAGTGTCCCTCGCCATCAGGCGAACCCACTCTGACTTCAGAGGTACTTGTAATTAACGTCCCCAAGTCAAGGACAATAGGTCAACATTTTAGTCCAACTAACCAGTGTAGGGACTGAAACCCTTACCTCGGCATCAGCACATCAGATGTTTAAGAACACACGTTGTTATCCATGCAGCCATGCTGACCTATCTTACTATTTCACTGTATAAGTTAAACACATCCGCTGACAGCATAGTCCAAGTGATAAACCTAGTTGGAGGTCAGCATGGCCGAATGAATAAGAACACTGGCTCTTAAAATTCCGGTGTGCTGATCATAGCTCCAGCAATGACTCTCTGGAGTCTCCTGGAATATACACTAGTGAACCAAACAGGCAAACCAGTCTATTCAGCAACAGCCGGCCGCCATCATTCCGAACATTCAGTTCATGCTACAAACAACCGCGGACAGATGTAAAAGCATCCCACATGAAATTCACAGCTCACAGTGTCGCGCCATGCACTCATTCAACAGCAGGGTGACGGAACCATGCACTACCAGTCCAACATGAGGAAAATGTGAATGCAAACCATAGCTACAAGCATAAACACTCCAGAGGTCTTAACGGTTCAGTCGCCTATCCGCCATGTTGGGGACCGGAAAAAATACTCAAATGTGATAAATTTTACAGATCTTGCACTGTTCTTTTTCAACAACAATTTTTCTTCTTCTGCCCTTTAACCTCTATTAGAATATACACCCTCAACCAAGCTGTTCTGTATTTTGTTGTCTCTGCAGTTTGTACTATATCCTCCCGTATTATTCATATGTTTCTACTTCTCTTCTTTCTGTTTTTTTTTTTTTTTTTAGTTACATGTCCTTCACAGGACGTAGCAGTCAACCCCAGCATTTTGGCTGTTCGTGATTCCTGGGCAAGTTTTACATTCAGTAGTTTGACATTGCTTTCTGAACGACCAGCTCCTATACCTTTTTCGAAAAAAAACCCAGCACCACTGTATTTCGAACTCGGGTATACAGGATTACGAATCGCGTCCGTAACACCTTCACCACGGAGCCAGGTAAGTCTCCTTATATTTCATTTGCCTTGTGGATTTCAGTGAAAGAACTTTCTAGTTTTATTTACACTTAGAAGCTTTCTGTATGCTTTGTTCCATTTTGTTTCGCAGAATCCCAAAATGCTGATAGGCCTACATGTATTATACTTTTTCTAACACCTGTACTGTCATTCCCAATTCATACATACTTCTGACATTTCAGGTGCCAATTTGTATAGAGGGTTTTTTTTTTTCTAGGTGAAAGGAAGGTAATATGTGACATGCACGCATTGTGGCTTTCTCTGCATCATGTCACACCTCTTCTAAGAGTCTTGTTTCTTCTTGGTTTGCTCAGTTATTCTTTTAATCTTATCTTTAGAAGAGCCTTCTTTCTTCTTTGGTTTTCTGTTATTCTTTTAATCTTATCTTTAGAAGAGCTTCTTTCTTCTCGGTTATTCTTTTTATCTTATCTTTAGAACAGCCTTCTTTCTTCTTTGGTTTTCTGTTATTATTGTTATCTTAACTTTAGAAGAGCCTTCTTTCTTCTTGGTTTGCTAAGTTATTCTTTTAATCGTATCTTTAGAAGAGCCCTCTTCTTGGTTTGCTCAGTTATTCTTTTTATTATATCTTTAGAAAAACCTTCTTTCTTCTTGGTTTGCTCAGTTATTCTTTTAATCTTATCTTTATAAGAGCCTTCTTTCTTCTTGGTTTGCTCAGTTATTCTTTTAGTCTTCTTCTTCTGCGTTCATCCGGATTTTTTTTCTTTCGGATGTGACTGCGTTGTGCCTGTTTACAGCAGAGCTACGTTCTTGCGCCGTTATGCCAACACATCCGACTTCTGCGGGCATATGTTGACCGGGTTAACCTTCCCGGGGATTCTTTTAGTCTTATCTATAGGAGAGCCTTCTCTCTTCTTGGTTTTTTAAGTTATTTTTTTTATTGTATCTTATGAAGAGCTTTCTTTCTTCTGGGTTTGCTCAGTTATTCTTTTTATTTATTGTATCTTTAGATGAGCCTTCTTTCTTCTTGGTTTGCTGAGTTATTCTTTTAATCTTATCTTTAGAAGAGCCGTCTTTCTTCTTGGTTTGCTCAGTTTTTCTTTTAATCTTATCTTTAGAAGAGCCGTCTTTCTTCTTGGTTTGCTCAGTTTTTCTTTTAATCTTATCTTTAGAAGAGCCTTCTTTCTTCTTGGTTTGCTCAGTTATTCTTTTAATCTTATCTTTAGACTTTACTTGTTCGTGGTTGGTTGGACTTTGCAGCTAAAGTTTTTACGGGGTGGAGTCACCAGCTCCACAAAAACCCTCCTCAGTCAACAACTATGCATTATTGTAAAAGGTTCTACATTCAAAGACTCATGTTACACCAAGTCTCAACAACAGCATTCATGCTCTGATAATCCTGATGAATGTAGGATACATTTACACAATAAAGGTAGATTCCAGTAGTGCAGTAGCTATGATCTGTCATCTGATTATACTGCCTATAGTACCTTGCAGTGTAGGGGAGGGGGTGGTCTTGAGTCTGAGGAATTAAGGCGCCTGGCTAGTGCAATTGCTGCGAACTGTGCAGGTTAGGATTTTCTTTTTGCCCCAGACAGAAAAAAAAATCCACACCTTACCGAGGATTTGAACCCGGGTCTCCCGGATGAGAAACCGGAGTTCTTAGCCATTTGGCCAGCCGCTCCCCTGGTAGCTATGATCGCAAGCAGTAAAACAATGGAAGTGTTCGCAGTAACAGTGGCACTATTGTGATTTGTCACAAAACTACATTCATTCTTGCTTCCTATATGATTCATTGAGGAAGATCTGGAAATTTAAGGCAAATGTTGTATGCAGACATTAGAATGAACCTCTGTACAGGTCGCCTATTCATGTGAGTTAAATTAATCTTTGTACGAAGACATGCAGATGTTGTGGGCAATGAAAGAGCTGATAAGCTGGTTTACAATACCACAATATCAGTATGAAGCCACATGTATGCGCATGCATGTGAGAAGGGGTGGGAGTGAGACTGAGATCAGACATCCAAAAACATGGAATTGAAGAACAAATATCATACTCTCTTGCAGAAATAAAGAAACCAATAAACATGAATGTTCAAATAAATCTTTTATTATAAAAAGAACACATTACAACAATAAAAAGAGATAGTTTAACAAAAAATCTACCAAAAAGCTAAAATCACTGTCTTCTTAATAGCAGCAAATTGGCAGGTACACACACAGGCAGGCAAGAGTTTTTTAAAAATTTACCATTATTACTTTGTTTGCAACTAAACACCATCAGCATCACTGGCCCTGAAAAATAGGGTCGGCATCCATGTATCTCCACAGATCTCAATCCTTGATGTTCTGGATCCATTTTACTGACATTATTCCTCCATCTCTACTGTCATAGGCTATCCAGCATCATTTCTCTCTGTCTGTCCCTGCTACTTTAACAGGTGATGTTTCCATCATCATCATCATGTGCCATGCTGATAAGCATGAGTGGTCATGTTTCGCCATCTGATACGATCACCAGTCGTGGATCAGCTGTGTGGTTTCATCTTGATTATGCCATTTGGCCAAGCCATCCAGATATTTACTTCTCTGCCTTCCCCTTGTTTTTTCCCCCTCAATCTTACCAGGTGTCACTAAATTCTCCAGTTTATTTCTTCTCATCACGTGCCCCAAAAATAACTTGACTGTCTACATCTAATTTCTCTGATCAATTTACGATTTTAATTTTTTTCTTGTAGGACTCACTCATTGGTTTTTCTGTTTGTTTCCAGTCATCACAATATTTTTTCAATGCTTCTATTCACATTACTTGACCAAAGAACATTGCTTGTCCCTTTCCTACAGTTGTATATTATGTTCTACTTTCAATAGCCTTTTCCTGGCAATCGTTGTTAGTTACCGTGTCGTCCAAGATATTGACAACATTCCTCTCAGAAACCACATCTTCTTTGCCTCGAAGCTCTTCTTAATTTGCTCATTTGCATTCCAAGATTCAACTTAACATATCGAAAATAAATAACAAATGAAAAAGCGTTTTCCAATGTACAAAAACCCTCTGTCATATAGGTTATGGGAGGGAAGGTATGAGGACAGAGGGTAGTGTGTGTGGGAGGGGGAAGGGAGAAAGAAAGGAGGGACGTGGGAGAGAGAGGAAGGGAGAGAGAGCATGAGAGAGCTCAAATGTTATAATATTCCAGATCTGAGACAGCAGTATTCTAGCCATTCAGCCACCTACTAAATTTACATTTATATGTAATCCAATGACAGCTACTGCCATAAGGTTGTGAAGTGTTAGGCTTTTCCCATATGCAAGCTTACAACATAATGAGGTGGAATTCCCCAATTTCCCTCTTCTGCTTCTTCTTCTGCCTCTTCTACTGGGTCACAGGTCCTCAATCAACTCATGCCAAGCGAACCCATCCTTTGCTATTCCTTTTAGCTTCCTAATGTCCCCATATTAATCATATTTGTCTCTAATTGTCTTCTCCATGACGTTTTTTAAGTTTCCTTCTATTTCATAGACTCTGGGTGACCATTCCTTTACAGGTATTTCCAGAAAATTCTGAAAATCATTTGGCATACATCTGACAAGGCTGGCGTAACACCACAGCTTTACTTTTTTTTTTTTTTTTTTCGCATATCCTTTACAGGACATCGCTGTCAACATCAGCATCTTTCTGCTGATTGTTGATTTCTTGGCAAGATTATGCTCAGTAGTTTGCCATTGCTTTCTGAGCAAGCGGCTCACATACCCCGTAAGTTACCGACATGGAGAGAACCACTACCGATTCTCACACAACGTCACGTTACTCACGAGAGTATACGAGATTACGGAGAAAGTCGTGTAACCTCTAGACCAGGGACGCCGGCACAGCCTTACTAGTTGGGATAAATCCTGCTACAACTCAAGACTGAATCATGACTAGCGCCTCGGCAAGCAAGTGCACTAACCTCTATGCCACTATGGCCCATAAGTTAAGAGGTCAATAAACGGCAACCCCATAACAAATACCACCATAAAGGATGCGAAGTTTCAGCACTCCACACATACTAGTTTACATCCCTGCAAAGGTGAGTGGCCAGTTGTTTCTACTGCTGTTTTCTCTTCTCTTCCCTTACAACCCCCCCCCCCCCCCCCCCCCCCCCCCCCCCCGCACAAATTGTCTGGAAGGGAAATGGGACAAGAAAAGAAACTGGACACCCTACCTCATATTTCTTGGCCTAGAATATATGAAGGCCTGGCACTTCATACCTCAATGGCAATATCCGCTCTATGTGACTACTTTTACCTTTTTGAAGTCTCGACATACACTTACTGCTTCAACATTATCAGTGGTAACAATTCGTGACCTTGTGGAACCAATTATCAACGTGACATTTGCCAGCTCTGTAAAAACAGGCAACATATTCAAAACCTGAAAAATGTGTCATACATCACATAAATAAGTTCAAACAAATGAGTATTCACACCATGACATGTCTGGCAATGATGCAAATATGACATACATTTAATTTTAAAACAAAACATTACAGTCTATTTTCAAATATATAACCAAATAAACATGGTGTCCGTGTATGTTTTGATATTATATTGTAATCAGATCTTAATGGATTTCAATGGAAACAACAAACAGTAGTTGAAGACAAACCAATAAGGGCCAAAACAAAGTTCTGAAGCAGGAATCTGTAGTGGGTATGTGGAGTGTTAGGACCATCTTATTTTGTAGGCCTGAATGTATGGATACATATGTGCCCAGTCTTTCCCTTTCTTAGCGAATGGTGAGTGCAGGCATTGACCTCTCATCTGACCGCACGCATGACTTTATCAGCATAACTTCCTAACAATTACCACAACACGCCCGTTAATCAAGGATAACATTTATTAAACAAAGAGGTATGCACAGGTCTATCAAATCAGACCTGCATGGAATGAAAGCGACCAGCACACGACAGACAATTATGGAATGGAAATGGAATGACCATAAAACTTCTTGACCAGCCCAATGGCTGGAATACTTGATGATGATAGTGAATCACATCTTACAACATAAAGTTAACAGTCATGCAAAAAGCTGTAGCTAAAAACTGTAAATACATTATGACACAAAAAAGTCAGGAATGAATAAACAACTGAATTATTATTCTCTGTAAAACTGAGCTGTATCACATATCACTGTGAAGCTTTGTCAGGACTAAGTCTTATAAGATTAAACTGCTGTCATTTCAACACTGAAAATGGGATGGCAAAAACCGGAAAGTTGGGATGGCAAAAAACAAAATATCAAATGTGTTGGAGTTGAACACAGTCACATATATTGATCTTAAGTACAGTATCTAAGAGAGCCACGGTAGCGCAGTGACTAGCATGCTTGAATACTGGCCCGGTGGCAACATGTTCGAATCCCTACTGTGGCAGACTTTAAAAAAAATTGATCTTAGGCTCTCAGGTCAACCTGGCTTAAAATGGGTACCAGGAAGTGAGCTGGGAAGTAAAGGGGGCCAGTGTGATATTGATCACATGACCAGCCAAGAGCTGATTGGTCAATAAACATATAGCGCTAGCACCATATACCAAATATGCCTCAAGGCATGTAAATAAAAACAGAAAAAAAGTGATATCTTCAGTATATCGAGTGACATATTTAATGCACTGTTTACAGCATTTACAATATACCACAAGTGACATCAACACATCACATGCAACAACTTCAGTGCGCTATGGGTGACAATTTCAAAACATCATGTGTGACTATGAAATTGTTAACACAACATGTGTGATAAATCAGTACAGTGTTACTTATGTGTGACCATAGGGTCTTCAATGCACCATGTGTGATATCTTTAATACACCCTGTGTGACATCTTCAGCACATCATGTGACACATTCAATGTATCTTAAATGACATTTGCAATACACCCTCAGTCCATTATTGTGACATCTTCCATCAGTCCATTACTGTGACATCTTCATTGCACCATACACATCTGTAATGAATGAATCACCAAAAAACAAGAAGTAGATTGTGAGCTTTACTAGAACACGATTGCAAGAAAAAAAAGTGGGCGTTGAGGCCAAAGCCTTCGTCAGCACAGAGCAAACATACACAAACAGACACGCAACTACACACAAAAAAACTACATGAAAATATTAAGGTTACTTAGCTGAATACGCCTTAAGCGGCTGTAAGTTGATTGAATTAATCAGATGTGTGGTTTAGGTGGTCAAAGCACTAACGGTCAGTAACACCAGAAGCTCAAGGATTGGCTAAGCCGCCCAGTGGGTGACACCCGCTAGGTGGATAGGGGGACGCCCACGTGAGCGAAAGGTGAAACTGGGATTAGTAGAGTACTATAGGCTGGACTCCCTGGTCTAGGGGTTAACGTCTTTCTCCGTAATCCTGTATATCCAAGCGATGAACATAACCTGCGCGAGAATTGGTAGTGGTTCTTGCCGCGTTGGTAACTTAGGGGTATGTGAGCCAATCGCTCAGAAAGCAATGGCAAACTACTGAGCATAATCTTGTCAAGATAACAATCAGCTGAAAGATGGTTTGAGGTGCCTGTGCTACGAAGGATAGAGGAAACACACATTGACATAACTTCGATATTTGCCAAAGTTGAGCCATGGGAAATGTATTATCTCATGCAATGGCCATGTTTTCTGCTGGAAAAACTGCAGAAATTTCTGCAATTCAGCGACATGCAATTGAGTAGATTTGCCAGACAAAAATATAAAAGAGACATGGCAACATTAATAAAGAACATTGAAACCAAGCTTCCAAACCTACACAACAAACGCTGTAGCTGTAGTCAACTGGAAGTGCTTGAGCAGCTCGACCGATACTTGGAAAAGAAAGTGTACAAAATCTGTCAAGATCCAAAGGGTGATGTAAGCTCCGGCAGGTTACGCAAGATGCAGCGAAGAGCCAGAATCCAAAAGGGACTGGTAAAGATCATGTCATACTCTCGAAGCCTGCGTGAACCAAACCTCAGAAAACCCCATTGACATAACTTCGATATTTGCCAAAGTTGAGCCATGGGAAATGTATTATCTCATGCAATGGCCATGTTTTCTGCTGGAAAAACTGCAGAAATTTCTGCAATTCAGCGACATGCAATTGAGTAGATTTGCCAGACAAAAATATAAAAGAGACATGCAACATTAATAAAGAACATTAAAACCAAGCTTCCAAACCTACACAACAAACGCTGTAGCTGTAATCAACTGGAAGTGCTTGAGGAGCTCGACCGATACTTGGAAAAGAAAGTGTACAAAATCTGTCAAGATCCAAAGGGTTTGTAAGCTCTGGCAGGTTACACAAGATGCGGCGAAGAGCCAGAATCCAAAAGGGACTGGTAAAGATCATGTCATACTCTCGAAGCCTGCGTGAACCACACCTCAGAAAACCCCATTGACATAACTTCGATATTTGCCAAAGTTGAGCCATGGGAAATGTATTATCTCATGCAATGGCCATGTTTTCAGCTGGAAAAACTGCAGAAATTTCTGCAATTCAGCGACATGCAATTGAGTAGATTTGCCAGACAAAAATATAAAAGAGACATGGCAACATTAATAAAGAACATTGAAACCAAGCTTCCAAACCTACACAACAAACGCTGTAGCTGTAATCAACTGGAAGTGCTTGAGCAGCTCGACCGATACTTGGAAAAGAAAGTGTACAAAATCTGTCAAGATCCAAAGGGTGATGTAAGCTCCGGCAGGTTACACAAGATGCGGCGAAGAGCCAGAATCCAAAAGGGACTGGTAAAGATCATGTCATACTCTCGAAGCCTGAGTGAACCAAACCTCAGAAAACCCCATTGACATAACTTCAATATTTGCCAAAGTTGAGCCATGGGAAATGTATTATCTCATGCAATGGCCATGTTTTCTGCTGGAAAAACTGCAGAAATTTCTGCAATTCAGCGACATGCAATTGAGTAGATTTGCCAGACAAAAATATAAAAGAGACATGCAACATTAATAAAGAACATTAAAACCAAGCTTCCAAACCTACACAACAAACGCTGTAGCTGTAATCAACTGGAAGTGCTTGAGGAGCTCGACCGATACTTGGACAAGAAAGTGTACAAAATCTGTCAAGATCCAAAGGGTGATGTAAGCTCCGGCAGGTTACGCAAGATGCGGCGAAGAGCCAGAATCCAAAAGGGACTGGTAAAGATCATGTCATACTCTCGAAGCCTGCGTGAACCAAACCTCAGAAAACCCCATTGACATAACTTCAATATTTGCCAAAGTTGAGCCATGGGAAATGTATTATCTCATGCAATGGCCATGTTTTCTGCTGGAAAAACTGCAGAAATTTCTGCAATTCAGCGACATGCAATTGAGTAGATTTGCCAGACAAAAATATAAAAGAGACATGCAACATTAATAAAGAACATTAAAACCAAGCTTCCAAACCTACACAACAAACGCTGTAGCTGTAATCAACTGGAAGTGCTTGAGCGGCTCGACCGATACTTGGAAAAGAAAGTGTACAAAATCTGTCAAGATCCAAAGGGTGATGTAAGCTCCGGCAGGTTACACAAGATGCGGCGAAGAGCCAGAATCCAAAAGGGACTGGTAAAGATCATGTCATACTCTCGAAGCCTGCGTGAACCAAACCTCAGAAAACCCCATTGACATAACTTCGATATTTGCCAAAGTTGAGCCATGGGAAATGTATTATCTCATGCAATGGCCATGTTTTCAGCTGGAAAAACTGCAGAAATTTCTGCAATTCAGCGACATGCAATTGAGTAGATTTGCCAGACAAAAATATAAAAGAGGCATGGCAACATTAATAAAGAACATTGAAACCAAGCTTCCAAACCTACACAACAAACGCTGTAGCTGTAATCAACTGGAAGTGCTTGTGGAGCTCGACCGATGCTTGGAAAAGAAAGTGTACAAAATCTGTCAAGATCCAAAGGGTGATGTAAGCTCCGGTAGGTTACACAAGCTGCGGCGAAGAGCCAGAATCCAAAAGGGACTGGTAAAGATCATGTCATACTCCCGAAGCCTGCATGAACCAAACCTCAGGAAACCCCAGTGACGGTCTAGAGCAGTGGTTCTCAACCGGTGGGGAATTCCCCCCCCAGGGGGGAATTTTAGGGTTTCCAGGGGGGGAATGAAGATCATTTTAAGATCGTGTTAATACAAGAACCGATTACTTGATATTGCTTTTCCCTTCATACTTTACAGTTATGCACGTCTCATCCTTCTAAAATTCATTTTATAAAGTAAGTAGACCCACAAATTACGTTTTATGTGGATGTCTAGACCTGCTTTAACATATTTACCTTCCATTTATACGTATACTGTGTAGGGGTGGGAGGAATTTTAGGTAGGAAATATGAAAGGGGGGGAATGACGTTCAAGTCAAGTCGTCAAGAGGAAGAATATGAACTTTCTTCAATTTGGGTGAGGTGGTAGGTTTATACATATCTACTATCTCAATATTGGGCCATACATATATAGCATGCTAGTATACGTTATCTAAGACATTTACATTGGTGTGTGTATATATTGCCAACTGAGCATTGCATTAGGCAAATGGACTCTGGCCATCTTTGTTCTGACCTGTGTTCCTTTTACACCAGCTGGTAGAAGGTTTGCTTTTTCAACCACACCTTCCCAAAGACACTGTACAGTTGTAGCTGTGATAGTTGTGAAGTGGAAGAATATGAACTTTGTTCAATTTGGGTGAGGTGACAGATTTATACACGTCTCCCATCTCAATATTGGGCCATGTCATAATCTCCCCACCAGTTCTACCGCGTCGTCGTCAACGACGCCTGGCAATTACGGCCAGGTCTGCCTGTGAGCGACACTAACCACGCTGTGACAGGAATGGTCAGTCGGTACATGCGTGGGACATGAAGTCCACGCAGGGACACAACCCCGACTAGCGAAAACTCACAGCGGTTAGCGCCAGACAGCTTGGGACGGTTGTACAGGACAGACGGATTGAATGGTGCTCGTATGACTTGTGTGTATGAACGCCAATAGATAGAAAGCCTGTGTGAGTATAGGAGACTGTGCGCCTGGTATGTAGGATTGTGAGTTGGATACATTGCATTGATATATCTATTGATTGTATTATGGCATCGTTATTGTAATTGTGCGATGCATGTAATGGTTGTGATGAGTGAGAAGTCTGAATAAAGTGTTTGAATTGTATTTGCAGTGTGTCACGTAAAGTCATTCTGTGACAGTGTTTGTATCACATCTGTTAGTGATTACGAGCCTGTGTTATTGCTGAATGCAAGATTCTGACAGGTGTGAACGTGGGTGCATCGTCCAGCTTGAACCAGTTATAAAATAGATGCGAATGCGGATGTATCGTCCATCTTGGAACTAGTTGTAAAATAGGATTGAACGTGTGTGTAAGCGGAAAGTTTTGGAAAGAAAGCAACATGGAAAGTAAGTTGTTGAATGTGTTGAACGGACGACAGTACGACTAACAAACATACTCGACAGCACACAAACCTACAAAACTTAGTTGACAACGCATACACCACATAAACGTACATGTCCTAATATTTTCTTCTACCAAAAAGCAACAGGTTTTTGTGTCATCCGAAACCGTTAGCAAGTAAAGTTCATTTTTTTCCGGGCAGTAACGATCAGGCAGCCATTCTCTGGTACAGTGTTCCAACATACTCCAGAGCTCCAAAGTCACTTAAGTATTATCTTTTTTCACATATACTTTTGTATGTAAGTCTAGGCACAAGCTGTATTTGATAAATATTGTACAAAGTATTGTATTTACTAACACCATAATTAAATTTTTTGTACATTCATTGTATCTGAAATAGTTCATCATGTCTACATTGAACGATTTCATTGAATCTGGTTTAAAAATGAAGTTAACTGGTGATGAGTTAACAAAATGGAGTGAGGCAAAATATGCAGAGTATGTCCAACGTGAAGATAGAGCTGCTGAGGAAGAAAGCTGAAAAAGGCAGAATTAGAAACTGCTAGAAAGCAGTACAGAGTTAGCGGCAAAACAAACAGCAGAAACGAGATCTGCTAGATAAAGAAAAGCTTGAGATCTATGCCCAAAGTAAGAGGGAAGAACTTGAAATGCAGCTGAAAATTAACAGCTGGAAGCTGAACATCAGCAGATAAGATTCTAGAAAGTCAGAAAGACTAGAAAAAGAGAATCAGTACAAAAAGTACCAAGGGATCGTCAAAAATTTCACCACGGGCGACTGCATTGCAGCTTCACCCAGAATTTGAAACGATAATGGAGCATTATCAGATCCCAGAGACTGAATGGAACATTAGTATATATGAAAAGTCTTTCAGGGGAACCTCTCAAAGTGATAGAGACCATTCCCAAAGATCTCAGGAAAGACTATCAATATATTAAGTCCAAAATTCTGTCACACTTCCTGTTAGATGAAGAAGCTACACAGAACAGTTTAGTAAATTAGCTCCAAAACCTACACAAACTTTCTCTGACAACATCTCAGTAGTACAGGATATATTTAGTAAATGGCTGTCAGCAGCCAAAGTAAATAACAGCTTTGATAAGTTGAAAGATCTAATTCTTAGAGATAATATCATTTCATCTCTACCACCACCATTTTCTAAATTTCTGCAAGAATGTGAGTGCGAGAGTGTGCAACATATAGAGAAACGAGGTTCGGCTTATTTCACAGCCAACAAACAGTGTTTTACTAGTGGATTGACTGACACAGACTATGTAGCAGCCGCTACCTGTGACAGAACGAAGTCAGGTCCCTACAGTAAACAGAAACCCTTTAAGCAATCTGCTAATAAGTATTACCAATGCAGATATTGCCATCTTCCACATAATGAAAGTGATATGTGCGACAAACACCCAGGGTACCTCACATACTTGCAAAACTATATAGATAAGCAAGATAGATAAGGAGAGAAAGAGCTATAAACGACTAACCAAATGCTTCCTTTGCAAGGCATATGGCCACTGGCGTCATGCTTGTAAAGGTAAACAAATGACCAGAAAGGCTAATGCAGCCATGTTTGATAGCTCTTCCTCAGATGAGGAACAAGTAGAAAATCATCCTGTTAATGCAGCACAGGCCATTGATGTATTTCATCTTGAAAAATGTACCATCTGTGATCGTTTTCATGAAGATGGCTTATTAACATGCGGCCACTCAATACCTATTGCCAATGAAGAAGCTAATTTGGTAATAAACTCCAAAGGTAAACTTAACATCCACCAAGGATTTGTAAATGGCAAATCTGCCACCGTTTTACGAGATAGTGGATGTACTCTTATTGGTTTGAAGAGAGACTTTATTTTACCTTCAGATTATACAGGCAAACATGTTACATGCAGAACTTTCTCAGGTAACATCGAGAAATACCCACTTGCATGGACATATATTGACACCCCATTTCTCACAGGAAAGGTTAAATGCGCAGCATTATCCAACCCATGTTGTGACATAATCGTGGGTAACCTTCCTGAAGTAAATGATATGCCACATGACAGTATAACATCTTCTGCCGAATGTATTGTTGATAATGCAATATCATCTTCAACTGAATATACTGTTGACAATGTATTATCATCTTCGAATGAATGTATGTTTGCAAATTCATTAACTTCATCACATGATTGTATTGGTCTAAATGTAACATCACCTTGTCATGTTGTTGATATTTCAAATGCAGTAACTAGATCTGCTGCAAAAGTGCAAGATCAAATTAACCAGACAGAGGCTTTGGAAATGTTAAGCCCAGTTATATTACCTCCTAAGACCATGAGGGAAAATTTCATAACAGCCCAAAAGGCCGATTTATCTTTGCACAAATATTTTAATTTAATAGGCCAAAAGCCAAGAATAACAAAGAATGCTAGATGGCATTTTGCCCTCAAAGGTGGTATCCTTACACGGTACTACACCAAAGGTACCAACACCACTGAGCAAACGGTGTTACCAACCGAACACCGCAAACAAGCATTACATCTAGCACATGACATACCCTTTGCAGGGCATATGTCTTATTCGAAAACTAGATCTAGATTACTTACCCAGTTCTACTGGCCTAAATTCTGCAGTGACACCAAGCAATATTGCAGAACTTGTGACATCTGCCAGAAGCTTGTTAAAAAGGGTAAACACCCGCAAGCTGAACTACAAATAACAGATCTAGCAAGTAGACCTTTCGAAAAGATCTCTGTTGATATTGTAGGTCCTCTAAACCATGTGACATCAAGAGGAAATAAGTTCATTCTAACGATAATTGACCTCTGTAGCAGATGGCCTGAGGCGATTCCACTTAAAAACATAACTGCCAAGGATGTAATGGAAGTTTTCTTCCACATTTTTTCTAGAGTAGGGTTTCCTGATACCATTCTCTCAGATCGGGGAAGTCAGTTCATAGCTGCAGCCACTCAAGCCTTTACTAGAATGTTAGGGGTAAAGCAGTGCTTTAATAGCCCATACCACCCTCATTCTACGGGGATTGTAGAAAAGATGAACGGTGATCTCAAGCATATGCTATCTAAAGTTACCCAGGAACACCCTGAAGACTGGGATACTTATTTACCTGCCATACTATTTGCATATCGCAAAGTACCTCATTCCAGTACAGGTTTCTCACCATTTGAACTTGTATATGGAGCCAAACCACGCGGCCCATTATCTATGTACCATTCTATGTTAACTGAAAGTGTAACTGTACATAAACCAGTATCATCATATGAACATGTAACATCATTGCGAGATAGGATAATGAAATCTTGTGTATTAGCTAAAGAAGCACTGAAACAATCTGGTGCTATTTACAGACAGTATGCAAACAGAGGAAATAGGACAATAACACTGACACCTGGACAAGACGTACTACTTCTTTTGCCAAGCGACAGACACTTACTGACAGACTCATGGCAAGGACCGTTTAAAGTACTGAGACAAATCTCGACAGTGGACTATGAGATCGCAATAAAAGACAAACACAAAATATTTCACATCAACATGTTAAAACCGTACTACAACAGAGACGAAGACCAAGACGAGACAGCAGCAAGCACAACGATAGTGGACCACACAGACGATGACGAGACCGACGAAATACCGACCCCATCACTTGACACGACAAACAATCTGCATGACATCAAAATAAATCCTAATCTTACTCAGACAGAGACCGACAATTGCAGACAACTGTTACAAGACTACAGTAGCATTTTCTCCAACCGTCCAGGACAGACAGACTTAGGGCATCATCACATTATTCTGACATCCAACACACCAATAAAATGCAGACCATACTCCATTCCCATACACTACAAAGAGAAATTACACCAGGAAATTCTAGACCTAGAGAAGAATCACATCATCAGACGATCACAATCACATTTGTGTTCACCAATAGTGATTGTGAAAAAGAAGGACAACACCATACGACTCTGTGTTGACTATCGGAAACTTAACAATATCACACAGTTGGATTTAGAACCGATGAGCAACTGTGAAGACATACTGACTGAACTGACAGATTCAAGATACTTTACAAAACTGGACATGACAAAAGGGTATTGGCAAATACCGGTACATCATGACAGCATACATCTGACAGCTTTGCCACACCCTGGAGTCTATACGAATGGTGCAAGCTTCCATTCAGGATAGTTAATGCCCCTATGACCTTTGTACGGATGACGAGACTTCTTCTGACAGACATACCTAATATAATTTCCTACATGGACGACATCTGTATACATACGAAGACTATGACAGACCATGTAACAACATTACATCAGACATTTGACCGCATCAGACAACACGGACTGACAGTCAAACCATCGAAAGTCGACATAGCCTACCAAGAAATTTCATTTTTGGGTTATAAAATTTGTAACGGCTTTGTCACGACTGACGATAACATCGTGTCAAGAATTCTTAAATTGTCGCTTCCGACAACAAAGAAAGAATTGAGAAGTGTCCTAGGTCTGTTAAATTATTACAGACAGTTTATACCAAATTTTGCTACGTTGACTGAGTGTTTCACTAACCTACTAACGAAAGGACAAACCTAACAAAATTGTAAACAGCGAATGCCTAAGACCTGCATTTACAAAAGTGTTATCCTACTTTTCTAGTAACCCGATTCTTAAATTACCAAATTTGGACACTATTTTCAGATTGAGAACTGACGCGAGCTCCATAGCGATTGGGGCAGTATTATTGCAAGAACACGACCAAATTCTTCACCCAGTGTACTACGTAAGTCGGAAATTAAAACCAAGACAAAAAATTGGTCAACGCCTGAAATTGAGGCCCTTGCTCTTGTGTACTCTGTTAGAAAATTATCCAGATTTCTTCTTGGGAAACATTTCATAGTCGAGACAGACAACAGTCCGTTGACAATCATCACGACTGGAACTCCTACTAACCACAGGGTAGCAAGATGGTCACTATTACTACAAGATTTCAGTTTTGAAGTCAGGCATATCCGCGGCACACAAAATACGATTGCCGACCTTCTTTCCAGATGTCCGTACGACACATCCGAAAGCCTAATTGTGCCTGAGCGCACACAGCAGACCAATAAGTAATCTGCAGATTAGTATAGCGCTCAGCAACACGGCGAATAGTGAAATTATTTCAGAAACGCTGTGTAGAAATTGTCATAGGGACAACGTCCCAATGTAAATATAGTATATATATCTTATAATTATTGTAATAATTGTGATGAATACTTGTGTGGTATGTGATCGAAAGGTAATATTATTTTAAATATGTATGAACATTGTAACGAACAGTGCTACGAGGAATTCAAGACTTTACTTGAACTGTTCGAGGATCCGTAGTACCTGCTGAGCAGAGTGTTCCGACTTGTTTTAATCTGTGCGAGAGGGACAGTGACATCTGAATTCTACAGAACACTTTAATCCATACTTCGAAACAAAGAGTTAATCCAGCAGCTGTTCTTATGAACTGTAAACTCCGTTCGTTTATATAACATCCAGACGGAAGAACATTGTGTTAGCTACATCTTAACACACCAGCTGTGTACTTCCGGTATTTGTGTAATTAATTTAAAAACTAGCAGACTATAGTGTAATTCTCACAAAGAATTGACGTTGTATATAAACTTTGTGAGCTGAAATTTTGCATATACAAATTGTATGTAAGGATTTTGATAGATGTAATCTGAGAATCATAAGTTGATTAACTTGTTCTCAATAGTGACATTTGGTTCACTATTGTCAATAAGCATCAAACTATGACGCTTAGAAATTGATTTACCAATGTAATTTATTTTCTTTGAAAGCATGTGGAAATTATCGCCCATAGATTTTGTATTGTTTCACTGATTACAACCAAGGGAAACAATTGAAATTAGTGGTAATGTGTAACAGGTATAGAAACCGTCCTCATGTTGCCAGATTGGCGACACATCAAGATGACATCAACTATGCATGGAAGTAATTACCGAAGCTGTAGACCTACATGAGACTTTCCGACCAGATGAGGTTGGGGTCAAATGTTGGAGTCATCTTATAGGGAGAGGACTCGCGGCCTGACATGTCGTGTTTGTAATTTTTGTTTATTTGTCGAGAGGTGGTTGCGTTGCTTGAGAGATAGCATAAGTCGCTGATAGCTACCGGACTGGCTGTGTCAAATTACAACTAACGTAAGAATCCATCTAGTGGATTGTACTTGAGTAGTGTTGCTTGATAGCATCATTGAAGAGTGTGTGTATATATCTTACAATTATCTACATATTTCAATATAAACCAAAGTGTCACGTCAGATGACAAACAATGGGTCGATTCTGACAGGTTTAATAAATAAACCCAAATGTATATAGCTTACATGAAAGGATTCTCCTTTCATGAAAAGGAGGGCGGGAGAATGTCATAATCTCCCCACCAGTTCTACCGCGTCGTCGTCAACGACAATTACAGCCAGGTCCGCCTGTGAGCGACACTAACCACGCTGTGACAGGAATGGTCAGTCGGTACATGCGTGGGACATGAAGTCCACGCAGGGACACAACCTTGACTAGCGAAAACTCACAGCGGTTAGCGCCAGACGGCTTGGGACGGTTGTACAGGACAGACGGATTGAATGGTGCTTGTATGACTTGTGTGTATGAACGCCAATAGATAGAAAGCCTGTGTGAGTATAGGAGACTGTGCGCCTGGTATGTAGGATTGTGAGTTGGATACATTGCATTGATATATCTAATGATTGTATTATGGCATCGTTATTGTAATTGTGCGATGCATGTAATGGTTGTGATGAGTGAGAAGTCTGAATAAAGTGTTTGAATTGTATTTGCAGTGTGTCACGTAAAGTCATTCTGTGACAGTGTTTGTATCACATCTGTTAGTGATTACGAGCCTGTGTTATTGCTGAATGCAAGATTCTGACAGGCCACACATGTAGTATGCTAGTTTACATTGACATCCAAAGAATATTTAATTATTTAATATGTATATTGTGGTATATATATTGCCAGCTGAGTCTTGCATTAGGCAGATGGACGTTGGTCATCACAGTGTTGGCCATCTTTATTCTGGCCTTTATTATGTTACTTTTACACCAGCTATTAAACGTTTTTCTTTCTCAAAAACCTTCCCAAAAGCACTGTACCGTTGGTGTAGCTGTGGCATTCGTCAAGTGGAAGAACATGAACTTTGTTCAATTTGGGTGAGGTGGCAGATTTATACATATCTTCCATCTCAATATTGAGCCAGACATTCAATCATTCTATAGCATCCTTATTGTGGTGATAAATTAATAGCACATGAACATTGACATTGCATATTATTATGTATTATTGTTACCTAAATGTTGCAGTATGCAAATGGGCACGGTAGTTGTGTATGTGCTCTTAGACATTCTGTCATAATACATTAATTGTTGCTGCCATGGTTACATTAAGCAGATGGCATGTTGCGTGTGAAACAGTGTATCAGAGTATATGTTCATGTTTTCTTGCTACATACAAATGTTAGGCAGTGTAACGTTTTGTCACGTAGAAACAGTGCCTGTAATGGATTACTTACTGCAGTCATGGTTCTAACCTTTGTGAAGTACTCTGTTTTTCACGGAAACTATGATAAAGGTTACAAATATTTTGCACATTTTCAGAATATCAAAACTACTTATCTTTACACTGTCCATTTAATCGTTTTTATTAAACCTTTGTCCCGGGAAGGTTAACCCGGTCAACAAATGACAGCAGAAGTCGGATGTGTCGGCCTAACGGCACAAGAACGCAGCTCTGCTGTAAACAGGCGCAATGCAATCACGTCCGAAAAAAACAATCTCTGGATGAACGCAGAAGAAGAAGAAGAATAGAGGTACATATTGAGTAGATACCTCACTCAATTTTGGAGTGAGACAAAACTCTACAGTAAGCGACAAGTGAATCATCTGTTCTTATATTCTGGTTTTGAGATGTTGAGTAATACCCACTAGATGGTTCATACCATGTTATAGTAAAAGACTTAAAAGTTTTTCTGTTATTTGTTATATATGTATATTCTATTCATGATTGTTACTGCTGGAGTAGATCTTCTAAATTCACCCCAGTGGGGACAAACACATGATGGTGATGAAAGAGGAGATGACTGATCTGGTAGCTAGCCTTCTGCCATTTGTCAGTGGCATTTACCTAATGCTGTTTGTAGCTATGGGAAAGAGATTCATGAATTGTTTTCTTGAGGCCATTATCTCAGGGATTCTGACCATAGTGTGACAGCGGTACTATCAGGACGTTTAGATGGATAGAAGGTGAATAACCCCTCAGAAAACTCCAGTGACGGTCTAGAATAGAGAGACATATTGAGTAGATACCTCACTCACTTTTGGAGTGAGACAAAACTCTACAGTAGGAGACAAGTGCTAGGAAACTAGAAACACCCTGCTGGGAAGTTGCTCTGGCATAATATCAAATGCAAGGCTCGAATACAAACGGTCCAGAGGTGCCGACAACTGTCCAGCAAAAGAAGTAAACTAAACTTGAATCAAAAGGACTCACAAGAAGGCTGGCAAACAAGTTGATGAGGCTAAATTTATTAAGTTTATTGTGTGGCAAGGTAGTGAATAGTTTACTGTGTGGCATGGTAATGAATAGTTTATGTGTGGCAAGGTAATGAATAGTTTATTGAGTGAGAAGGTAGTGAATATTTTATGTGTGGCAAGATAGTGAATAGTTTATTGTGTGGCATTGTAGTGAATAGTTTATTGTGTAGGAAGGTAGTGAATAGTTTATTGTGTGGCATTGTAGTGAATAGTTTATTGTGTAGGAAGGTAGTGAATAGTTTCTTGAGTTGTAAATTAGTGAATAATTTACTGCGTGGGAAGATAGAAAATTGTTTCATCCCAGAGAAGACGATGAATAATTTATTAGACGGGGAAGCTCAATACTTTACTGCATGGAGAGACAGTGAACAGATTATCATTATGCCAAATGGCATTCATTATGCCGAGGTTCCAAATGTTGCTCTATGTAGCCAGGGTGCAGTATTGGGTGAGCCCCCAACATTGCTTGAATACCCCAATGGCCCGTGAATACATAACCTATGCAGCAAAAGTCCAACTCCTGGCCTTCACGTTCTGTTTCTACTAACAGGAGAAGGGGCGATGGCGAGTTTCTGGCACCAGAAAATAACCAGTGTGCTCTAGATGTGTTTACACATACAAGCATGTGCAGACATGTGTGTGCGTGTGTACACATCTAAACTCGAGTGAGACCACAGTCTGCTCTAGCAAAGGAAAGGTGCTCAAGACAGAGGCAACCAGCTAGGAGGCGCACCACAGAAATCAGGATGCCATGCAATTACGCGTAATGAAATATGTCGACTACTGCTAAATGTTATGGTGCTCGCCCTGCTTTGGACCCCCAGGCAGGTGCAGTGCCGGGCCCTATGTCTCGAATGGGCCCAACCCCAACTACTGGAGGTCCTTCTCAGATGTCCTGTGGAGCCAGGGGACATGAGAATAGAGCGGCTGGCCATACTAAACAAAGACTTAAAATAATGCACTGGAATGCGGAGGGAGTCAGCAACAAAAAAATAGAATTAGAAAACATCCTGGACCAAGAAAAAGTAAGCATATGTTGCTTGCAAGAACCTCACCTCAACGAAAATATAGCCTTCAAAATCAGAGGCTACCAGTGTTACTGATCTGACCGAAAGGACAGGCGAAAAGGTGGGATACTTACCCTTGTAAAAGATAACATCGCTGCTTCCCAAATCGAAGTCTACATGGAAGGGGCTGACTATCAAACACTTAAACTTAAGACAGGTAATACAGACCTACATCTGATCAATTACTACTGTCCAAGTGACTGCCCACAGGCACTGGACACACTACCATTAACAGAAAAAATGATTGTATGTGACGATTTCAACAGCAACTCGCAGAGTTGAGGCTATGATCACATAGGTCAGAGAGGAGAGAGACTGGAAGACTGGCAGGATGAGAATAGATTCATCTTGGTTAACAAGCTGTCCGACCCACATACTTTCTACTCGAGATCATGGCACACTACAACTACACCTGACCTGGCTTTTCATTCACCAGACCTGGAGTGGAACATTACACGAATTGTTGGGAAACAACTTGGTGGCAGTGACCATCGGCCAGTCTTTCTAACTGTAGAAAATGAGCTTGTAAGTGAAAGCAGCACTCTCTCGAGGTGGAACTACAAGAAAGGAGACTGGGCAATGTACAAGAATCACACCAGCATACTGGTTAGAAACCTGAACACTGAGAAAGACATAAATAAAGTAGCTGAAGAGTTTGGGAAATGCATACTACAGGCAGCGCGAGAAACAGTACCAAGAGGAGCCCATAAACAATATAAACCCTACTGGAGTAGTGAACTGGAAGTTGCATAATGATGTGGAAGTGTGTAGAAAGCAAGCAGAGGCCACACCCAGCCAAGAGCACCACAATAAATTCCAGCATGCAAAAGCCAAATTTCAAACGGCCAAGCTGCAGGCTAGACGGAAAAGCTGGCAGGAAAAAACAGAGTCTCTGAACTTTGAAAGAGACACAAGGAAATTGTGGAAGCTAATAAAACAACTTAACGATAAGGGCACAGGGAGAAACTCAAAAATTGCACTACACTACATAAAGATGGAAACATCTTAACAAGAAAGCAAGCAGCTGACCATTTTGCGGACTCATTCGCACAAGATAACAATATCAAAATTAGTCCAGAGAAACAACAAAATATTCGAGAGAAACTGCAACATACAGGACAGAAGGAAATAGTACATGAGGTTCTGGAGGCACCCATCACAATCAGCGAACAGGAGCTAGCCATATCAAAACTGAAAATGAGAAAGTCACCAGGAGCTGATGGATATCTCCAATGAAATGATCAGGAACCTAGGAACAGAGGCCAAAGCAAAGCTGTTGCAGATCTTCAATAACAGTTGGACCTTAGGCAGTGTTCCACAAGCCTGGAGAGAAGCAATCATGATACCCCTCCTAAAATCAGGGAAAGATAGTTCCATTGCCTCTAGCTACAGACCGATTAGTCTCACCAGCTATCTCTGCAAAACACTGGAGCGCATCATCAATCACAGACTGCAGTGGTACATTTAAAGTAAAAACATCCTTGTGCCACAGCAGGCTGGCTTTAGGCAGTGCTACTCTACAGAAGATCAGACAACCTACCTCTCTCAAGAAATTGAGGATACATTCCAAGAGAAGAAGCTGGTGCTTGCGGCATGGACAGATTTGAAGAAAGCCTTTGACAAGTCTGGAAAGAAGGTCTGATGAAGAAACTGAGAAACTGCAAAGTCAATGGAAGAATGTACAAATGGGTGAAAGCATACTTGCACAACAGAAGAGCCCGAGTACAGATAGACGGACTAAAGAGCAAGAAAGTACTACTGCGAAACGGTGTTCCCCAAGGCGGAGTCTTGTCCCCCACACTCTTTCTAATCTTCATCAATGATCTCGTTGCTAATCTACCGCATGGAATTAAAGTGGCAATGTATGCCGATGACCTGGTTCTATGGAGCACAAATGAACATGCACCAGTGGTCACCAGATTGCTACAAAGAGCTGTAGATACATTTGTTGCATGGGCAAATAGATGGTGTGTCAGCATAAACACTGACAAGTGCAGCACCACCCTTTTTACCCTCTCTCCAAAACAAAAGGCAGGGACCATCCAGATAAATGGAACACCCCTAAGAGAAGATAAAGAACCAACATACCTTGGAGTAACATTTGATGGCAGGCTGACATGGAGAAAGCACATCAACAAAGCAGCAGCAAAAGCCAGAAGTAAAATAGCCATCCTGAGAAAGCTAAGTGGAACCACATGGGGAGCCAGTGGGAAAATACTTAGCAAAGTTTATCAACAGAGCATACAACCACACCTGGAATACGGGTCAACTGCGTGGTGTTCGGCATCAAAAACCACACTACAAGAGCTGGACGAAGTGCAAAATCAAGCACTTAGAGTCACCACAGGAGGGATGAGATCAACCCCTATAGTGGAAAAGGAGAAGATGGGGAGGACACAAGCACTAAGTGAGCGCAGAGATACGAAAAAGCTAATACAAGCAGAAAAGTTCCTCAGCTTGCCAGGCCACCCTATGAAGAACAGATTTGAAAACATAGCTATGGGGCAGTACTGCAAAAGAAGTAGTTTTATCCACCAGGCCAAACGACTCTGCAGAGAAACCACCGATCTTCCCACAGTTGGTATCCCCCTAACAACTATTCCAGAGCGAACTCCATGGAAAGATGAGCATAGACTATCATTACAAATCCAGACAAAAGTGAGAGGAATATTTGACAAGGAAGAACAAAACAGTGTGCAGCGCAGAACGGCCACTCTCAGCTTCCTTGATGAAGAATACCCACAGGACCTCTGGATCCGAGTCTACACAGATGGGTTAGCACAAAATGCTGTTCGAAATGGAGGAGCGGGAGTGTACATAGAATACCCAAATAATACTAGGGACACAGCTAGAGTACCGACAGGAAAGTACTGCCATAACTACTGATGCTGAAATTGAGGCAATCAAGATAGCAACAGAGAAATTACTAAACACCAGCTATGGTACGCAACTTGTGGTGCTATTTACAGATGCAAAATCAGTACTCGAGGCGCTCCTGTCTGGGAAATTGCCAGTACTAAGGACACTACTTTCTGAACTTAGCAGTCAGCATAAGGTCACCATACAGTGGATACCATCCCACTGTGGAGTACCCGGAAACGACAGAGCTGATCAATTGGCTAAGGAAGGAGCCAAAGAAGAACAGCCTGATGTGCCCGTTACATACCACCAAAAGAAAAGAATGATCAAATCAGCCAGAAAGCCGCCAAAACCTGCTCAAGATGACTACCACATTATGGACAGACCAGAACAAGTCATTATTCTGCGCCTCAGAACAGGGTACAATAGATTACACAACCACATGTATACAAAATTCAAGATTGGTGAAACAGCCATGTGCTCATGTGGATTGGCGTCGCAGACAGCAGAGCACATACTCCAAGACTGCCCAAAATACAACATATCTAGGCAAACCTTCTGGCCTAGAGAGACGACAGTGGAAGATAAACTCTATGGACCGCTGTGTGAACTGAAAAAGACAGTTCAATTCATACAAGAGACAGCATTGCAGTTATAGACATATTTCAAGCGAACGAAAGAAGAAGAAGAAGCTGAAAGAAGCTGAGGTTGACAGCAATGTCCTGTAAAGGATATGTGGGGGAGGGGAGAGAAAAGTACTATAGCTGGCTCTGTGGTGGTGTCGCGGACGCAGTTCGCAGTTCCACATCCCATGCTCTAAGCATCTAGTTTAGTTTAGTTGATGGATCAACATCACGGCACACGGGTGTAACCCATAAGTGTTCCGTTCTCCTAACTCAGGAGAATCTCAACTCAGTGCATGAACTCCGTAGCACTGGCGAGGATCCTGAAATACTTTGGGTAGGTTTTTAACTCGAAATTTTGCCCAGGCAGCACCGTTAGTCTACTCTTTTTGATTTCCAACTGCCAAGGGATTTTTTACGTGCACAACAATACACATGGGCGCCCGATCTCACTACCCAGAGACCAGGGGAAATTTTATTACTAGAAGTCCACATGAAAAAAAAATCCCGGTCCTGACCGGGGCTTGAACCCGGGACCTCCAGCACTCGAGGCGGACACCATACCTTGAGACCATGCAGCTCTAAACATCTGTAGAACATCATGTGACATATTCAATATCATAATGACATCTTCAATATACCATGTGTGACCACTTTTCAACAAATCCTAAGCAAGCAAGTGAAAAAAAAAAACATAAATATAATTTAATATGGCCAAAGTATTTCAATTTTCAATATGCTCTTTCTGAGCCAGTTTTCTTTGATGTCCAAATTTGATAAAATGTCAGTATTTTTTATCTCTTCATGTTTCACGACATTATGAGAACTTCTTGTCTCTAACATTCAAGCTCGAAAACCCCAGTTTTCTTCTAATAAGTGAGTGTGAAAAGGTCCATGACTCACACACCCATGTTGTCACAAGAAAGATGCATGCATGTGATATATCAAAGCCAAATGTAAAGATCAAGAATATATTCAGTAAGTTTAACACTAATCCAATCACTAAGTTCCTCCAAATTCATCTACTGAAATACTCAATTACATAATAAAAGGGAAACTATAAACCTGGATTGTCAAAAGGCATATCTTTACATACAGAACAGCCCAGCTGAATAAGGGTGGATTAAAGGCAAGCTAGGAAGACAATACCTAATAATGGGCAAGAATATTTTTAAAGACACACAGAAATTATCTAAGTAAAAACAATGCTGGGTTGTGCAATCACAGTAAGAACAATTACGTAAATAAATACATTTCAAGAGATTGCCTACTGTCATCTTTGACTCTAAGAATATACATGAGAATAGAATATAAATACATTTCAAGACATTGCCTACTATCATTTTTAGATGTAATAATTATACATGAGAATATAATATAAATACATTTCAAGAGAGTACCTACTCTCATCTTTGACTATAAAAATTATACATGACAATAGAATATAAATATGTTACAAGAGATTGTCTACTCTCATCTTTATAACTAAGAATTATATGAGAATAGAATATAAATACATTTCAAGAGATTGCCTACTCTTATGTTTAGACTCTTATGCATGAGAATATAATATAAATAAGTTTCAAGAGATTGCCTACTCTTTAGACTAAGAATTATACATGAGAATAGAATATAAATAGGTTTTAAGAGATTGTCTACTCTCATCTTTAGATCTAAGAATTATACATGAGAATATAATATAAATAAATTTCAAGAGATTGCCTACTCTTATCTGCAGACACTAAGAATTATACATGAGAATAAAATATAAATGTTTCAAGAGATTGCCTACTCTTTAGCCACTAAGAATTATACATGAGAATAGAATATAAATATGTTGTAAGAGATTGCCTACTCACAAACTGCAAGAGTCAGCACTGTCTTCACACACATAATGGAAGAGTCACAAAGGTCTCGTAGACAACACAGATATTATACTAGATCAGTGGTTCTCAACCGGTGGGGAATTTCCCCCAGGGAGGAATTTTAGGGTTTCCAGGGGGGGGGGGGGGGTGAATGAAGACCATTTCAAGATCGCGTTAATACAAGAACCGATTACTTGATATTGTTTTTCCCTTCATACTTTACAGTTATGTACGTCTCATCCTTCTAAAATTCATTTTATAAAGTAAGTAAACCCACAAATCATGTTTTATGTGGATGTCTAGACTTGTTTTAGTATATGCTATTAAATTTACCTTCCATTTTTACGTATACTGTGTAGGGGTGGGGGGATTTTTAGATAGGAAATATGAAAGGGGGGGATGACGTTCTGAAAATACGGTGAAGGGGGGCACGGGTCCAAATTTTTGATAGGAAGTGGGAATGACATGAAATATGGTGGGGGGGGGGTGGGCGGGGGGGGGGGGGGGGGGGGGGGGGGGGGGGGGGGGGGGGGGGGGGGGGGAGGGGGGGGGGGCACGAGCCAAAAAAGGTTGAAGAACCACTGTACTAGATGGAAAGAAGGTAAAAGCAAAATGTGTAATTTAAAAAGGGTCAAATGGAATGTGATATCTGTTATCAAATGGGAAATAAAGATAAAAATGTAATGGCCAATTTATACACAGCAGGTTGTCTAAATTTATAAAAGACATCCCCCCCCCCCCCCCCCCCCCAAAAAAAAATAGTAGCCTCATTTTGCATACTTTGAAGTTAGAAGCCCATGCCTAATTTACATTTGTGAGGCTTTAGGCTTTATAAAACATAAGTTACATATTTTGTATAACACATTAAACAGAAACATATCGAAAATAAATAAATAAATAAATATCCTAGTTATGACAAACACACAAAAAACAGGACCAGCAAACACATTATCTTATGGAACATTAAACAGACATTTAACTTCAAACAATACACAATGTGCTTTCACTAAAATTGAACATGACACACACTATGTGAAGCACTATGTGACTGTGTTTTGGCATAGTCCATGTGCCCTAACTTCACACAATACATAAGCATGTCTTATTTGAGAAATGAACACAAAATATGCCATCAGAATACACTATCTTTGTAAAACACATTTAAGACAAATCACGTTTTGATATCAGCAATCGACACTTGCATATAGAAGGATAAAAATAGCAGTCACATTTACTTAAACATAATAATAATAGCCTCCTTCAGTGGTTCCAAATTGCTATTATAGCCGGTGGTGCAGAGTTGACGGTGAGCGCCCAACCTGGCAAAATACCCCCATGGCCTGTGCATTCATCACCTCTGGCAGCAAAGGTCAAACTCCTGACCTTCCCAAGGGCTGAACTGTTTTAACTAACAGAAGAAGGGGTGACAGCGAGTCTCTGGCGCTATAAAACCAGACTGCTCTAGATATGTATGTATGTACATACATGAGCAAACATGTGTGTACATACATACATATCTAATCTCGAGTAAAACCAGTCTACCCTAGCAAAAGAAAGGTGCTGAAGACAGAGGTAACTCTATGTTGCAAATACATATATACACATACACTTACACGTATCTGTATGTGCATGCGCACACACATATGCACCAAACCACACACATGCAGGCATACTTTCTTTGCACGCACAACACAAACTAATATAAAGGGGAACAGCACAGCACAGTAATGACCAAACGCATGTGTCATGAGGGAATAATGCAACAAATAAATTACACATAATATATATATATATATATACCTGATGTAAGAAATTAACATTTACATGTGTACCAGAAAGCAAGCACTACCTGCCAAGAGTGTCCTGCAGAAATCCAATACTCTTATGGTTTTAAGACTAGCAGACTACAGTAAATAAAATCAATTTCTGAAATTGTATTTAAAAGCATACCTGTTTGAGCAAATTAACACCTACATGCAAACCGGCAAAATAATCATAATGAGCATTAAACAGAAATGTGACTTTACACAATAAATAATTATATCTTGAGTAGGAATGGGAACTACATAATACTTGCAGATACATTTTATCCATATATTATTGTTAACATGTCTTGAGTGATGATGTGAACTCTTACATAATACTGGTAGATACACATTATCCATAGTTTAGTTTAGTCTAGTTTATTTTAGTTTAGTCGACGGATCAACATCACAGCACATGGGTGTAACCCATAAGTGCTCCGTTCTACTCCTAACTCAAGCCTGAGTCTGGAGAATCTCAGCACAGTGCATAAACTCCGTAGCACCGGCGAGGATCCTGAACTACTTTGGGTAGATTTTTAACTCGAAATTTTGCCCAGGCAGCGCTGTTAGGCTACTCTTTTTCGATTTCCAATGGGTGTCCGATCTCACTACCCAGAGACCAGGGGAAATTTTGTTACTAGAAGTCCACGTGAAAAAATCCTGGCCCTCACCGAGGCTTGAACCCAGGACTTCCAGCACTCGAGGCGGACACCATACTTTGGTGTAAAAAAAGGCCCTCTACTTTTTGTTTTATAAACTCTTCTAATGGCTACATACTTTTTTTCTGGGACAATAAAGAGAAATCTGTACAAAATATAAAAATAATGATGTCTTGGTTAAGAATGAACACAACATATACCAGCAGACATAATATATATGTCCTTAATTTAAAAAGCCATCCCCTATTGACTGTTTGCGATTTCCTAGGCTACTTTATATTCAGTTGCTTGCCATTGCTTTCTGGGTGAGAAATCAACATGTGAATCCAACTGGAATAAACTCAGCATGCCACCAGAAGAGAAATTTAATGTGTGTTAAACCTCTCAGTCATGCTGACCGCCATGTAACATGTGTTTGTTCTTATCCAGTACATTTAGTTACATTTTGTTTACACACTTCTGTCCCATGTCAGTGATATATAGCCACACAGTGCATGTCCCATACAAAGTATGTAACCAAGTTTTATATAGCTTCACAATTTATGTCCCATACAAAATATGTAACCAAGTTTTATATAGCCACACAGTGCATGTCCCATACAAAGTTTGTAACCAAGTTTTATATAGCCACACTGTGTGTCCCATGTAAAGTATGTAACCAAGTTTTATATAACTTCACAATTTATGTCCCATACAATATGTGTAGCAAGTTACATGTAGCCACACAATGCATGTCCCATACAATATGTGTAGCAAGTTACATGTAGCCACACAATGCATGTCCCATACAAAGTATGTAACCAAGTTTTATATAGCTTCACAATTTATGTCCCATACAATATGTGTAGCAAGTTACATGTAGCCACACAGTGCATGTCCCATACAAAGTATGTAACCAAGTTTTATATAGCTTCACAATTTATGTCCCATACAATATGTGTAGCAAGTTACATGTAGCCACACAGTGCATGTCCCATACAAAGTTTGTAACCAAGTTTTATATAGCCACACTGTGTGTCCCATGTAAAGTATGTAACCAAGTTTTATATAACTTCACAATTTATGTCCCATACAATATGTGTAGCAAGTTACATGTAGCCACACAATGCATGTCCCATACAATATGTGTAGCAAGTTACATGTAGCCACACAATGCATGTCCCATACAAAGTATGTAACCAAGTTTTATATAGCTTCACAATTTATGTCCCATACAATATGTGTAGCAAGTTACATGTAGCCACACAGTGCATGTCCCATACAAAGTATGTAACCAAGTTTTATATAGCTTCACAATTTATGTCCCATACAATATGTGTAGCAAGTTACATGTAGCCACACAATGCATGTCCCATACAAAGTATGTAACCAAGTTTTATATAGCTTCACAATTTATGTCCCATACAATATGTGTAGCAAGTTACATGTAGCCACACAGTGCATGTCCCATACAAAGTATGTAACCAAGTTTTATATAGCTTCACAATTTATGTCCCATACAATATGTGTAGCAAATTACATGTAGCCACACAATGCATGTCCCATACAAAGTATGTAACCAAGTTTTATATAGCTTCACAATTTATGTCCCATACAATATGTGTAGCAAGTTACATGTAGCCACACAGTGCATGTCCCATACAAAGTATGTAACCAAGTTTTATATAGCTTCACAATTTATGTCCCATACAATATGTGTAGCAAGTTACATGTAGCCACACAATGCATGTCCCATACAAAGTATGTAACCAAGTTTTATATAGCTTCACAATTTATGTCCCATACAATATGTGTAGCAAGTTACATGTAGCCACACAGTGCATGTCCCATACAAAGTATGTAACCAAGTTTTATATAGCTTCACAATTTATGTCCCATACAATATGTGTAGCAAGTTACATGTAGCCACACAGTGCATGTCCCATACAAAGTGTGTTAACAAGTTACACAGTGCATGTTGCAATAGCTTTTTTATGTGGCCTATCTACCGACTGGGTTAGGTAATGAGGTTCAGGTATCAAGGATTGCCAGGCCTTACTTTACACAATACATAATCATATCTTCATGAGGAATGGATTAAAACAACAGCAGCAAACATACACTATCTGTGTGAAGCACTATTTTTTTTTCCATTCCAAACAAATTATAATCATGTCTTGATTTCAGTAGTCAATACTTGCACATGGAATGAAAATTGAAAATAATAGCAGTTAGATTTTTTTTTTAAACTAACCACTCTACTTATGTCATTCAAAAAAACTGTCAACAAATTAAGTACAATATGACTTTTTGTCACCATAGGAATAAACAGATATGCTAAAAAGATAAACAGTTTTGATTGTTTCTTTTCTCTCATAAAAATAAATATAAATACATTTAACATGAAAGAAATTAAACTAAATTTCTACCTTCTTTTTTGTTCTAATAACTGTGATTGCTAATCAATACATACTTTTTAAAGGTTATTGATAACCTCAAGGATTAGCATTCTCATAGAGATTGTTACTCTTCTCTGGTATCTAATTTTCTATGGCAATGGGAGTCTCTGTGGCAAAGTGGTCAAGCCGTTTAACACGGGTTACGAAGGTTGTGAGTTTGATTCCGGGCCGCACCCTTCGGTTCACGAATTAAATTTTTTTGAGACTCCTGCGGGTCATCACTACAGCTACGGAGTTCGTGCTTTGCGCGACGCTTTCCGCGCTGCGGAAAGAGACCAAGCCATATGGGATAAAACCCTGTGCAACGAAGTCGACCCTGTCGACTTTTAAGCGACTTTCTATGGCACTTATATTTTTTAAGTTTTCAGTTCAAGAAAGTTCATCATTCATGTACATACACAAATGGGATGCAAAGATACTGATGTGCCAAAGTCAGGTTTCATGCTCCCATGTGATGCCCATTCAACAGAAACTAGTCTGCTCACCAAAATTAGAACTGACCATGGCCTCCACTGTGACGCAGTCTGCTGAGGACAACAAACTTTGTATGCTGTGAGATTGCAAGAATATCACAATCAACCCCAGCATTTATTGGCTGTTTGTGGTTCTCTAAGTAACTGTATATTCAGTAGTTTGCCGTTGCTTTCTGAAAGGCCTATGCTCAAAGCATTGCGAAAATCAATGCAATGCGATCTGCTCCAAAATCATCTGCGACTGACTTCAAAACCTGGTATGTCAGGGTTGTGATACTGTGTTCGCTATCACTATGCCACAGTAGCTGACAAATGCAAGAGTCCCAGAATTTTTGTGTAATGGTGGTAAACAATCATTACCCATGCCTTACACTCACCGCTGGGTTTGTTCACAGGCATGCTCAGAATCAGTGTGTTGCTTGCCTACCATGCTGTAACCAAGTCTTCACCAGTCCGTCAATTCTTCACAACATATAAGTGCAAACAACTCTCATCAACTCAATTCTTCACAACATACAGGTGCAAACAACTCTCATCAACAGTGTTATATAACACCAGCACAACATGTCTTTTGGCAGATTATGTGGTTTCTGTCGGGTTTGCTCAAGGAATTATATTACCAACATAAACAGTATAGGCTACCATATATCTTAGGCACTGGCTTGTGTTAGCATAGGTTTGATGGTGGATGAATTACATTTTACATTTCAGACATCTATTGGAACTTATTCTTCATAAAATAGTTCAAAGTAAGTGGCACGGTGGCAGGCAAAATAAAACCTAGCTTTTTCCCTCCAAGAGAGCATCCATGAGTACTCTCCATTGGAGCATAGGTCCTCAATCAACTCATAACAAGCCATTCTATATTTCGCTATCGGAGACAGTTTTCTCCACGTCATTTCCATATTATTAATCTCTGTCTCTAATTTGCTTTTCCATGTGTATGTTGGTTTCTCTCAATTTATTTTGTCTGTGACTTCCAGAGACAGGACTTTGTAGGTATACTATTATCAAGTTTTTTTCAATGTGTGTCCTATCCAGCACCTGTATCTTTTTCTCACGTCCTGATTTCCTGGAATCTGTCTAGTTCTCTAAGGTCTGCATTGGTGATTCTGTCATCCTATTTTAGTCCTAAACTACACAGGCATCAGTTGATGAATATCTGTAGTTTATTAGTAACTGTTTTAGTCAATCTCTATGATTCTTATCCATGTTGCAGTATTGATTTAATGTTAGTTGTTACTTCCACAAATGTTCTAATGCTATGAAAGCCCATCATGCCTTTTTTAATTCTTATTTTAATATCTCTATCTGTTCCCCCATTGTTGTCCACATTGCCACCTAAAGATGCATTACCATACTTACTATTATGGCCCTACATGATTATAATACCTCTTCTTTTGTCCTTTATAGAATAAAGGAGCAGAGGCCCTCAACTAACTCACATCAAGCAGTCCTGTTGCTACCTCCTGCAGCTGTCCATACTCTCCCCATATAATTAATCCCTGTCTTTAATTCTCTTCTCCACATGTTTATAAGTCTCCCACCATTTCATTTGCCACGTGAGTTCCAGACTAGGGACTTTCAAGTTATGCTATCCGCATGTTTTTTTTCAGTGTGTGTCACATTCAGCACCAGTGTCTTTTCCTCACCTCTTGATTCACATGAATTTATTTAGTACTCTCCATGAACTCTACCTTGGTGGTTCTGTAACACCATGTTAGTCCCACTATTCAATGAATGTTAGTAGTTTATTAGTAATTCTTTCAGTCATTCTCCATGCAGCACATTAACAACTACACTATTATGGTCTCTATTGTAAGGTCATCTAATATTCAAATATCTTTCTGATCTAATGAAGTAACAACAACAAGCATAACCTTAATAGTTTTAGTAAGAGCTGAATAACCATAGATCCAGTTTTCAGTTATATGCGTCCATAAAGATGTACAAACAGTATAATTATATATTACATTGTTTCCTTGGCATATATGAATAGTAAAATGAGGTAATCATAGGCAGGGATCACACTTGAAATCACCACCTTACTGTTAAGTAGCTGAGGGCTTACTGTGGACAAAAATGTCAGTTTAAACAAAACAGCCACAAATAATAGACTGCACAATTTGTTGCCTGGCATATTATGCTTCATCTCGTCAGATGCATAACACAGAGTTATTTATCATATGAAGTGAATAAATTAATAATATTCTGACTGAAATATAAAGCATATGTTGTCACCAATACTGTATTTGATTTGTGGAGCATTGATCCCTACAGCACTTACAGATTCACTACTACTTTCTGACTGCACAGCAGGGACTTTAAACACCTAATGGTTGCAGCTTCAATGTATTTGAGTAATTATTTATTGTTCATGGAATACAATATATGAATTGCCTTTGCTTTGTTGACTACATGGCACAATTTAACAGGTGTTAACAGTGGACAATGCTGGGCTTTTTAGAAACAGAGCTAACTGACCTTACCTGTTTTCTTATCGTTTTGAATGTGTATTTCTATTATCCTGGCAAAAACAGAAATTTTTTATTTCAGTTTATAAAATGTTGATATGAAATTGAAAAGAAAGTTAAATTAGCTTGGAAGTCAACTAAATGTTACGGAACATTATAAATCTCTTCTGCTGAGAAATTGTCAATATAGAAAATGCTAAAATCTAACCAACAAATCCCCAAGAGAAGTAACACGAGACTTAGAAAAATAAAATATTGAAAATTTCAAGCACAAATAATATTTGATGATTTTGATTTGGCAATTATTTGATTAACAGTCATTGGAATCTTACGTCTGTTTTTATGTATGCTGTCCTAGATTCAACAAGGTAATGAAATATTTTTGTGCTATTGTCACTGCTACCCGGGTTAATTGCAGAAATCCTTTCAACAGAAAACTAACACACAAGCACCACTGCCATTTGTTCTTGGAACTATTATCATAAGATTAAACCTGAGAAAAATATCACATCTAAAAACAAACACTAAGTTAAAAGTTATCACATGGAAAAATCAAAGTAAAAATATAAAGTGTGTAAGTATTCTTTTGCCCAGAAACAAAACAGCACAAATATACTCCAACATTTTTGGCTAAATGTATATTTTGATGTGTTCTTATTATGTGATTCTCCTCTCCCTACCTCTCTTTTGATCTTTGTCCTTCTTCTTCTACCCTTGGGTACAGAACCTGCCCGGTCTTCACCATTCAATATAAAAATTAATTAACTAAAGGCTTATAAATTGTACATTGAACTAAATCTGTGGTTTATCTTTTGCCGAGTAGATATGCTATTTCACACCTGTGTAATCTAGCACAGGTAGGAGGACATATACTTTGCAAGGCCAGTATCCTGAGGAATGTGAGAATAAAAACAGAATAATTTTTACCTGGCTGTATTGCTTTTGCATAAAATAAGCAACATGTGAATTATAATAAACAAATAAATGCAAATAACTATGAGTAATAAAATACAAACATAAAAAAATTAACAGGAAATGTGATTTTAAATGAATTGAGCCCTTTTAAGTGTGGAAATTTGGTAAATGATATTTAATTCATTTTATGTCAACAAATGTGCCATTATCTGGGTTCCTAGGTTGACCCAGCCTTTTTTCTTGTTCTTTCACTCGCTTTGAACTCAAGCGTAGTCTATACACATGCTCCTACTTCTAGTGCACAGGACTGATTTTTGCGTGTGGATTAGCTTTCCATATTACCAGTGTCCCGAGCCATTGGGTGAACCCACTTCAGGGGTATTGCGCTGACCCAGCCTAAATCAAATCATCATCCAGTGGCCTGTGCTGTGCAGTAAACCCCCCCCCCCCCTCATAATGCCTTTAAACATTTCATACTAGGGGGCTGAGTGGTCTCGAGGTATGGTGTCCACCTCAAGTGCTAGAGGTCCCGGGTTTAAGCCCCGGTGAGGGCCGGGCTTTTGTCATGTGGACGTCTAGTAACAAAATGTCCCCTGGTCTCTGGATAGTGAGATCCAATGCTCATGTGTTTTGTTGCACACGTAAAAAAAAATCCATTGGCAGTAGGAAATTGAAAAGAGTAGCCTAACGGCGCTGCCCGGGCAAAATTTTGAGTAAAAAATCTACCCAAAGTATTTCAGGATCCTCTCAGGTGCTACGGGGTTCATGCACTGAGCTGAGATTCTCCAGACTCAGGCTTGATTAGGAGTAGAACGGAGCACTTATGGGTTACACCCGTGTGGCGTGATGTTGATTCGTCGACTAAACTATACTAAATTAAACTAAACATTTCATACTATTTCTTTGACTGCTGTAGTTTTCTATGCCTCTGTCATGGCTTTCCTTCTGCTCGGTTACCACATCCATTGCCTCTATAAAGAGTTCCTCTGCCTATGGTTGCAAACTTGAGATCACAACCAACAATTATCTGTCGGCTGCTCTCAAGTTCAATGTGTCACCTTCTCAATGGTTTCCCATTACCCTGAAAACAAATATTCCACAGAAATCAAGAGTGTCCCACTGGCTTGCAGAGGGAAGGAGGAGTGATACGGACCACTGCACCCATCAACAACCGACTGGTCTATAAACATGTCAGGCTAGCACCATATACCCAATACCCTTAAAAGCATTAAAAAGGGTCTTTTAATTTGCTTTTTCTTGTTTGATTAAGGGTCCAATGAAGTTACTAGATCAGGACCAGACTTTACACTGGCCATGACCTTGGAGCATCTCTGTGTGCTGCAGCCTGCTCACAGCCAGGCAACAAGATTAGCTAACATTCCAAAGCCCATCATCACTCTCTGCAGATGTCAACTTCCTGTACCAGTCTTCTACACCCAACTAGCTTCTGAGCTAGATAGGCGGAAAGAAGAGCTTGGCAAATTAGTCCTGGTGGAGATAGTATTTTGGTACCAGAATGGGAGAAAATTCTATACAAACCTGACTCCGAAAGATGCAAGCCCATTTCAGGGCTCAAGCAGTCCGAACATCAATACATCAGACGAAAGAGTTTATACTCGGTCTTTTGAAGGATTTACAAATAACCAACAATCTCAATAACTGCACGTCCAACTGAATACATTAAACCTTATGGTGTTTTCTGTAGCACCGGGCTTGCCTACCTTCTTCAACATGCGCTATAAAGATTCTGTTGTGGATAGGTTTTCCTAAATTTTGACATATTGCTTAGACAGCTGCCTATACAGCCTATGTTTCAATGCTAATTTGGTATCAGATCAGGAGGAAAGTCTCTACATCAACCTCATTCTGATAGATGAGAGCTCTTTCCAGGTCTCAACTGACCTGAATATTAAAGCATCGAATGAAAAGTTACATCTCAGTCTTTCAGAGGAGTCACCAACCAACCAACCATGGTGTAGACTTGAGTTCACATAAACTATACACATTAGCTCCCTTGTCTGCAAACACCATAAATTAAAACTCCGAGAAATGATTCCTGCATGAAATTCTCACGTTTGTTAAAGAGTTATAATACTTCTTGCCAACCTCCGCCCACATTTAAGCATACTTGCGCAAAAAGATAAAGAAACAACCAGATAATTATAACTCCACTTAAATGCAGAAATCAAACCTGAAAGAGCAAATTTACCTCCAAAGTTGCCAGATAAGGCTGAGAAAATCCTATAACTATAGCAATGGAACAATCTTTCCTTTTGTTGCCTGCTCCAGTCGTTCTTTTAAGTCTGCATGTTTAATGGCACACCAGAAGTATTTCTGTGATGTTGTGGTAGGTGGTGGAATGTCATTTGACAGATCAAGACTCACGAGACTGGTGATACATATACCATCTTCATCCGGACCAGTTCCTCTGTGCTCAATGCCCAGAACACCACACATTCGGACAGACATGGCACCGAGGTTTGCTGTAAAGGCATCCTGTTGATAGTAAATAAGGTCGTATAACAATGATCACATAACAGATGCCAATCTGTGAGAGTTTTCACACGTATAAGGTTTACAACATTATGAATGAGGTGGTCCGTTTCCTTATCCACTGCCATTTCTTCCTACAGTTTAAAGCAAACCAAGTATCTGTTTAATAACAGTGCATGCAGCAGTGCAGTAACCAGATTTTGAACTGGCCACAATAACAATGATAGTGTATTTGTGTATTTATGTACAAACAAACACGCACTGGTTGAAAACTAGATAACGGCACTGCACCACACACTCAGCCATTAGATAGGTATGTGTGTGTATGTATGAAGGTTCACACACCTTCATGTCTATTATTATCATGTGCCCTGTCAAATGACGTAGGCATTCATGCTTCTCCACAAATCTCAGTCTTTGATGTTTGGAACAACTACTGTTATTCCTCCATGACACACCAGAGTCCATCCAGCATCATTTCTCTTGATTTGCTTCTGCCTCTTCTTGAGTTGAACTTTCCAGATATCAGAAATTATGTTTTCCAATGCCTTTCTTCTCACTTTATGACCAACGATTGCTTTTTGTCTAATTTTATAGTTGTATATAATGTTTTATTTTCATTAGCCTCTTCTTATCAATTGTTGTTAGCTACTTTGGTAGTCCAAGATATCTGTAACAATCATCTTTGGAACCACATCTCTGTTGCTTCCTTAATTTGTCCATTCACATTCCATGATTCACTTTCATAGAGCAAAACAGGTTCTTTATAACATTTCCAGACTTTATTCATGACATTATATGATAATGACTTATCATATAAGATAGTTTTCATTTTCTGAAATGCAGCTTTTGCTAGACCTATCCTGCTCTTAATATGTTATGCATCTGCCATCTGATATAGTGATTGTTGTTTTTATAAATAATTTATTTATGACTGTTAAATTATTTCTATTATAAAACACACACAAATAAAAACAAATCGCACAAATTCTTTCTGTGTGATCCATCTGTTTTGTTTTGTTCAGAACACACATAAGAATTTCATCAGAATGTATGTATTAGTATTCTGTTTTATTGTATTGTGACTGAGCAAGACAAATTTCATACCCATCCAGCCACACTTACATATAATGGAACAGTCATAGGGATAATGAAAGACCAAGACAATTATTCAGACACCCAAGACAAAAGAAACCTCGTCATCAAAAACAGAGGTCAACATGGCCGAATGGATAAGAATGCATATTCTTAAACATCTGGTGTGCTGTTACCGAGGTAAGGGGTTCAACCACCACACCTTAAGGTTGGACTAAAACATGTTGACTTCTCATCATTGACTAAATTAAAAATACCTCTGAAGTCGGAATGGGTTCGCTTGATGGCGAGGCACACTGGAAATAAAGAAAGCCAATCCACATGCAAAATTCAGTCCAGTTCTACAAGAAGTAGTGTGTATGGACTATGCTTGAGCTCAAAATGTGTGAGAGCCAAAACAAAACAAAAAAACTAACAACAGCTTCCTCTGCTCCTAGCAAAATATAATCAGATTGCTACTGGAACTATTAGTGTTGGAACTCTTCGCTGGCTGCTGAGGATGGGGACGGAGTGCTTATGGGAATGTCCCGAATGCTGTGATGTCAGTTCCTAAATCAATCAATCAATCAATCTAGCAAAATAAAAGCAGCAGCCAGAGAATTTTGGTAGCCAACAACATGATCTTGTTACTCACCCTCAAAATAGCATACACAGACACAGCAATGGAAGCTTCTTTATTGTGATTGATAAGAGCTGTTGGAATATGGCCATCGCTTCCTTTGGTTGCTAGTAAGTGCATTGAATGTTTGCTGTGAATTATAGAAAAGAAAGAAAATTATTTATTTACAGAAATACTGACACCTTGCCATCTTGAGAAATGATAGTTATTGTGCTTAAAAAAAGACATAAAAACCTCTCCATAGCACACAGCCTGGGATGAACTGTAGAGACCCCCTCTGACAAGTCCCCACCTTGCTATGGTAGAGAGGCTTGCGTGGTCCAGTGACCCCGAGAGCTATGCCGACGGTAGCACAGCTCAAGGGATTACTGGAACCAGACCAAAGAGAGGCACACACCTGCTGCTCTGCAGGTGAGGACAGGCAGTCAAAGTAAATCCATTGCACTCAAAGTCCGATTCAGGCACACGATGCCACTATTAAAGGTCCTAACACATATTCTATGGCTCTCAGCTGAGGGATATGGCTGAATGCCTCTAAGCCAATATCCCCTGGATGTGAGGGCTGGGCCGATACTCACCCATTGCTAAATGGAGGTGAGAGGCTAAGCCTGCTACATGCTTGGTCCTGACACTTGTCCTACAGCTCTCAGATGAGGGATAAGAGGGATCCCCCGGATGAGAGGACCTGGCCGTAAATCGGTTTCTGCCACATGGAGGTAAGGTGCTGAGCTGGCAGCACATGTAGCCTACCTCGAGAGCATTACTAAAGATGGAAAAAAAAAGAGCCCCAATAACATGCAATGGTTACGATGCAAGTCTGCCCATTACATGAAGTCCGGAGTGAAAGCTCACTGAGTGGTTGTTGACTCATTAACACGAAATGGAATGCTTGGCTAGCGAATCCATTACGTGAAAGTCTGAAGCGGAAGCTTGCTGAGATGGTGTCGTCTCATCAATATGAAAGGAACGCTTGGCTAGCGAATCCATTACGTAAAAGTCTAAAATGAAGCTGCAGAGTGGATGTCACCTGCAGGCTAAGGTGGAAAAAAGTCTCATTAACACGGAATGGAATGCTTGGCTAGTGAATCCACTACGTGGAAGGTCAAAACGAAAGCTTGTTGAGTGGATATCGTCTGCAGAATGTCCGTCCCTAGTTTGCGTGGGGAGCAGCCAGTGGTGAACAAAATACCCAATACATGGAAGTGAGGAACTAAAGCTGAACGTGGTGATTCCTTGGGTGAGCCCAGTCCCAGAGCAATATGTGCCGGCTCTGCAACTATGGAAGCCTCCTTGGATGGTGGGGAATACTCATGGTCTGCCCCTGCCTTCCCATGAGGGTTGACCAGATGTCTATGACCGTTCTAACTTGACCAGCTGAGATGTGGATGACACCACAACAGTAAGAGTCTATTGTCCCTCGAAACTCCGGGAAGGCCACTGGTTTCCTTAACATGTGACAGCAATCCAGACTCTCTTCAGCTTTCTCGGTAACATACATCATTACTATTCCCCCTGGATAACTGATTTATATATATATTTTAACCGGTTTTTCTTATAGTCAGAAACTTGTAGATAAATAGTTTCTTTTTAAGGAATGTAAGATGGGACCTTAATGAAAACTTTAGTGAGTGAGTGCACAAATATAATATTATAATATTGGCACCTTTCCGTCTTGACAGACGATAGTTTGGTACATTGTGCTTCAAAAAGGCTTAATAACTACGATCCATGGCGGTGGCGAGTGTGACTGGTAAGGCCAATTCTTGCTGCAAATGTTTGCCCACAGTAGGTGCATGTGAAAACATGGTCATTTCCACCATTTTGCACCATCTTACGCCTCTCACGCTCTGCGTGTGCTTTATCTGCAATCATTTTCTCCTTTGTCTTTATTCCATTTCTGATAGTTGCCCTCCATGCAACACGTTCAGCGGCGACGTGCTCCCAATGTGCATTATCAATGCCTGTATCAATCATGTCCCGCTTACACACATCTTTGTATTGTAGTAGAGGCCGACCCTGAGATCTCCTACCCGTCTGTAATTCACCGAAAAAGATGTCCTTTGGTATTCTACCATCATCCATCCTCCTAACATGTCCTATCCATCTAAGTCTACGAAGATTGAGCATGGAATACACCGTCACACAACCTGATCTTTCCAATACTTCAGTATTTGTGATTTTGTCTTGCTACTTAATACCAAGTATTCTTCGCAGACACTGCATATGAAAGCTGTTTAAACGTTTCTCTTGGCGTGAGTAAGTTGTCCAGGTTTCACTGCCATAAAGAAGAGTACTAAGGACACAGGCTTGGTAGACGAGGACTTTTGTTTTGGCAGTAAGCTTCCTGTTCTCCCAGACTCTTTTTGCTAACATGTTCATTGTTGTTGCTGCCTTGCCAATCCTGATGTTGATTTCCTGATCGAGGGATAATTTGCTTTTACCTCTGATCCTAGATATGTAAAATTGTCCATAAATATACATTATTTATAACATACAAGGTCTGTTAAAAATTTATCAGACCTTTCTCTCTCTTCTTCAGCGTTCCATGCCATTGAGGTTCTTTGCTGCAGATACAATCCGTCTCCATTTGTCTCTCTGGTTGACCCTCTCTTGCCAGTCGGAAAAAATACAATTACTCATCTGGAGCTCTGAAAGACCTATCCCCTTCAAACTACTCTCCTTGAGACTGTACATGCTTCTTGCTGTGATCCTGCCATTTTATGATGTATCGCAGAAAGGCTTCTTTAGGAATGGAGTACAACATGGCTGCCGATCCTCATAGGTGTATTCTGACTCACAAGTCTGTTCATTTGTATCACTCATTATAAAGATGATGGATAACCTCCAGGTAGTACTCTTTGGTAATATTCTGACCTTGTTGTGAATACTTGTGATGCACCACCCCACGGGAGTAAAAGAAAACAGTCAACATGAGTCTGGCATTGCTGCACACTTGTCTGCCATTTTTTGGCCTCATCTCATCTAATCTCATGACTGTACCTTGGTTTCCGGGTCATACCCATAAACCTATGACTCATAACCAGTCATCACGATGTTGAGGAAATCAGGGATACCATCATGAGCAGTCCAGCAAAACTTCCAGATGGGGTTGCTTCTGCTTCATCTATAGTAACTTCAACAGAAATTCTGTGGATACACTCCGCATGGCCAAATAATCCCTCAAAATGCTTATTCCCACATTGTTCTCAATCCTCAGATAGTGAAACGATGGCTCTGCCTGACCAAAGTCTGCACTTGGTCAATGACCTCATCATTTTGGATTGTTGAGAGTCACCAAAATGTGGTAGACTCTCTACCAATATGCAGTCATCTTGTACCACTTCTTAATTCATGTGATACTTATGGTTTCAACGTCAGAAGCCTGTTGAATCTTCCATATGGCTTCCCCTTGAGCATCACCAAGATTTTGACATAATTTTATACAATATCGCTATTCAAGTTATTCCGTCATTTTGAAGGAAATGACACTCTAATGGGTGTTCACACACTGACAGGCCAGCAGCTTACTCTCTCTCTCTCTCTCTCTCTCTCTCTCTGTGAGTGGGAAAATATGCATGAATGTGCATGGAGGTCCCCTAAACTTTCTCTTTGGAGGACACATTCCATGCTTCATTTGTTTCCACTTGAAAAATTATGGTTTAATACTTTTTAAAAGACCTTGAACACATATTTACACAATATTCCTAATAGTGGGGGTGAAGTCATGTAGAGGTACAACATCCACCTCTAACTCAGCAGATCTGGGAGGATCCACAGCATGGATAGGAATGCTCACATTAGAAATCCCTGGATACTATATTCACCCCCTGGTTATGGGGTAGTGGGCTGGACATCTAGTCTTCTCAGATAGGGGCAAGAAAAAACCAAAGAAGACCTGTTTGCACATTTAAAGATTCCATTAGGTTGAACACTGAAAAAATAACACCAATGAGCCCACTGCCAAGACTAACATCTAAACAACATGAATAGTGTGTGTGTGGTTCTAGTAAACACATGGCTGAATCTTCACCACTCTACAGACTTCATGCACAGTCCTGAGATTCTCTTTGTGTGATCAAAGGGAGAGTGGAACACAATATGAAGGTAAGTCAAGGGCTTTTTTAACACATTGAGGTGCACTGAGAATACAGTACAAACCACTTATTTTTATAGCTCAATCGGCACTGAATGGGTCATGTAGTCAATATTATGCCTGCCATATTTTCTTCCCTGAACATTTTCTGGCACCCCTGGGTTGATCAGGAAGTCCAGGTTATGTTTTTGATAGATCCCTGCTCTTAATGTTAGCTACTCATAAATACACAATTACAAAATTGTGTGTATGACACCTTGCCGTCTTGACTGACGATAGTTTGTAAAATGGATGTGGTTATCTCTCCATAACACAAAGCCTGGGCTGAATTTAGAGACCATGTGTTGTCCATGCAGCATGATCCCTCTCTCAGCCTGTCTAGCTTACTCCAGAGGAAAGGTGACACCAATACGTCTGGAACAAGACAAGCTACAGAAGCTGCCGTATCAGCAAAGCAATGCTCTAACTGTCCGCCTGTCGGAGCTTCGATCCTAGACCAGTTACCAACCAAGGCTTAGGGCCTGGTCTGCCTGCCATGACATTTAGTCTTTAGGTTGCATTTCCTCACACCAGGATAAGGCGTGTACCCTCCCAATTGCGCTCTTCCATCCGAAGCCATTGGCACAATGTGGGGTGTCGGGTTTGGTAAGCGCCGCCCAACATTCGGCGCTAAGTGAAGCAGGTAGTACCATCTACTGTCATACGCTCAGTCATATCTGACCAAGACTAAGACAAAATTACACTATTACATAACTACACAATTACAAGGTTACACTATCAATCACATAAATACACAATTACAAGATAACATTACTAATGTAGTAATGTTATTTAAAGGTTCATAAAAAGATTTAAATTCACTATTAAAATTGAAATGTTAACATATATAATATACACATAAATCACAAAATATTTATGAAACCTCAAGAATATTAACAGTCCCATATTTCAAATGAGCAAAGCAATAGACACAAAAAGTATTTTTAAAAAGCAACCAAACAGTGAAAAATAAGAGTGAAAAACTCTTATGTAAATAATTAATATAACATAAATTAGAAACAGTCACTGATACGACTGATACGACAGTCACTGAAAGTGACTGATACTTCTTCTTCTTCTTGTTTTGTTTTTATTCGCACATCCTTTACAGGAAATCGCTGTCAACATCGGCATCTTTCAGCTGATTGTTGATTTCTTGGCAAGATTATGCTCAGTAGTTTGCCATTGCTTTCTAAGCGACCGGCTCACATACCCCGTAAGTTACCGACACGGAGAGAACCGCTACGTCACATTTGCTGTAAAGAAAAACAAATGATTCCACAGAATAAAGTAACATTATAACTTTGCATGAACTGACCTGGCCGTGGAACGATCAGTGACAACAACCCGGTGTATCAACTGTTTATGTGGAGCTATCACAGGCAGCATATTCACAAAGGGAGATGTTGAGCTGGATTCCTGATATTTCCTGCCCAGCTCTATCAGTTTCAGTATATCGTTATGTCTGTGGAAACAAAAATAAGGCAAAAATGTCTGTATTACTTTCTGCGTATAAATGTTTGCATAGCACTTAGTAGGCAGTCTCCGTGATGAAGTGCTTACACCATTTGCCTAATGCTTCAAAGGTTGTGGGTTTGATTATGGGCCACATGGTTCAGTTCACGAGTAAAATTTTCTCGGAGATGCTTGGGGGTCGTCATTGGAGCCACAGAGTTTGTGCTTTGTGTGACGCTTCTGGCAGGCAGCCCTGCAGAAAGAGACCGAGCCATATGGGATAAAACCTGGTGCAATGAAGTCGAGCCTCTCGCCTTTTAAACCCTTGTTTAGACCTTTAGAGAACTTTGGTTTTGTTTGGTTTGTAAAGGATCATTTTTATCACACAGATATCTCTATATGTACTCCAGTCTCCAACCATAGATCACACAAGGATAATCTCAGCACAGTGCACAAATTCAAAGTTCTTTTTCTTATTTTGTGAAAATCCAAACAGTATAAAGATAAACTTGGATAAAGATAAACAACATAAGATGAACTTGGTCTGCTTGAGCCAGAGATGGACACTGCAACTTCTAATCTACTCCACCCCACTGTTATTGCACTGCCATACCTACACCGCTTCTGTCAAGGATGTCCAGTGCTCAGCTGAGATATTTTGATATCCCATTCTATAAATGTCTGTTTGACTTTGTAGGTGTCTCAACTATTCTGCAATGTTGTGTCAATATATATGCTCAATGTAAATCTTTGAGTCTCTGTAATTGAAGTCCTTGTAACTGTGGCTAGGCGTTAGATAAAATGCAATGCCAAACAAGGAGCAACACCCCTAAAGTTCAGTTATGCAGCTTGCTTCCTGACAGAAGCTATAATGAAAAGAAGCAGTTCAGGAATCAACAGAGGCAGAAATATTTAAAAGCACAACTAGGAGAGAGTGGGTGAAAGTTATAACTGACTAGGACTGAAAGATTACAGAAAATTAAATGTTTTGATAATATAAGGTTTAACTGGTCATCGTGATACTGACCATATCACCCAGCAATTGCCCATTGGTCTATACAAATATGGGATTAGTGCCGTTTATTCAAACCACCTTAGACCATGTAAAAAAGGGTCCTTTACTTACTTTACTAGTCGGCTCTGTGGCGCAGGGGTTATGGACATAATTTGTCATCCTGCATACTGAGTTCAAAACACAGCTGCAGGCGATTTGGAAGCAGACCACTTTGGTTGGTTTTAATTTAATGGTATGAGTACCGGTCATTCAGAAAGCAATGGCAAACTACTGAACGTAAACTTGCCAAGAAGTCACAAACAGCCAAAAAAATGCTGGGGTTGACTGAGACACCCATTAAATGATATGCAATTAACTTTTTTTTACTCACCTATGATGTAACTATTAGCATTCTCTTGGCCACGCATGTGTTACTGGAGGCCATAAGGGAAGCAAAGAATAGTAACCGTAACACATCTTGCATGTATCAAAAGGTGACAAGGAGGGGTGACATACAACTGGCTACCTCAGCCCATAGAAAAGTTTAGCTGTAAATTACAGCCAACCTGAACAAGTCTACACAGGGCTTGGCCTGAGCTGATTGAGGGCCTACGCTCCATTTGGAGTGGGAAGGCAGAGGAAGAGGAAGAAGTTCCTTGGTACAGAATTAGTTAGCATCTGATTAACTCAAGTCAGATATCAGCTGGGCTTGGCTTTAGTTGCTAAAATGACAAATTCAATGCCAGACTGTGATATGCACAAAGTTGTTTCTGGTTTTGCTCTCAGTTGGAGACACAAGGCAATGAGGAAAGTAACTGGAAACCCCAATTCATGTAGCAGTAAAACCCGTGATTTTATATGTCGGGGAATTGTGAAGCATGTTCACTGCCCCTAAGTCACGACGCCTGCAAGCAATGGCAAGCTACTTAATGTAAAATTGCCTAGAATATCAATCTGGTGTTGATCACAATGTTCTGCAAAGGACACTCAATTTATGAAGTAGTGGTTTTCTCATATTTGCTTATCATACCAAGATAAAAGTCATCCCACAGCTTGTAAAGCTGTATACTTGTAAACTGTTAAGGACTTCACAAATACTGTTTTTATATTATATTTTGATGGTATGGGCGTCGGTCGTACAGAAATCAATGGCAAACTACTGATCGTAAAAACTGTCTGGTAAGTCGCAAACAGCCAAAACAATGCTGGGGTAGATTGCGACATCCTGTAAAGGACATGCAACTAACTTTAACTAGTTTAAAGCTGTTATAAACTGTTTCAGTAACAGAAAGACAAAGATGAAGACAACTGATCAGGAATCTTATCATGCAATAACTTAGTATATGTGAAGGTGTAACACTTCCCACCCACATAACCTTTCTCAGGTTTACTGTATCAACAGAAACAATCATGCAATTACCTGAGAGAGGAGTGAGACTGTTCTAGATCTTCTTTACTGAAAAACTTTGCTTGCAAAGATTCATTATCTTTCTCATCTACTGTCTTTAGTTTTCCTCCTGTATGAAATAAATGTCAGGATATTACAGTATTCGCAAAGAGTCTTGAATGCCAACTTGTCAGAATCAGCACTTTGAATATTAGAATGCTGTAAAAGTTGGCAAATACGGTATAAGTGCTGGGGACAATGAAACATTACCATATTTGTTATTATGTGAAACAAGATAGAATGGTGCTAAGAAGTTTCTAAACACAGGTGACATAGTGCTGTTTTCAGGTCGTACAGAGGAAATGCCCATCACAGAGAAGGGGCAGCCATAATACTATCTAAAGAGGCAGAGAAAGCACTAATAAATTGGGAAGCAGCGAGTTCTAGGAAATCAACAGCAACAAACAACGAAAGTAAACATAAAACATAATCCAGTGTTATGCACCAACAAATTATAAGAATTAATCAGTTAAGGGGTAATTTTACATGAAACTTCAAAATACTATAAGTAACCAAAGAAACTGCAGCAAAACATTTTGATGGATGGCCTGATTCCCAGATAGGATCGGATAATATGGATTATGAAGATATAATGGGAAAACACAGACTGGGGTAATGAATGAAAATGTAGAGTTATTCACAAATGTATGCACAGTGAGTCAAAATCACATAGGAAGAAGTGTCATTCCACATTTAAAAACTTCATAAAGTAACATGGGTATCACCAGACCAAAATACAGAAAATCAAATTGATCATATCTACAAGATGTTCTGGCTCTGTGGCAATGGGACGCAAATTATAATCCCGCAACTGAAACACAGCTGCAGGCAATTTGGTAGCAAACCGTCTTGCATTGGGTTTTCATAAAATGGTCTAAGTGCCGGTCACTCAGAAAGCAATGGAAAACTAAAATTAGTTGCATATCCTTTACAGGACATGGCAATCAACACCAGTATTTTTTGCTGTTGTCATCTCTTGGCAAGTTTACATTCAGTAGTTTTCCATTGCTTTCTGAATGACCGGCACCCATACCATTTTGTACAAAACCAACTCAAGGCAGTCTGCTGCCAAATCGCCTGCAGCTGTGTTTCGAATGTGGGTATGTGAGAATTCGAGCTGCGTCCATAACCTCTTCGTCACGGAGCTACTGAACGTAAACTTGCCAAGATATCACAAACAGCCAAAAATGCTGGGGTTGACTGTGATGTCTGGTAAAGGATATGCAACTAACTGCATGATGTAAAACTGTTTAGAGGTGCAGATATAGATTCAGATCTGTTTTATAAATGTTTTTCTGGGTCTACTCTTTCCTTTTTTTTCTAATAAATGTTGCCTTCTCACACTCTTTTTGGTGTTTCTTAATGTCTCAGAATGTGACCAAGACATGAGAATGACATTATTGAGTTCTTTTGAGAAAAAATAACCATGAAAATTGTGTCCATCTCTGGTTACAAACTCCCTGCACCTTGTAAGTTGAAGGTTGGCAGCACATCTCTAAGTGACTAAGTATAGAATAACCAATTAATGATCGTGGAGTCAGACATGATATCAGGAGGTAAGCATGACCCAATGGATAAGAGTGCTCATTCTTTAACATTAAGTGTGCTGATGCCAAGGTAGCAGATTCAACCCCAACACCGGTCAGTTGGACTAAAATATTAACTTCTTGTCCTTGACTTGGGGACGTAAATTACAAGTACTTCTTAAGTCGGGGTGAATTTGCCTGATGGCGAGGGACATTGATAATAGGGAAAGCTAATCCACACGCATATATCAGACCTGTGCAGAAGTAGTAGTAGCACGTGTGTGAACTATGCTTGGGTTCAAAGCGAGCAAACGCAAAAAAAAAGAAAGACATGATCTCATCCTTAACAAGTTAGTCAGTCCAAAGACTGGTGAAGTGATATAATCATGCTATTGAGTTTAGTCGTTTTACTCATTTGTCCTCTGTTCTCAGAATGTTCAGTTCTATATCAGTCCCAACTCCAAAGTCAATGTTTGTACAAAGACAAAGCTTGATGACAACCTATAAAACCTTGACTCTTCTTTGAGTCAAGAAAATTAAGAGAGTTAGACTGTAGTTGTTGGTCAGTGCATGCTATGTGAGTTGGTGCCAGAAAATTATGATGACATTCTAAATACAGACAGATCAAGAAAGCCTGCAGAACACAGGGTACCTACTGACTGACTGATTGACTGATTCAAGATATTAATTGATTGACCGATTCAAGATATTGAGTGAATGACTGATTCATAACTGTCACTATCTCTTTTGCAACGGAATGAGATTGGTCGTTGTCTAGATCCTAATGCTCCTTCTATATCACTGCAGAGTGGAAGCTGAGCTAGCCACCTGTCTCACACCACAAGTCACCATTGCAGCACACATCTACCAGTCAGAGAACAAGATTGAGTTTGCGCACATAATATCCCTTTAATGATGAATGACCACGGACACAAGCAACATATATAAATCCAGGAACAATCATTCTCTCAGAATATATCCTCATCACAACCGAACACTCAAATAACACTGCCTACTCCAGGCCTTTATACTCTAATCCACGACGACAGTTAACCAGCCACTCTCCCAGCCCGAACTCACTCGATCCAACCCACTCTGGGTCTCAGCTTCAACTCACTATCCGACCCTCTCTAGGTCTAGGCTTCAACTACCTATCTCTGCTGATAACCGGGATCAGTCTTTAATACTTAGTCTCAGAATTCCCACTCACCGAAAAACACAGGGCAGAGTTCTCTCGCTAACTCCGCTATCATTCACTTTCCCAGACCGCCGACCTCACCTGTCGGGTCCCAAAACTCCACTGTCCCCTCAATGTTTTTCACTTGTCTTTTTACCCTTCTTTTCAGCCCTCCCCGGGCTCCACACACACTACTCCCCAGCCCCAAGCTGTCTGCCTCACAACACTACTCGCCAGCCTCAGCTGTCCCTCTCACAACCACACTAGCGGGCTGAAACCTCAACACCCCCTTAAACTCACTGCCTTCTCATTTGCCCCCTCCAGGGACCTACCACCAAGCCCCATTTTACCTCCGTCTATTATTTCTCAGGGCCGGTAATGTTAATGAACCCAGGCATGTTACAATAATATTGATTGAATGACTAATTCAAGATAGTGACTGAATAACTGATTAGGGAATCGACATAACATTCCTGGCAAACAAACAGATGTACTGTTTCCTACACAAATGTCACAAAGCATAGATGCTAATAGCAGATAACCTTTAAAACTGTATGTCCTGTCCATAATACACATTCATGTCCTCACATCAAACTCTCTTCAGATGCCCACCTGTTATCTTGCCAAGGAATGTAAACCTAATCCACTTGTAACTATTTATTTCAATGCACAGTAGTGTTGTCAAATCACATTCAAGGCCAGCTTCCTCC